>OX104119.1:17033209-17633209 GCA_944474755.1 Limnoperna fortunei | reverse complement strand
TAATTTAAACATTAAGTTGGTATAGTCAGTTTATAATAAAAACCAAAAAAATATTAATTGGATTGTTTTTGTTTGATAGTTTGTTTATTGTTTGACGACACTTGAGCAATGTGTCAGGTATAACATTGCGTCTCCTACTTTTAATTTGCTGGCGCAATTTGTTATTTCAAGGAGAAGTCTGGAGTATCCTGTGAAAAACCAACCTCGACCTTCGACATGAAAACTAGAAATCCTTGTCAATTAAGGTTGAATTCGAGCACACCCTTCCCACAGTTGGGCTCGAGTTGACAACCTCAGTGTTGACAGATAACGTGATCAATAGTATACGTTGCTTTTTTTTACAACTCGACCACCAACATGTATAGGCAATAAAAGAAAACAAGTTTAAAGATAAATTATAATAATAGTGAATAAGCGATTACAACAAGAATAATTTGAAACCTAGAAACAACCAACAATAAACTTTAAGCAAGCACAGACATAAATTCAAATCTCTGTTTGGGTAAAAAGAGTTGTAGGCAACAAATTAAGCAGCAGTACGCAAAATATATATCGCTAATTTACTCAGCTATGGTATTGAACGATAACAAAATTGCAATCTAATAATTCACGTGACATAATGATAATTTTCACAGTACCATAATAAACCTAAATAATACCAAAGGATAATAACTATTTCTGTCAGGAATTCATATAAGTAGATACTAAGTACAAATCTATATTTGCAAGTTACAGATTTATGTATAAAGCAACATAATTTTATGAGATATAGATTGGTTTAAATACATTCATCGTACAAGGATGTTCATGCAAGTTATAAATTTTATTCTCATTCGTTTAGCTATTTGTAGTTTTCAGTGTTGTGCTAACTAATCAAACATTAATGAATCTCAAATGTATCAGAATGTTATATTAACGAGTATTATTTATTAGTAAATATAAATGCTTTCCAAACATGGAATCAAGAGAATCCAATGACAATAATAAAGTTGTTACTTTTCGATAAACTATGTTGGTAGAACTACATGTACTTTGTTTCCTCGATGATATACATCCGCGAACCGTACATGTTCAATGTCATTTGCAGAAAGGCTCTGGAAAAAGAACAAAATCAAGAAAAACGTTCAAAAAAATTCTAAGTAATGTACGACTATTTATAGTAGTACATTGAGTTTTGAACATGTTTGATTCTCTAACTAATTGAATTCGCTGTGTTTATGTAGACTGTGAATGAATCTACCGCGTTAAAACATTCCAAACATAAACGTTTAAGATCGTTATTGCGTTTTTACTTATCTCCAATAAACTTTCATTTGTTACTGACAGGCTTGAATGATATTTGTTAACGATGACATTATAGGTTTTTTCTTTTCAGCTGAAATCTTAATGTCATTATTGGCATTTAAATATCTCGACGAGAATCTTTGCTTTCAATAAAATATCTTTCTTTTGATAATGTATACAATTCACTGTTAAAACAGTACGTTAGTTTAAGGCCATATATATTAATAGCTATGACAGATTTGACATATTTGTTTATCAAGGTTTTACTTATTCATTTGTCATTATTTTGTTTTTAAATTATCGACGAGATACTTTGGTTTCTATTAACAGCTTTATATGATAACAAACATGATTACATTTCAACGGTTACCGAGTACGTCGGTTCAAGGTTCTAGGTTTTTTTATAAATTATCTGCGAGATACTTTGGTTTCTATAAACATAAGGTTTTACTTATTTATTTGTCATTGTTTTGTTTTTAAATTATCGACGAGATACTTTGGTTTATATCAACAGCTTTATATGATAACAAATAGGATTACATGTCAGCGGTTACCGAGTACGTCGGTTCAAGGTTCTAGGTTTTTTATAAATTATCTGCGAGATACTTTGGTTTCTATAAACATATTTGTTTCGATTACAAATAATTCAAGGGGATGCAGGACACTTTCACTGAAAATAATTTGTCAATGAATTTTCTTTAAATTCGCAATATAGTTAGTTTTTTATACAAGTTATCATAATTCAAAATAAAAAATAGGGGTTTCAGAGCTGATTTTCGAGAGGTTGAGAACTGAAATTTAAAATTTTCGAATAGATTATACAGAGAAGAGAATAAAAAAGCCCTAAAATAAACGATTACAATGAAATTTTCTGAATTTTTTATATAATGTCATGCAATTGGTATACATTTTAGTGATCGAAAGAAAAATAAGGGTTTCTGAGTTAAATTTTTGTCCATTGGGAAAAAACTGGTCAAAAAGTGCTAAAAATGGTATTTTTAGTCAAAATTACCTCCCTTGTTAAAACATGTATTTTCATTATTTTTGCCAATATCGAACTCATTTATGTAAAAAAAATTATTTCAACCATTAATAAATTGAAGTAATAATATTGGTATAAGACTTTCATTACTATTTTAAATTTTATGGAAATTAAGAGTTATAATGAAAGAAATTATTATTAAATTTACCATACATGTTCTATCTATTTTGAAATTTTCACAAAAAATGGCGGATGGTGTCCTGCATCCCCTTTAAAGAACATAATAGATCGGATCAAGGTGCTATTTTCATAATAACTTAAAATCTGTGCTTTTTATCTTGTAGCAAACTACTTTGTCAGTATTTGAGGTAGGTTGAGAAAATGTTCGTGTGTGATGTTTTGTGAATCTGGGGCCAAATCATGTTTACTATCATTTTGAGGAAATGTCCCTCTCATTACACTGTAAAAGAATTTTGTCCTATAATGCAAGTTGTCACCCAATTTGTGTTTACTATGTAGTGGTCTCTCATACCTGCGCAGATATTCTATAGTGGCCATCTTTCTGTTTTATGTGTAATATACGTTAAAGTTTGCATTTGTTAATGTTGTTGGTTCTTCAAAACTACGGTGGAATTTCTTTGCACTGACAAGTCAAAGCAGGTTTTTTATCCCTTTAGTTAATCTTGTGTATATTATTGTTGATAGAGAATTTTGCATGTCTTATTTGCTTGTTTAATTATTTAGAATTGATATATTTTATTCCTGAATTTGAGTGTTTCCTAGACATGACAATGAGTAACTCGACGGATGACAAATTATAGGCAGGCCCTGCTTACTCGTCCGGAGCATGTACGTGCACTCTTGATTTTTATTTAATTCGACCTACTCACTTTTTGTTTGAGTCTTTTTGTAAACTTGTAAAAACATTTTTTATTAATCAACACAGATACTAGGTTTTCCTGCATATTCGTTTTTTCAACTCTTACAAAATATCTTGTAGTTTTCAATTGTAGATAAACATTCCAAAGAAAACAAAAAATAACACCATTTGCGTTGTATTTTATTACAGTTTAGCTGAATATTACATACCTTAGTGTACACATGAACACAACACAATGCTACAAGTTGTTTGTCATTATTCTAAAATGGCATTAAAATATTCAAATGCAAGCTATGCCAAGTACAACACAAATTATCCTCAAGTAATATTTGAAAGCAAATTATAAATTGAATTTTGTAACATAAATATATGATAGGACAAATGTGCATTATCAGAAAAGAATACCGTTTTTCCTTAACAGAAAGATAGTCTTAATAAACGTCTTTGCAGCAAGTCAAAACGGTTAGATTGAAACATTCTACAATAATCACAGTGACTTAAGGAAATTATAAGGAATATTTAATATTTTTGAACATGATATATCGTATAACATGTTTTAAAATTGTAATATTCCTTCAATACTCACCACTTTGCAAAACGTAAAGAGGAATAGGGAGTCCATATGTATTCCCATACCGTCGATTAACATTGTTCCTAGCGATTATATGTACGTCTAATTTCAGCTTGAAACATCTTTCCAGTTTGTAACATCTAAAACAAACAAAACTAGTCCTCAATAATCGTACTACAAAAAGTATCTTAAATACCATGTACGTGTGTAATACATGTATTGAACTTTTTGACTGTCTCAATGCAAAAACAGTAAGACTAGATTCATTAATATGTGATTTAAAACTTACTAGAACTAGCAACGTTTTATTCAAGGTGAGTGAAGGTAATAATAAAATATCGAAAAACCTACAAACTCCAGAACCAGCCAGGAAAAATATAGTATACCAATCCTATCGCTTCCATTACTGTAGTATGTGAGTTGGGTAAAAGATTTATAATCAAATCAGTCCCAAATACAGAAACTTACTGACCGATTACTAAGTTCCAGTTAACATTTAATATTGTGCAGCTTACCCCAGGTTATAAGAAGCCCTCTGGTTAGGTCTTATCAGACATAATACGGAAATCAGGACCGCGGTCAGTAGTCGGTGACTTTTTTGGAGTGCCACGAACCTTGCACTCTATGTACCACTTTTTCAGTGACAGGCAAAATTGTGTTTTCGTTGTTTCGATCAATTTTGTTGTTGATTTATTGTTTTACAGACTTGCTCTCGTCCTAGATAAGTAATGCTTGATGGTGGTTACATAAAATAAAATTAATTCGTCACACAAAATTAATCAGGAATATAACGGTCTTTTTCATTTGATTAATTAACATATTTTTACTTTATTTTAAGTATATTAAATAAGAACTTTTAACTACTTGATAAAAATAACGCATGTTAATCTAGTTTGTGTATTAGATTATCTACAATGAACATATGTTTTACAATCGTGCATGTTAGATTTGATTTTGTGATTTGAAGATACATGAAGCATTCATCCTTCATGCTTGTCTCACACTACTCCATCTGGATTGTCTTTCTCGTTTCTTTTTTACAGATACAAACTGGAACAATTTCACAATACCGACCTCCATATCCTTAAAAAATTGCTTTGCTTTAACTGAGATATAAATAATGATATTTTAATAACAGCATAAATATGTTCCCAATGTTTTTATATTTATATTAGGGGATATTTCAAACATAACATAATGGAAGTAAAGACGTTTTAGAAATTAACCATCCATGTCCTGCAACGCATTAGGAGAGGAGTTGAACGGAAACCATGACTTGTGAGGAATTTAGGAAACATTCGAAGTTCTAAGGGCCATAACTCCCACACAATTTTGAGGATCACAATTTTCTGGTAATATGTACAACCAACCGAATATGGTGAACTTGTTACATACCAGTTTCGTAAAATGTGTTTGAGTAGTTTCAGAAGATTTAAGCGAAATAACTTTGTGACGGACAAGACGGACTGACTAACAGGACAAAAGACATAATTAGTAAATAATTCAAACACTTAAAAAAGGGTTTGTTTGTCAAAAATCAAACTGTTATCTAAATAGCAGATGTTCTATATTTACACATTTTGTCGATTCATCTTCACTTTATTGCCGCTATAATATAAAACGATAAGGCATCAATAGATTCGATTTTTAGTAGGCTACACACTCTAAAATCGAGTGTAAATTATACTTAGACAACTAATTTGGTTTTACAACACAACCTGTCAACTTCATGTTTTAGTCAAACGTAAAATATCTATAATAATGCGTGAATACAAATACAATGACATTTGCGGTCTAGTACGCTGCTTCATTAAGAAATGCGACAAAATGTATTACCTGCTAGTCAACTGTTTATAAGGTATCTAATAATTAGTTTTAGCATTTAAACAACTCAAATGTTGTATTGCCTGGTGTGAGATTAACTATGCTATATAACCCGCTAACCTTTCAGCTTTTTTTCTGATTGAACCAATAAAGGTCATGAACATTCTACATAACTTATCCAAATACATGTATAATGTTTTCATCCCTTTTGAATATTGTTGAATTAATCACATTTTACATGTAATGTTGATAACACAAGTTGGGTTGAAACTATTTTCCTATCTACGCCTTCTAAAAGGCAATGTAATATTCCATGATTAGCAATTTTTCAATTTGTTATCATGGCGTCCTTTTTCTATTGAGAAGGACCCGAAAAAACATACCTGCGGTAGGAAAACTGCCATCCTTGTCAATTAAGATATAAGTCAAGGACACCCTCCCTGCAGTGATACTGGAACCCACAATCTCAGTGCTGACAGACCATGTGATCAATCGTAGACGAACTATCTTAATTACTCGGCCACAAAGGGCCCCTTGTTCTATGCACTGCATACGGAAATTGATTAGGTAATTACACAGTTATGCGTATAAAGTTTTATTTTGAACAAAAATCTCTGATTTATGCAGCCTTATTTTGTAAATTTCTTCTAAAGTTTGAAGATTCGCATTTTAAAAACTCCATTATTTGCCGATATTCCTGAAACCAAGCGGGATAATACCTGCCATATTTGCAGAAATCAAAGCTATATTTTAGTGCGTTTTCCATGTGAGCAATAAACAATTTAAAATTCGAAAGTTTATCATGACTATTGATGTTTTCTTAGAACTGAAACTATCTTCGGAAGGATAGATTTTTACCTATAGTCAAAGGATGTTTCCTTCTCTAGCAAGAGGGACCAGAAGTGGGCATATCTGTATCTCTAATATGTAAACAATTAAAAGTTCATCAGAGCTAATAGTTTTATGATAATGCGCTGTGTCTTAAAATTGTAAATGCATCGGTTTAATTAAGGAACCCATTAAAGGTTATTTTGCATTTGTTTGTTTTACTTTTTTGGCTCCTGACACTTCCTATGTAAACACTCAACAGTCATTAGATGCAAAGTATTCGTAAGATAATCCCATGTTTAATAAATAAGCGATCTACATGAAGGTCCGGCGATTTCTCCGGCTTCTGCGGCTTCCTACCTCAATAGAAACTGGACGTCATTATACAGCTTAAAATTTTCTTTGAGTGACGTTAAATATCATTCAAACAAAACATCAAACAAATAAATTTTTACAAACATAGAACATGGTTAGCTGGTTGAGATATGTTGGTTTTTAGTTGTGGATATTACTTGTTAATTGTTGTTATAAGTAAATTTGTTTGTTGAATTTAAATCCATTCGAAATATGTAAAAGCTGTTTCCTGGTACAGCAGTGACTAATTCAAGTCTATTTAATGCGAGGTTACTTTTTTGGAAAATATTTAGTAATATTGAAACGGTTTGCATGTACAGATTTGTACAAATGTTAAAGTATTACCTACCAGGAATGTGATACACCAAACATATTTCTGACTACTGTACTGAAAAAGTAGAAGGAATCTATTGTATCTATTGTATTATATGGCATGCAAAAAGTATTAACAAGTGTTTTACGAAAACAATGTAGTTGCAGTTTGGTCATTTTTATTGTTCTATAACTACAGTTGTGTGCTTAACCGTCTATTTAACACCAGTTTCCGACCTTGTGAATAAGTCAAATTGTTAATTCAAAGTCAAAAACAAAATTTACAGTTTTGGGTAGTATGTTAATTTATGTACTCAATAATACACCGGGCTATTGGTTAATTCAAGATTCAAACTAAAATAACGTTGTACGTGCACGTTCCTTGATTGATTGCCTGAACAGAAACCACGAATTTGTATTCATTATTCGCCCACTTTTTAAAATTTAATATAATTTATTTTTGGTAATAATAATAAAATATGCGAGTTCTTGAAGAGTCTTGACAATAAAAAACTATTTTTCAACGAGCTTAAAAAACCGGGCACCCACCTTCTCGCCTACAAAACAATATAAAAATTAAAAAGAAAACTCTATATAAACCATTTAAGTTTAAGACCAAAAGGTCTAGTTGAATATTTTCATATGAACTGAACTGACTATGACAGACCGAGTGCTGTGGACAGATAAGGAATGTGATACCGTATGTTTTACGATGGTTCGAAAAGGTTGGGATGACTTTGCAGAACTTGCTAAAGAGTTGCCGAATCGTTGGCAATAAAATGCAGTAATGTTGCCAAATCGCTAGTCCTGGTATATGAACAACTCCGGACGTATAGTTGGGCGCCAATGATCTAAGAGGCCTTGAGTTCACTCTACACTCAGATCAAATCTAAGCTGAAATAAGTGTCATTCGTGCCTTGGCATTGTATTTAAGAAAGCGATGAGGAATACATAATAGATGTTCGGTCAGAGTCTTGCTCACGATCGACAGGGGGTTTTAGTACGAAATAATACAGACTCTTGTGCAAGAACGCCACGAAGAAGATGACACCTGATTTAAAGAAGAATTCACAGATGATTCAAACAATGTTTGATTGCTTACGGAAGCGTCTAACGCCTCTGATTAAAAAAAATGGATACAAGGATTCTGTAACGCCCTTTGTCTTGGCTCATAGTTTGCAACGACGTTGAGGCACATAGTTTGTAGAGACACACCGGCGTGAAAATATTCAAGTTACAAGTTCAAGCCTGCTGAACTAAGGAGATGTATGTATAACGCCATCTTCTTTTGACATGGTTTCCCGTTAAAAGTGGCAGTAGACCAGCGGTTGTTTTTAGTAGCTTGTGTATTTTTCTATTAAAAACACAAACACACACTTACTGTTCGTAAATAACTTAGGGCAATCTCACTGGTGCAAGTTTTGTTGGTATGCATATCAGGAGAGTTTTCTCTATCTGTGTCATGAGCATTTCTTCGAATTTGGTCAAAAAAAGAATCTATTAAATTTTTTCGACAAAAAATAAAAAGTAAGTATAGTGGCTATTTTCATAGACACGACAATGAATAACTCGTGAGGTGTCTAATTAGAGGAAGGCACTGCTTATACGTCCGTAGCACCTGTCGTGAGTGCAGCCATGGTTTTTTATTGGGTTCGGTTACTTACTTTCTTTTTTTGGTATGTGTTTGTTTATATCCGGATTTTGTAAGTGTCCCTGGCTCTTTCTGTTCGGTCGGTTTCCTTTCTTTTTTTTTACAACAAAAAGTATTAGAATAACTGTAGAATTTCTAAGAGGATGTGTAATGATGGTATGCTCTCTTGTGTATTATTTTCAGTTAAAGTATATAATATCTTTTGTAAGACATTCCTGGAATACATGTATTTATCTGTTTAACCTTGGTATTTTCTTCCAGAAATGTGCACATAAGAGTGTTTATGAACTGAGTACATAAAATGTCAAAATATTGTCAATAACAGCCGTTAATTAATGTTTGGACTCCTGTAATAATCTCAAAGACAAATGTCAGAACATTACACCAGTTAACAAGTGACACGCGTTTGCCCTTTTATTTGGTTTTTCATGTCATTGTCGACACAATTTGTATTCCGGAGATATAGATTCGTACAAAAATGGCATTTCGGATTATTCATCACACTACTAATTCTACCAGCATAGGGTATCCAAGTCTGCGATTCAAATTTTGTCGAATAAAGTATGAAAATTAATTGGGCGTTGAATAAATGTAGGATGATTTGCGGGGAAAGGAAAATTATTTATTAAACCACGCCAATAGATTATTAGCAGAAAATGTAAATAAATACCATGGGTATTTTTCTCCTTTACTACCAAAAGGGTGGGTCTATTTGTAGCTCCACCGAGAAAACAAAAAAGACTAAGGAGGTATATTATCGTAGCAACGACAACCCTTTGTCAAGTATAATATGGTAATTTACATGTATTTATGTAATCATTTGTTCATTTGTACTATAATATTTTTATATATTTTTATATAGCAGATTTGATCGAGTGGTCTAGAACGCTGGACATAATGCAGGCGATTGGTTGGCACAGTGTGACAACGGTGTGATTTCGAATCCCACTAAGGGTTGGCAAAAATTTGACAGTATTAAAATCTAATTCAAACATATTGGGCTTAAGTTGTAGACGTATATGAATATTTGGTGTTAACCCTGTACTTATTATGCTTTAGAAATCCACTGGATAGATATATTATATGGTTGTCACAATGCGTATAGTTCGTATATATATATAATCTCCCCAGAAATTTTCCCAGCCACCAGATTCAAACGTCAATATCAATAAGTGCGGTTCCCTTTGGGGTGACAAAAAACGTTGGGAAAAATGGGAATTTTTATTGGGTCTTTTATCAACATTTCCAATATCATTAAATACCAAGGTTGGGCTTGCCATGCAAGAGCTATTAATAGAAGTGTTGTTTTGGCCTCATTGCTTTGGCCAAACAACGACTTATTAATGTGAATGGAGGGAATACATAACCCTTTATTGCTGTCCATGGCAAAAGGAAAGAGTCTATCGCATAACTCAACGAATCTGCTCACTTCTTTAGTTTGAAATTGAGTCTGGAAGCAAACAGGTCTACTTCTAGAGGACCAACGAGGTTTTGTATCTGTTGAAATACCATTAGATCGAGACTCCAATCGCTCGAGTCTACTACATTTCTTGAATACCAGTCTGCTGTGAAATTTTCTTGCGCTGGCAAATGTTCCGCTTTTAGAGTTATCCCCCTTTCCTGACACCAGTCCAAATTTTTCTTCATTATAATGTTAAGATCTTTTGATTTTGTCACCCCATGCGATTAATGTAGGACACCGCTGCAGTGTTGTCTATTCTGAAGTGTATTGCTATATGATGCTTTCCTTTTGCGAATGCGCCAGAAAGGTTGCCAAAGCTCCTTTACATTTATATGGAAATCTTTTTCTTTCTTGCCCTATATGCCACCTGTACTTTCGATTTGAAAAGAAGACCCAACCTAGATTTGATGAGTCTTATGTCATTACATAATCTGTAAAGGGGGTTAAAATCGCCTTTCCATTGAATTCCTCTATTTTTGTTATTCACAAAATCAATTCGTCTCTTGCTTTTCAAGACAGTTTTATTTCTTGCTCGTAATATTTTTCTTTTAAAAGCCGCTTGATTTGATCCATTTATAGGAAAACGACTTTGTTAATTTGCAGGAAAAATTGCTTGCATTGAAGACGACAATTTCAGTGTCAACTGTCCTACATGTCTTACTGTCACCGTGTCATTCTGTGCATTTTAACTTTATTTGATTTATCGTTTCCCTTGGGAGATAAAACATCATCTTTACAAAATCTATCTGAAACCCCAACTTTTGTGTTGGATTCAAATTGGACTGTTCCTAGTTTATTAGAAACCCCAATTTTTGCAGACGAAATAAAGTTGTGCCTCTGTGAATTTCCAGTTTTTGAGGGTTTCTACCGTCAGAAGAAAATAGTCTAGATAAATGATGAGACGAACTCCCAATCATCTCAAAATACCCACTATTGGTTTCATTATTTTTGTAAATCACCTTGGATCCTCATCTAATACGAACGAAAGAGCCGAATGCTCGTATAGGATATCTTCCCATTCGAATCACAGATATTTTCTGTGCTTTTGACAATTGGGCAGAACTGAGTATGCCTCTTAAATCTACGGTCGAACTTCGATGGCTCGAACTCGAATGGGCCGACGAAAAGTGTTCGAGAAATCGGGAGTTCAAGAAACCGGGGTTTGTGATTTCCGAAAAAAATCATTAGCGAACTGCGATTTATTTATTTCAATTAATTTCCTGTCACGTTGGATTAATAAAATTGTGTTTCTTCATTGTTTTGCATAATATAAATCTTGTTTTTATGTTTGTATGTATGTTTGTGTTAAAATAGAAATGTTTACTATTTCTTGTTTAATTTTGTTTGTTTGTTTGTTTGAATGGTGTTTTAACGCCACTTTCAGCAATTTTTCAGCTATTTCATGGCGTCCAGTTTTTATTGGGGGAGGAAGCCGGAGTACCCGGAGAGAACCCCCGACCTGCGGTAGGAAAACTGGCAATCCTTGTCAATTAAGATTGGAGTCGAGTACACCCTGCCTGCAGTGAGAATCGAACCCGCAATCTCAGTGTTGACAGACCACGTGATCAATAGTAAACGAACTACATTGACCACTCGGCCACCGAGGCCCCCTGTTTAATTTTGTGAACAAGTATTGATCAGAAGATTGTGTTACGTAATTGTGTCAATGACCTCGATTCCGATTTTATAGCAATTTTTGGCGTTTATTGTAATTATTTAAAACCTATTTCAACAGTTTACCGACAAACACGGACATAAATATACAAATTTATGTCATTTAGGTTAATTATAAGGGATTATATCATTAATGATTAAGTTCGGCATTATACAGGTATGGCTTCGATCTTCACACCTTTTACGACCAAATAATCACCCACGCCGTCAATATTTTTGTTCGTGTTATTAATGGTTTCTACAATCGATTTTTACAATTGGGACTCCTAATTTAGTTCGAGTTTTCGAGAAATCGGTGTTTGAGAAATCGAAGCATTTTAACATTGACATACTTTTATAGGTGTTCGAAAAATCCCGGGTGTTCGAGCGCTCTGAGTTCGAGCTACTGAAGTTCGACTGTATTTTGAGCATTATGAAATGTTGATACATTACATGATTGCTTAGGTGTTTTAGATTAAACACTGGCCTTTGACCCCCATCCTTTTTGGAATTAGGAACCAGTTGCTAAGATACTGATTTTGCACGGTTTTACCATCATGTTGACCTCTTTTGAAAACGTTTCTTGAACTTCCTTTGTCATCATAGCGTTCTCTGTCTGATTTATTATAATCAATCTTGGATTTTGTACTTGGTTTGGTCCTGACACAAATTTTATCTCCATTTTGTTTCTCTAAGATCATTTTGTCTGAGGTGTGGGTTCTGCCTCCATAGTTGTTGACTCCCTGGTTGTGACTCGGAGGTCTGAACTGAAAGGGCCGTCTGTTATCCCCATGATCATAATTCCTATCTTCTCTACCGGATGTCGCTTATGACGAGAAGATTCGTAATAGGAATTTTTTTTCTTTTTAGATCATCTTTTGATCCCAAGTGCACTGACCATCTCAGAATCTTCTTTCCTTGTTTTGGTGTACTCTTTGAGTGCATCTATAAAATCGTCCCCAAAGAGATGTTTATCATGCTTCGATAATCATTCTTGTTTGTCTCTTAGTATATTTCTAGCCTTTTGCACATCTTGATTGTTTATTTTTTCCAAGGATTGTCAAACGTGTTAGATAATTTATGGCCACATTAGTTTGCCCTATTAAGCATATTTTCGTTTCTGTCAGGTCAAGTAGATGACGGAAGTCGAGTTTATCAATTTGCGCATATGCGCTTGGTTCACCTATAATTATCGATCTTTCATCTTATCGATTCACACAGGTTCCATATGGTTCCCTAGAGTGTCAATCAACCTTGCTTGAATGCTAATAAAGGCTTTATCTTTACGTTCGTATTTGTCTTTGAACTTATCCATGATGGAAATAATTAACGGATCGATTGTACGTATCTCGAACCCTATATAATCCGGAATTGGCATAGTGTTTAAAATGAGTTCATTAATTTTGTGCTTTGGTTGAAATTTTCTTCCATATAGCTTTCCATATCATTGAAAAAACTTTGCCCCTCTTCTCCTTCTTATGAGGATTAAAACGAATATAGCCATTTTTTCTACCAGCCTTGTCCACAAACTTTAAGGTGAAATTTGAGGTCGTGTCGCTAATTACCGATCTCCTCTCAGAACATTGACTCTCGTACTCTGAGTCAGAATTGTTCCCCAAGGAGGAGGCGGCATTCAAGTTAAGTTAATCTTTTCTAAAATTCTTTGTGTCTTTGAACCTTTTCGTTTCGTTCCTCCGGCGGGTATGTTCTCCCTCACTTTCGGATTCATTTGAAGTAGAGGAGGAAATATCTGTGGCGTACTTTGGCCGTTTCATATTTTTCATCTGTTTCAGTTTGTGGCTTCTATCAGTCGATTTGTTGTCTCTCTGGACCGACTGATCATGACCACGTGCATCGGTCATTCGCTCATCATGGCGATTATAATCTTCACAATCAGGCTGTGTCGTACTGTTATCTACTAAAGATACTTCAACATCGCTTTGTTCTGCCACGAAGTCCTTTGATAATTATAATTCCAAATATATGAAAAAGTGTAATCCAGCACTAAACTTCACATCAACAAAGTTTTACTGAATTGCAGACAAGTGGTGAAATATAATTCTGCACTCGACGCTAGCAAGTAAGAGAATAAGAAAATGCACGTGTTACATGCAATTTCTTTGGGATTGGCTAGCCAGGCTGCGCGCGGCAGCAAGAGATAACTTGTTGAGGTTATGATATGAAATCTAAGTTTAAGTAACACTAAAACAACTACATACAGGATGCATAAAGCACTTACTCATTTTTCCTGCATCGAGATACTATTATCAACAAAACGACATTTTTGTATTGTTTCAGATGTATCTTAGGTGAGTAGAAAAAAAACAACGGGTAAAATACATGCCTGTTTCTCTAATCACGGGATAATTTTACGGCTAATGTCGATTGCAGTTGTCTGCATTTTAATCAATAATTCATAGATAATAATAATTACCAAAATGAGTTTTAGCTCCTTATGCTTATTTCTCAGGGGAAGACGGGGAAGAGGCCTCGATGGCGAGTTGAGGTAACTATCCATCCACTATTAATCACGTACGTGTCAACACCGAGGTAACGGGTTCAAGCTCATTAAGGGCAGATTGGCGCACTCGATTCCAACCTGAACTGACAAGGTTTAGTCAAAGTTTCCTGCCAAAGGTCGCTGGTTTTTATAACATAGTACACTGGCTTACTCCCCCAATAAAACTGGATGCCACGACAAGGTCGAAAAGTTGTTGAAAAATGTTAATAAAGAAAACAGCCAAAAGAAGTATTCGCAAGAATGTTCTGTGGCAAACAGTTTGGTTATCATCGGACTTTTATTTGTATGTGACTGAGTTGGTCTTGTTTATAAACCGATAGATCCATTGAAAAAAATGTTCAGTCCTCATAATTCTTTAAAACTACATTAAGAAATTAATTTTCCTAATATTAAGGTATTCTCAATTCCATGTTTCTTGTGAATTTTGGTAGCAGGGATCGTCGACCTAAACGTATGAATACATGTGTATTTTGTTGATTTTCACGTACCAAATGTTGTTTCATAAACCATCTTTTGATTGTAATGAATACAACTAAGTTTTAGTTTAAATCTATAACTTTATTTTCGTTATCAATCACCAGATTAGTTTTCAATTTAAAAAAACTATATTAACGTCAATTTATCATGCACACAAATTTGTAATCGCAGTTGATATTGAATGCCGTCATCTTTGTTTACATTGGTTACGCTGAAAATAGTTCAACGTCATTTAGCCAAAAATAAATTGACTTCATTTATTAAAACATAAATTCCGTTGAAAATTTCAACGGAAGTAATCTCGACCAATTAAAAACGTATTTCTAAATATGTAAATCATATTAGAATTATTATTTTCAAATTGTTTGTCTAATTTACACAGCAGTAGTAATTTTTCAAAGACGTTATTAAAGACGTACTCCATCTTTTAATATAGTGAAAAAACAAACAGTTATTTTTTCTGATAATAAATATTTATACTATGTCATTTAAGAACAGCTGGACATTGTGCAGTCCACCCTGTTACTACCACTACACAATCCCTGCACTTTAAAAACGCTACGCAATGAAGTAATTTTCTTACCACCACTCCATTCCTTTCTTAACGCAATTACGTCCCTTTACTATCATGACCCAATCCCTTTCCTATCGCTATATTAACCGTTATATCGATACTTTAACTGTTTTCTTCCGCTATGCCATCCCTCTGCTACTTCAACTCCATCCATTTCATACCGTTTGTCATACTCTTTACGCCCTTCATGATATTACTGCCAGTATATAAACTAATCCATTCCTGTAGTATGGTTGCTCTTTCTACTTTATCCCTTTACTACCGTTATTCCATTCTTTTCCTGTTGTGACACTATCCCTGTACTACCGTTACTCCATTCTTTTCCTGTTGTTACTCTATCCCGTTACTACCGTTACTCCGTCCTTTTCTCTTGCGACTATCACTTTACCACCGTTACTCCGTCCGTTTCTGTTGTGACTATCCGTTTACCACCGTTACTCCGTCCTTTTCTATTGTGACTATCCCTTTACTACCGTTACCCCGTCCTTTTCTGTTGTTACTCTATCCCTTATCTACCGTTACTTGATTCCATTCCTGTTGCTCCGTCCTTTTCTGTTGTGACTCTATGCCTTTGACACCGTTAATCCGTCCTTTTCTGTTGTAACTTTATCCCTCTACTACCGTTACTCCGTCCTTTTCCGTTGTGACTTTATCCCTTTACTAGCGTTACTCCGTCCTTTTCCGTTGTGACTCTATCCCTTTACTACCGTTACTCCGTCCTTTTCTGTTGTGACTCTATCCCTTTACTACTGTTAGTCCGTCCTTTTCTGTTGTGACTCTATCCCTTTACTACCATTACTTCATCCTTTTCCTGTTGTTACTCTATCCCTTTATTTCCGCCACTTCATCCATTTTCTACATAAATAAATAAATTAATTAATAAAGTAACGGTAGTAAATGGATAAAGTCACAAAATTACCATTTATCTAAAGGCATTCCACACGGCCTTTAGCGCATTAATTTTTAACTATTTTTTCTCAGCCATCTTATCAAAATTTATTTCCTTTAAACTATTAAACACCTTAAACAAGTTTCGGTAAAAGAAGTCCAGAATGTTAACCACGGCATAATTAAATAACCACATAATGATGTAACCAAAGCATATAATGACTGAACCAAAGCATATAATGATGAGCCACTGCATATTACCACCAACACACTGCATATAATGGAACAACGTCATATAATGATCAAACCACAGCATATAATAATGGAACCAGTGCATATAATAATAGAACCACTGCGTATAATGATGAAACCACAGTATATAAAGAAGTTAGCACATAATGAAGTAATGACGGAACCACATCATATAACGATGGAACCACAGCATATAATGATGGAACAAGAGCATATAAAAGAAGTTAGCACATAATGAAGTTATGACGGAACAACAGCACATAATGATGGAACGACTTCATATAATGACGAAACCACACCATATAATGATGGAAACAGAGCATATACGAAAGCAAATCATATAATAATGAAACAATAACACATAATGTAATTAACTGACATCACATAAGACATCTATGGCGTTCCATACGTTTGGGCTATTGATGAGATATTATATAATATATTACCTGTATGTTTAGTTTACATAAAATGGGGTCAGACTAAAGACCAATCCTGCCATTTATATATAAATGTTTCGGGTTAGAACATTCAATCTTGTTTTTAACAAGATAAAGATATAAGTAGTTCATGGTAAATAATGTATTAACGTGTTTAACATAACAGAAACATAGGTCTTAGTAACTTAGTATATATGGGTAATACGGATGTGCGTCTCAAAAGGATCTCGTTTTTACATTTACAAGATATCTGAAAAGTAAGCTCTTGTGATTGAAGGCAGTTGTAAATTATCTTAATATATCAATGCCTGAGTCGTGTATGGACTATTGTGTCAATTGGATATACAATAAATTAAAATATATGAAAGGGTCTGGATTAACCTTTAAATATATGATTATGGTGCATTTTATGAAGTCAAAAATATATGAGTTAGGGAGCTTTCAAACTCTGTCTTAACACCTGTACCTAAAAGTAGAGTTGATATAGTATTGGCCATAACCTTTAGATTCTCAAATATTGCACGAATAAATCACGTAATCACGATTAGATTAAACCGTTGTATCCAATAAATAAATATAAATATGCCTTTTCTCTTGAAGATAAAACGTCAACTCGATGTTTACAAGAGGTGCAAAATGAACTTTATCGCAGCGAACCTTAACATTACGCAATTACATGTAGCTTATATTTTTACATAATTCACTCGAAGGAAATTGTGTGTCTTAAAATGGAAATAATCTGAATTAATATGGCAAACAGTTTTTCGTTTATGAATGGTAGAAAATGTAGATAGTTTTAAACACTCTAATACCGCGAATACAAATCCAAGTAGTCACTTAAAGGTCTACATTTTATATTCACATCATACATGTTTTATTTGTATTACTACAGTACACAATTCGTGCTTTGTCAGAAAATATACAATTTTATTTGTACAAGCATTAGAAACAGTTAGGAATGTGGTGATCTTCCAAGCATTTCTGTCCTGTTTTTTATCCGGCAAATACAAACTCGGAGTTTTTTCTTGATTTTATAGAAGAATCGATTTAAAAGGATTAGTTCTAGAACGAACGTGACAGTAGCTCTCTAAATTGTTAACCATTTGTTATGCTTTTAAGAGTGACAAGTGGCGTTTAGAAACACGAAATTGATCAATAACAGGTCTGGTATACCTTAGATGTTTGACACCGCATGTATGCTATGCTGAAGAAAAACGTGCCTTTGCCCATTCATATAAGGGTCAGGTAACCCTTTGTACCTTCTTCGGGATAGAGATTGATGCATGTAAATGTTCCCCATGAAGAAGTAATTCCCGTAATGTGCAGGTCAAAAACCCTGTATGCCTTTTTGTAAACACTATAAGCCGCAACTTCGAATGTTGCGTTTAAGTGAGTGGGCTCCTCGGAATTGTGACGTAATGGGTGGCAATATCCGTACCTGTGTGCCGAAATATCGAGAAAACATGAACGTCCAGACGGCGGTCGGGATAGGGATAATGGTTTTGAGGGGTAAATTAGTCTTTTTTTCCGATGCATCTTCGATTTTGTCCCTTTTTTAAGTTTCTCAGTAAATGAAATATATTTTAACATAATCTTTTCAGTATCAGTGTTATAATTTTCTAATTTACATTGTGCGTTACACAATAAATCACCAATAAAATTTGCTCCAAGAAGTATTAGCCTGAACATATTAATCAGTTCTCTCGTTGGGGGTTGTCGGGTTATAACACGGAAAGCCTGACCGCAGACCGTAGTGGGTAACGTGTTTGGAGAGTGCCACGCTCCTTGCACGATAAAGACCTCTTTAATTTGTAGATTTCGAAAAAGATTAGGCTCATTGTAGTTGCTACAAAGGCCAAATTCTCCAAAACTCCATATTTTTCTAAATTGCGTCCCGTCCCAACCCCATTTCCCGTTGATTAATTTTTTCGTTAACTTGTTCTCGTCCTGAATACAACTGAAATACTGCTCGCTAGACGTAAAGCAATATCCAATCATTCAATCAATTAATATTTATTTCTATATTCATACCAGTATATTTGCATGAACATACAGAAAAGGATTCGGAAACAAGCTACAAACCATATATTAATCTGCCTCCTGTTTCTATTGATGTTGGGGCCTCGGTGGTCGTGTGGTCAAGGTAGTTCGTCTACTATTGATCAGATGGTTTGTCAACACTGAGATTGCGGGTTCGATTCTCACTGCGGGCAGGGTGTACTCGACTCCAATCTTATTTACAAGGATAGCCAGTTTTCATACCGCAGGTCGGGGGTTCTCTGCGGGTACTCCGGCTTCCACCCCCAATAAAAACTGGACGCCATGAAATAGCTGAAAAATTGCTGAAAGTAGCGTTAAAACACCATTCAACAAACAAACAAACAAAATCTATTGCTATTTTTGATAAGTAACTTCGCTAAGCTTTCATAAATATTCGAAGCCAATATTTTATACATTTTTTTTCTAATCATTAATAACTCCGCGGAAAATATAAAAATGTATAATGATCCTGGTAGTTTTGCATTAATGCAAAATTAAAGTAAATTTAATCCACGAATAAACCAAAGTAGGAGAATCGACAGTGTAAAATACTATAAGATTAATAAAACATTGATATAAAATGAAATTAATTTCCATTTGGTGAAATATTTTTGGATGTTTTCATAGTTTGCGTGTGTGTGTATGTGGAGGGGAAGAGGGGGGAGTTAACGTGAACATATACATTGAGAGTAAACAGGTATTATTTAATAACGTCCAATGTTAATCGGCATAATGATCATTCTGTCTCATTTAGTCTTATGTTTTTTCCAAGTCATCCATATTGATTGTAATTGTTACATTGACAATTATGAAATAGAAGATTTTCAGTGAAATAAATTCCGCTAATTCTTCTTTGAAATAATGTACAGTTATCATTTACTAAATTGATGGTCAGACTGGTCGATCTGCCATAGCCCGACTGACCATTAAATACCATTAAATACCTGTTTTATTTGCTAATCAATATGTGCATAGAATAGAAGAAGTACCCCTAATAAGACAATACTAAATATTTATAAAAAACGAAAATTAAATTGCTGCACTTGAAGGCTAAAGTAGACCCCGTTGCTGTATACGACATTTTCTATGTCATTCGAGAAATAGATAAATGGGGACAACCTTAAGGAAAGCCTACTATTCAATATCCACATATGTTATTTTATTAGATTTTTACCACTGTTTTCTACTATGACCAACTTTGATTGACTTAAATTCTGAATAGAATATAGAAACAAGCTATGTCATTATGTATTTTTTTAAATGGTCAATTTTGAGCTTAACGTGTAATTAATATTTTTTTGTTGGATACTATGAATAAATAAATTTGAAGATCGCAAAAAGTTACCTATGATAATTAAACCATTTTTTTCCCAGAAGACTCTTCCAATTTTAATAATGGCCACTGAATCAGGTGAGGAAATAGTTGTTTAAAAAATATAAAGACTTGAAATGGCGGAAAGAAAAGGGTGCGTTTTTATTGATACAAGCTGTAATATCATTTCTAGAATTGCTAGATGTATAGCGCAGAATATAATCACGAAAGTACATTTCGCATAAATGTATGTTTGTATTATTTGATGTCGCAAAGTGATTAAGGAGTGCTTTTTCCCAATTTGTCAAGTCTTTGTTTTTTGTTTTTTGCTTTTTTTTTGTTCTTGTTGTTTTTTTTTTTTTTTTCATTTTGTTTTACTTTTAACTCACCTTTGCTATTGTTACGGAAAGTGAAAATTTATTGGAATTTTGAAGACAATGACGTCATAAACGAATTACGAAAGAATAAATTTTCGGAAACTTTAGGAAAATTGGTTTATAATAATATAAAAAAATAATTTGTGTAAGAATTTCTGTGCTATTCATAATAACATATAATATTTATGTTTTAATTTTGTTTTTAATTATTATTGTTCTGATGCATGAACATGGGTTAAGGTTAAACCATACGCGAACGTTGCAAAAACATACGATTTAAAAGTCAAACAACGACCTTCAAACTTGATCAAGCTGTATTACAAGACTTTAAAAGATAAAATATTGATCTTTGTTTGTTTTCAATATGATGAAGTCTAAGTACATTAAGACATTAAACACTTAGAAATCAAATAACATGTATTATTACATGCACACAGTTAGTTTATGAAGTCGTCGTATTGACGGTGTGTTCCCCGAATACCTACTGGATACAAACAACACCTCATAGATAGGGGATTAAGGGGCCTATCAAGGGGAATGCCATAATAAGTTTGCCTGTATTTAACTTGAAAATTATAATACAGTAAAGTAGACATTGAGAAACTGAAATGAGAAGAAAAATATCAAAATAAAATATAAAAAAGAATAGATTTTTTTCAAATTAATTAAAATATAATTAAAACCTTGACTAAAAAGGTACACAAATATACATTATTTGTCAATAAAATAAACTTGTCTTCATTATGTCCCAAGCCAATTTATTAAGCTTCAAAAAAGCTTTAAAAGAAATTGAGATAATGAGCTTGTACCATTACCAATTAATAGTGTTAACATGTCAAACCTATGAACATTGCAAGCTAAGAAATAGTATAGAATGGGTGAAAAATCAAAACCTCTCATTCTAAGCCAAAATGGTCAATGCTCAGCTGAATGTGAAATTCATCACCAACAGACGTGGAGGCCAAACATTTAGTCTCGATGGCTTAAATTGGCTTCATATACAAATACAACCGTAGGCCCGACAAGGTCGACTGGAGATAAGTCGTACCTGGACGTTCAGCATCGATCATTGTCTTCAGAGAACAACATACCAACTGGTTTTGGTAGACAACAACACACACAAACACCAAACCACACAGAAGTAGTTGCTAAGCAGATAATGAACGCCGTTACCAAAGGCTGCTTAGAAGAGGTCCAACCAATACCGACTTTTTATGCAGAAGAACTTCACAAATTACGTGACAACGAATGTAACGACACCAGTAGAGAAGTAGTTAAGCAGCTGCTGACATTCAACTCAGCAAAGTCTTCACTTTACAGAGTCAGACGCAAGCCAAAGACTCAGACAGACATCACAATCGAAGGAAAATGAACAGAGGCAGCAACAAGAGACAGATTTTTACTATTCGACGAAACATACCAAACTCGAAGAATGATAGCCTACGCATTAACAGACAACCTTGTATTGACTAAGGATTAAAAACTGGTATCTGAATTTTAAGAGGTAACAAAGTTTGCTTCATTAGTATTCAAAAGCACTTGCAATAGTATTTTATTATAAATTATAAATAAGAGTGTGTTTGTTTTTCTTTTCCTTTTTATACAATAACTACAAAATCCCCCACAACGTAATTTCTTAAACGGAAATCTACCAGTTGCTGCTATTCATTAAGATTAAAGGTCAAGTTCAGAATTTAGTTATTCAGTAGATATGACTTATTATTCTTAGTTATTAGCGTTACAGTTATTTCTGTTCAACAACTTGATTTCGATGTGCATGTAGTTGCATTTTATTTTTGCGGAGTATTACCTACTCATTCTTATGATTGACGATACTAAAAGTTTAAAAGTTTAACATTTTCCTTCAACCTCAAAACAAAAATAATTAAGAAGAGTAATTAACAGAATCTAAATTATTTACCTCGCCGGAAGGGGGACAACAGTGACTGACATGACTGACTAATTAGAATTGATTTAAGATGTTACATCCTTAGAATGCGTTGGTTACGAATCCGACGCATGCAGTTAGTGTTGTAAAACGGTGTAGATATTTTGTGAATTTCTGAAACTGAAATTGTTTCCTAAATTTGGCATGTTTAAAATAAGTTGTAGATTTAAAAGAATTGAGCTTTGTTTATGTGTCACTACGGTCAATGCAGCATCCAACCTGTTGTATCCAGAGAGTCTGCATCAAATATATATTGTTGAAAAATTATGTATGCTAAAACATGATGCATCACATCTTTTTTTGCGACGATATATTTACAACTATTTCATAATTAAATTCCCATAAACGCATGCAAATATTAAACATACTCATCCTATATGTTCCTGTATCCACTGAACGATACTAAATGTGTATTTCATTTACATAAACTATTATTTGCATTCATATTTATCAAATAATTTATGATACTGCGGGCCATATAACACCCTCAGTATCATGAAGGCGCTGTTAGGGGTAACCTTATTCTTATCACTAAAAATGTTTATTGTTTCTTAGTCTGAATGCTATGATTTGTCGAATTCAATATATAAATATTACATATCTGACAGCGTGACAGTAAAATTGTCAACTTGAGGAAATACTGTCAACCGAGGCAAATACCGAGGTTGACAGTATTTTCGAAAGTTGACAATTTTACTTTCACCCTGTCAGGCATGTAACATTTATTTTATTATATCGAAAAACTATTCAAACCATGAACAACTTTATTCAATAATGGTATTTAATTGATGTAATAATGGTAATGAAACAGCAATTTAACAATAAAAGTAACAGTATCCAGAATCTTTAAATCTGCCTCGGTTTTGGTAGAGAAACGTGTGTTGCTTAATATTATTATGTTCTAATTCGTCACCTCAAACGAAACATAAATCATTTATAAATAAAACACAACACTATGTTTGGATGTCAACTCGCCTGACAGTACAGTAAGGCTTATTTATAAAACAATGTAAACATAGTCCATATCACTGTCTGTCACGACCGCTGTAGTACTTTACATCATACATACAATCTACAATATAAAAACATAATACAAGTATTATGAGCATCTTTATTTGACAACAAACAAATTTTAGCAAACTTTACCGTACCAGTGGCAAGCGTCGAATAACCTAACTAAGCACCCTTTATTAACCATTACAACTATTCCCGCCATACCAGCTTGTAATACCCGTGCTTAATCCATCCACAATACTTTTATATAACCACACGTGTCTGTAGTAACATTTTTAAATTCATTTATGTTCTAATTCGTCACCTCAAACGAAATCTAAATCATTTATTAGTAAAACACAACACTATGTTTGGATATCAGCTCGCCTGACAGAGCAGTAAGGCTTCGAATAAACAAAGACAGGGTAAAAAAAAATACAGATCATTATAACACAAGTCAGATACCCAAATGCTTTGTTACAGCTAATCTTTGAGATAAATTTTCTGTGATATAGCCATACTTTGCCTTTTCATTTTTCCATCTACCATGCTTCTTAAAAAGCCTATCGTCTATTCCAATGCAACTGCAGCGGTAGCCACCCCCCCCTTCCTGAGTGTAAACTGTGTAAACGTAAACCAAACAACTTTTTATCTAGTCGTATCGATTCTAGAGCTGACAGTCATACTTCTCTGGCTATTGTGTACGAAATCGGTCCACCGTTCCTGAGTTTGTAACAGTTCTTTGATTTACAATAATATACGAATCTAAAAATGAATTCTTGTGATGTATCCGATATACCAGCCAGTTTTAAGTACCTTTCTAGCATGTGCACATGACAGGTTTCGAGAGCAGTTCTGGCATTAACAACATCTCGACCTTCCCTATCAACGTCAGTCTTACTCTTTTCTAATATCAAAGTCATATGAGTTGATGTTAAGGTTATATTTGATCTCTTTAAATTGACCAATTTGGAGAATCTAAAAAACCGGAGTAACTTATCAGACACATAGTAGCAATACGTAAATCTTGCAAATTACAAGTTTTTGAACCATACCTATGTACAATGTTTTTTTTAAGATTTCCGGTGAGATCGGTTCTTTTCTATTCACACAATGTCCATTTTTTCTATGAATCCCTTCGCGTACGGATTGTAACGTGTCCGACTTGCATGGGTCGAAGCAACCTGCAAGTTTATGAGCCCAACTGACAGCGTATATAGCCTCATCAATTTTACCTATTGATTTTGCCGATTCCGATAAATGTATTAACTATAAGGCTATATGCAGGTGATTTGCGGAAGAGAGGATAAAATATGTAACCTGACCACTTACAGCATAAATTAAATGCATATCTGTATTTTCTTTGGGTATTGTCTGCTTTCGATGAGAGCAACACATCTGGTAGTTGTTTTGCCAATCCATCTAATACAGAACTACCATTAGTAATTTGAGCTACAGTGTTCCACTGACCAACAGAAAAAATACCTGAAAAATGTATTGTCATATAAAATATAATTAATCATCAAATATAAAATTAATCCTATTTACATTCTGTGACAATGTCGACCAATTAATGATCTTGCCACAATCGTGACCCTGTCAACTATAACATACAACAATGTATATTAGGACCACGTCACCATACAATAATGTATGCAACTTGCATCCAGCAAAACTGCCAAAACTGGCGTAAAAATGGCTCTGTGCCGAAAATAGATTTATCATTGGAACCTTTCACATAAATTCTAAAAGTCTTCTTATATTCTATAACATCCTTTACACAAGGCTGATAAATCATTCCTTTACAAAATATCAACGGCTAGTATGCTGCCGATTTCCATTTTGGAACTATCAATGTTCCTTTTGCTCTACAAAAGATCAAATACTTAATGCATCTTATAACCACGTTTACAGGTGGAACAAGCCAGTTAATAGCATTACTCCAGTCCTGAGTAAAACAATCGACTGCAGAAGAGTTTGGGTTCCAAAACAATGATTTTGCGGTTTTATTTTTTAAAGAGCTGGCATAACGGTCCACTGTATGAGGACCCCAAATATTATCCATAAATTGGAAAAATTCTGCAGAAACCCCCCAGTCCTCATGATCTACCATTTTACTTAAAAAGTCTACTGTGACATTCTGAGCTCTTGGAATTCATTGGGTATCAATGGAGATACAATTTCTCAATACATGTAGAAACTATACTAAGGCAATGCGCTGTAATGCCTCTTTCATACTACCACCCTTTACGATTTTTACACAATTTAAATTGTCTGTATACCATTTGATAACGTTCCCTTCAAAGCTCTCTTTGAATGACAACAGTGCAAGCTCAATAGCTTTTAATTCTCTCTATGTAGAACTTTCCGAAATTTCAGATTTTGTCCAAATTCTATGAAAATTTTATTTTCTAATTCCACTGAAAACCATCCAGCCGCTACATTGCTAGCGTCGGAGTAAACCATTGCTGAGGATTTTGTATAACACCCTAATCTTTTGGAGTTGAGAGATTTTATATTATTATACCAAAACTGTAACTCTGCCAAAACTTCTCCGGGACACTGAAATTGTAAAATTATGTCCCAATCTACTCTATTTTCTGTAGCCATATAACAGGTCTTAGTCATAATTCTGGTTACATTACCTACAACAGGAGACATTGATATTATCTTCCCTACAACTTGAGCAAGGGTCCATGCAGAAATGTGAAGAAATTCTTTCAAAATATGAAAGCAAAAGAATCAGATCTGAAATTCGTCTATCTGAAATGATACCTAACCATTCTAGTGGCTGTATAGAGGTAAAAACGGACTTTTCTTCGTTGATAAGAAAACCAGCGTCAACTAAAGATTTCTTAACAAATTCAAACTCTTGTATACATTTTGGATTGTTCTAAACACATTCCAAAGCCGTCATGTAAATACAAGACAACATTTATACCATTCTCTCTCCAATATTTCACTAAAGGTCTTAAATATTTAGTAAAAATATATGAACCTGTGGAAATCCCAAACACCAAAACTGTAAAACAGTAAAAGTTTTAATTCCAAGAAAATCCTAAAAAAGTATGTTGCTGAGAACATATATCAATATGAAAATAACCAGAGGATAAAACAAATTTATACATGAAGGAATCTTTCTGGAAATACGCAATGGCTGTTTTCCAGTCTTCAAATTTGATTTTTTTTTCTTTTTTGATTAACAAATTTATCACACTTAAATCTAAAATCAACCTTTTCTTATCGGAGTTTTAGAGAATAAAAAAAAAACAGACGTTGAGTAAAACTAAAAAGCGTTTAATTTTGCACCTGTATTTTCGTTTGTTAATATTTAAAAAAAAAATAAATTTAAAACATTCTGAAATTAAAGAATGTTTAGTTATTATTTCGTCTTTATCATTTTTTTAACTTAGTAATTTGTCGTAGGGACACTTTGGACTTTAAGTTTATATATAATTAGGACCCTTGATATTATGGAAATTATTGTTATGAAATTGTATTTTGTTAACTTTTATTATCGCCATAGAGACACATTAAATTTGGACTTTTTAAATTAAAAAGATATTTTATTTACATTTTAATCTTATTTTAATTAAGTTCCCCTGCCTTGGATCTAATTAATGTTTGTGATCTTTGTTGCCAATTTACTATTATCTATTTAGAGCTTTATGTGACGCTGGTTATTTTCTTTGTGTTCCATTATATAATTAATATGATAGGTATGTCAGATGAATAAGATTTGGATTAAAATTAATTGTATTGTCACTTTTGCTTTAATGTGAGTTAATGCCATTTGGTCACTTTGTCACTCATTAAATGAAATATTGTTGTCATTCATATAAATGTCAGGGTTACGCATAATAAAGTTAGTTAGTTAGTTAGTCAGTTTGGAGTAGTATTTTAAAGTTATAATTGTTGGAATCAGTATATTGTTATTTTACTGTGATACCACAATTGGAATTGTAATGATAAAGCATCAAAACCAGCTTTCGAGTCTCCATCGTCTAAATCACCGGTATCTCTGCCAGAGCTATTAACAGAATCTAAATTATTTACCTCGCCGGAAGGGGGAAAACAGTGACTGACATGACTGACCAATTAAAATTGATTTAAGATGTTCCATCCTTAGAATGCGTTGGTTACGAGTCCGCCGCATGCAGTTAGTGTTGTAAAACGATGTAGATATTTTTTGAATTTCTGAAACTGAAATTGTTTCGTAAATTTGGCATGTTGAAAATAAGTTGTAGATTAAAAGAATTCAGCTTTGTTTATGTGTCACTGCGGTCAGTGCAGCATCCAACCTGTTTTATCCAGAGAGTCTGCATCAAATATATATTGTTGAAAAATTATGTATGATAAAACATGATGCATCACATCTTTTTGCGACGATATATTTACAACTATTTCATAATTAAATTCCCATATAAACGCATGAAAATATTACACATACTCATCCTATATGTTCCTGCATCCACTGAACGATACTAAATGCGTATTTCATTTACATAAACTATTATTTGCATTCATATTTATCAAAAAATTTATGATACTGCGGGCCATATAACACCCTCAGTATCATGAAGGCGCTGAGAGGGGTAACCTTATTCTTATTACTAAAAATGTTTATTGTTTTTTAGTCTAAATGCTATGATTTGTCGAATTCAATATAAAAATATAACATGTCTGACAGGGTGACAGTAAAATTGTCAACTTGAGGAAATACTGTCAACCGAGGCAAAAACCGAGGTTGACAGTATTTTCGGAAGTTGACAATTTTACTCTCACCCTGTCAGGCATGTAACATTTATTTTATTATATCGAAGGACTATTCAAACCATGAACACATTTATTCAATAATGGTATTCAATTGATGTTATAATGGTAACGAAACAGCAACTTAACAATAAAAGTAAACTAACAGTATCCAGAATCTTTAAATCTTCATCGTTTTTGGTAGAAAAACGTCTGTTGCTTAATATTATTATGTTCTAATTCGTCACCTCAAACGAAACATAAATCATTTATAAATAAAACACAACACTATGTTTGGATATCAACTCGTATGAGTTTAATTTGAGTTAATGCCATTTGGTCACTTTGTCACTCATTAAATGAAATATTGTTGTCATTCATATAAATGTTAGGGTTACGAATAATAAAGTTAGTTAGTTAGTCAGTTTGAAGTAGTAGTTTAAAGTTATAATTGTTGGAATCAGTATATTGTTATTTTACTGTGATACCACAATTGGAATTGTAATGATAAAGCATCAAAACCAGCTTTCGAGTCTCCATCGTCTAATCACCGGTATCTCTACCAGAGCTAGACATTCTCCCCATAACAAATTGATTTCTTTACTTGTTAGTCTTTCTTTAATTGTTGACAAAAAATAAGATTTCGGTTTTTCGTCTCAGCTATGACCATTTGTCTATAGATCGAATCATGGAAGCATTATAGATAAGGAAGAATTACATTGATATATCAAAGGCGTTATCTGCGTTACTCTAGTCAAAAGGAGAGACTCATCATGATTTCAATCCATGGTAACATGTATGCGCAAATTCCGTGAATGAAGGAACTTCACGACATGACCGGGGTCATGTGTCCGAAATTATCTTAAAATAGGTCTTATTATGACATGTATTAGAACATAATTCAGGACTAACTTATGACAGTCTTAGGACGTGTCTTAGACCTCACACCGAAGGTAGCCTAAGACAATCCTAGCAAAGATGTCCTAACTCTGTCTTAAGTATTCTGTTTGCACATGTGTAATTAATTATGAACTTTATAAAGTCACCCAAATTTCGACGTAAACTGCAATTAAAAAAGTAAATACATATATTAAAAATATGTATCAATATAATTGTCTGTATTTTATATAAATTGTTCTAAATTAAAACGTCAAATAATGTCTCTGTTATGTGCATTTCAATTACAATGGTAAGATATGCAGGCCAAATTGTACAAAAACGGACCTTCTAATTTTGTTAGAAAAGGTTAAAAAGCATAAGTGGGTGCTATCTAGCAAACTTTCTATGTATATATAAAAATTAAAATGTAAACATGTAAAAATTAAAACAAATTAAAATTAGGACAATATGAGGACACCTATTTCGTTGTCCTGACGTAAAGATAAAAATAAGGAAATATCCTAACTGGCGACATCTTCGGTGACACGACTTAGGACAAAAATTTGTCCTAAGATGATGTTACGACATGTTTTACTCATAAGACATCTTCAAAAACATCGCACCTGATTAGTAAGAGTGTAAGAATAATATAAGACAGGATTTAATTATCCCCGATTGAACTAAATCCACTCGCATTCGAATTAGGTTTTATTTAAGATATCCTTATTAATTATTTAATTTTCTGTGGATTGTTGACATTTAGTGTTGAATTGCTGATCACGGGATTTTATAAAAACTTTGCAAACTTTCAATGGAAAGCGGCAACGGGAGGAATTTAGAAATTTTAGGTGATTCAAAACAAAATTTTGATGTGCTGAGTTGGAAAGCCCATACGTTACATCGTTATCTGAAATGGGTTGTGTTGTATGCCATTCGCACAATGTCAACAGGCAGTGTGTTGAGAACAATGCCTTAAATAAATAATATGATGCCTCAAATCACGCGATATGAAACATCTAACTACCTAATTTAAAACAGCGTGTTATTGCTGATTTGTATATAACTCAAGTTAAATAGCATGTAAATTTGTGAACACATGCGATTAACTATACTGTTATTTTACGTTTTACGTTTGTTTTTGCTCAGTCTACGTAGATAAATCCCCGCCCAGTCTCGGACGAGGAGATAAGAGGGTACCGATAAGAGTTAGTTCCTTAAAAATATATATATATAATTCGATAGAACTCTGCTGACAATGTTTGATTTTTAATGAAATTGCTATGTATCTAAATCCATTAGTCTAGTAAATTCTTATTATCTGCACAGTATGAACCCTCACGAAGATGTTTAGAGCTTTATGATTGAATTAATGTCTCATTTAAAAATGCATCTAGCCCGGCATGATAACGGAGACTTAAATAACAATCAGGTCGATATCGATTGGCATTTCAAGTGCTCTCACAATCAGATTTCTTGTCGGTTTTTTATTCAATTTATATCCATGTTTATACCTGTATAATACAATTAAGAAATTCGATAATCGTCGCCAACCAATAACATGCGCGAAGAGAATCTGATTCTTAATGTAAAGAGTACGAAAAATTGCATTGAAAGCGCTCGTTTGATTTTCTATGAACTTTTGTTTCAAGTTTATATCAGAAACGCCTCAGTAAAAGTTCTTATTAGAAATAAACTTCAATCAAGTTTTCAGTTTATATTTAAATTTAAGAATATGTGCTTCTACATGTATTATGTTTTACTTTTGAAGTACATATGCATGTATAATCGTAGAATCGATAGTTCTATGGCTGGTTTTATTTGTATTATATAATAGTATTGTAACCATTTTTCAACAAATGATGCTCAATTGCGCATGATCCAAATCCGGTAAATTGCCAGACCTATATAGATGTTCAAGTGCGCATGATCCAATCAGGTAAAAAGCCAGACCTATAGCTCACTTTTTGTTGGCGTTTTATGCATCATTTCTTTACATGAATTATTGACGAAAAGTTCTTTGAGAATAGAATTAGCCGTAACACATTCTATGCTCGACCATAATGACGTCCATGTTAACTTGTTAGACAACCATGAAAGAGTAGACGATGAACATAACGTCAAAGCATTTGATGGATCTTTTTATAAGGTAAGTCAGCTTGTTGTTTTCGTTTAATTGAAAGGTTGTATAATTTCAAATAGGCAGGATTTCAGCTTAATTAACACAAATAATAATAATAATAATAATAATAATAATAATAATAATAAATTAGGAAAACAATACATATATATCATTTGAAGAAATGAGAAGGACATGTGAGCAAGAAATTTGATTGTCACTACAAAAAGTAAGGAGGTGCAATTGGACTACTCGTCATCGAAAGTGTCACGGGATATGATCCGCGGCCAAAATGCGATTAAATCAATAAAGATTATTCTCTATAGTCTAGTCATCTCTGTAATACTTTATTTTCGTGTTTGAACACATTTTCGTTTTGCGGCTTTAAAGCATCATATTTCTACGGAGGCCTATTAGTGCCATATGTAGTATTTTTAAAATTTGTTGTAACGACTTAGCTAACTTGTTATAACTACTTAGCTAACTTGTTATAACACCTTAATAGCTTGTAATAAGAACTTAGCTAACTTAGTATAAGAACTTATCTAACTTGTAATAATAACTAAGCCGGATTGTAATAACAACTTAAATACTTAAAATAACAACTCGACCAACTTGTAATAACAACGCAACCAACTTATAATGACAACTAAGCTAACTTGTTATAACGATGTAGTTAACTTGTTATAACGATGTAGTTAACTTGTTATAACAACTAATTATACAGCTATATAAACTCGATTCAAAGTACGTAAGTCATTTGTAAGCAGGTTAGAATTATAGGTGAGACATTTAAATAAAAACATTGTTTATATAATTAAAGTGATACATCGTCCCACAGCAATGGCCTTATATTCTATTTACGATACCAAGCATTTCACAATAAAGATGATTATTGCTGATCCACTTTCTTCGTGATTTCAAAAATGGTAAAAGATCAAGCTATATTCTTCAAAATAGTGGTGATAAAATACACATTTTAAGGAATTTCTCGTTCTCTTTATTTCTTTCTTTTGCCTTTAATTGCATCTAATAGAAGATAATGAGATGTGGAATTAGTGTCCGCGACACAACCTACATATATAAACGGCAATTTTAAAAAAAATCCACAATGGAAAACAGCCAGAAGCCTTCAATGAGACGCCTTCAACTCAAGCCTTCAAGCCTTGAATAAATCAGCTGTTTAAAGCCAAAACCTTCAATATTATTAATTTGTTTTGCCATGTAGCATACTCCTTACGCCTAGGTTACTGGAAGCCTCCATAAAAACGACCAAACCCTTGTAAATGCTCTAAGGATAGGTTTTACTAGTCTGATTCACGACAGGCTTACATCCCGGGACACTTTATTTTCGGTTTTCGATTGTGAAATGTTTTCTTTATGTAGGCTTACATGTAAAACATTACTAGTATATATTATGGTATTCATTAAATGAATAAACAAACAACAACTACCCACCACCTCCAAAAAGTGCAAAAGAACACCACCACCAACAACAATAAAAAACACCACCACAAACAACAACAAAACAAAAACAATCGTGAGATATCCACTAAGGGCACTTTTGTGGGGTTTTAGTTTTACCAAAAATTGGAGGTAACTGTCATAAATTAGGTAGGTACGTATGTACGGCTCAAAAGGGTCTACTTTTTTGGATATGCAATATGTGAAAAAGGTGGAAATTCGATGTTGCATATATGATAAGGTGTACTTTTCACAAAAGGTCCTATGTCAATAGCCTTTAATTTTTGATATGTTTTGACAGTGACACCAGAAATTAAGCAGATCAGTGACAACAGAAGACGATCAGCAAGAATACTAAATCAAGATTAAATAATCTTTTTATATTGGCATAAATAAATAAGCATTTTAAGATAAATATTGAATCTGCATATTAATAGATACTTATGAATAGTTCACATAAATGCATTAGAAATATTTGAATGGGTGTCTTTTTTATTTGTCTTCTGTGACCATTTTGAAAATGGAAGAATCTTCTCTAGTGCATTGATTTATGTAAGGATTGAAGTTGTTATAACAAGTTAACTTAAGTTGTTATTACAATTAAGTTAAGTTGTTATTACATGTTAGCTGATATAAAAAGTAAGCTTAGTTGTTATAACAAGCTAATATGTTGTTATAACAAGTTAGCTAAGTTGTAATACCAAGTTAAAAAAAAATACCACCAATGGTACTAATAGGCTTCTGTATATTTCGGCTGTTAATTTTCGATCACATTTACATTAATAAATCTACTGGAGCACTATGTAACATGTACGCTGCCGCAGTCTATTTTAAAGAACGTGGTTTCTTTCGCATCCTCGTTTGGGTAAATGTATAGCAAGCCGTTGTGGTGACATATTTAGACTGTAGCTTTCGATACATTTCTATTATTATTATTATTATGTCTGAGGAATCATTTTTATTGTGCAGTTGAATTAAAATATTTAAAGTATAAATCCTAACCTGTAATATTTTTATTTGATAATAATACTGTAGCATCTATTATTACTATGAAATGTGTCTATAAGACGAGGAATACCCCTCCCACATTGACCTTAAAGGACCTTAACCAAAAACTTAACCAGTGTTATGGATGAAAGAACAGAACCTGGTAACACTAGATACACATACATGGTTAGGGGTATACAATTTCATATTCAAGTATCATAAAATTATTCATTAGTTACGTGCAGAAATTTCAAAAGTCTTGTTCATCCTTGTTGAAGATCTCGAGCAACATCAAGATCTAGATCAAGAACAGGAGTCAAAGCCATGTTCCTTGATAATTAAGATTTTCGTGACATATAGTGTGATTTATTGTCACATATACATTCACTCCATTTTCCTTCAGTTTTATGAATAAAAAGAAATAAAAGAAAACATGAAATACAAGAATCATGTTAAAACTAGAAACTATATATGATAAGGTATACCTGTCCTGTAGTGCATATTTCAATTTGAAAGAACTTAACCAAAGTGTAACATATGTACTTATAAATGGGCAGACAAGGGTCGTGGTATGTTAAATTTATCAGGTTTTGCAAAATGCTGTAGATAATACCTCGTATTTGTCATTTAATAATAACCACTGTTTCAATATGTAATCCTGCAGTTTTGGCTGCCTTTTCCATAGTGGGTTCTCCATTAAATGATTAACGTTGTCTTGATATTCCTTTTCATTGAATGATTCTGCAACTCTCTAAAAATGGAGAAATTATTTGCATGTAAAAATAAAGATTAAACAAGTGTGGACTGTGAGCACGCTCACAAAGGGGTACCCCCCTCGCTTCACTTCAAGTCCAATTATCTCCTCTGAATAATATCCGACAGCGACGAAAATTCTTCATGCACATCTACATATGATGTACTTCTTTTATGTAAAGTTTCATCAAAATTTGTCAAGCGCTTACAAGGGATGTGGACAGACGACAGACAGACGGACAGACAGACAGGGTGATTCCTATATACCCCCCCCCCAAACAAGTTTGCAGGGGGTATAAAAAACATTGCTTCGGCAGCAAATTATCATACCAAATCAAGTTTATTTCCAGCTCTTTGCGTTTACATACATGTATTTTGTTGCATGGTGTATATCATAGTTATTTTTTGCAGGCACTTTATCTTGTTAATCTAAATTACAGACTTAAAAGTTGTGCTGTGATTGTTAATGAGAGCGTCATCCATCAAATGCACAGGCAGTGTTTAATAAAAGCTTCATTATTCAAATGATCAAATTCTGATTTCAAAAACATGAAATAAGTTAAAAATTGATTTCCTTCCGACATTACACTACAAACACCAAAACCTTAATTCCCGCGGAAAACCTTACTATCCGGGGAAAACCTTATTTTTTTAAGGAATTCCGTTACAATTAAAAGTTTTTTTTAAATTAAGGTTGTCACCGGGAAATTAAGATTTTTCCTCGGAGATTAATGTTTTTTGTTGATTGGACCCCTGGGTCGGTTTTAAGCCCTCTGTCATTGTTGTTGATAATCACCAGTTACTCTGCATATACTGTTCTGCATCCTCACAAGTCAGGGTTTCAGTGTCCAGATATGTCCACGACATGTGGGCACAGAAATCCTGACTTGTGAGGATAACTTTTCTGTAGATTTATGAAAATGGTTTTATGTATAAAATTAATTCTTGTCCAACATAAATATGTACGAAAATCCCAAAATAAAAATGCATGAACGTGAATGCATTTTCTATCTACTTTATTTCAGAAAAAGCGGTAGGTAGGAAATGTAGATTAATCAATACACGGACCGAACTTGCAATACACATCCGCCATACTGTTTGTTTACCTGTACAAATGAAAGGAATACATGACGGATCACTTATTGACTATTTTAATCAAAATTTTTTATTCGCAGGTTGATGGTCATGATGGTAAGTTTATGGTATTTATATTATTGTAAAAAAAATCTAACGTGTTGTTTTTTTACATTTTATTCTTTCTTCGTTTTAGCTTTATATATTTTTATATTTTAATTTGGACTTATTATTATTATTATAAACGTATTATTACGTTGGGTTTCTAATGATTTGATTTTTTTATTGTTATTGTCCATTTTATTTAATTCGAATTATGTTAATTGTTAACAAAATTAAACGTATTATTTGTTTTACATTAATAACAAATTCTTAGTTTTTACTTTATAAACATTTATTTTTTGTTATATTTTAATTAGCTCAGAAATTTATTTCAATACAAAACATACTGAACCACCCTGCCAAATTTCAATTGGTTTTCATGTACAGTTTCTGAGAAAAGCTTGACGGAAATTCATTCGGACGTATGTACATACAGACATGAGTAAAACTTAATGCCCCCACCCCCGACATGTCGTCGCGGGGGCATAAAAATATAAAGCTAAAATGAAGAATAGTTACTTACCATAAACCTGCGAATACAAAAAAATTAAAATAGTCAAGATACGATCCGTCCTATATTCCTTTCATTTGCACAGGTAAACAAACAGTATGGCGAATGTATTGCAAGTTCGATTCCTGTATTGATTGTTCTATATTTCTTACCTGCCAATCTTCAAATGGAAAAATAATAACTTGACGGTAACCTAAAATTATATAATTTTTAAATATACACCTTTTCTGAACTAAATTTGATAGAAAATGCATTCACGTTCATGCATTTTTATTTTGGGATTTACGTACATATTTGTTTTTTATTAGAATTAATTTTATACATAAATATATAGATTTATAACCATTGTCATAAATCTACAGATCAGTATATGCAGGGCAACTGATGGTCGTTATCAACAACAATGCCAGACGGCTTAAAACCGACCCAGTGGTCAAATCAACAAAAAACCTTAATCTCCAAGAGAAAACCTTAATCTCCTAAGGAAAACCTTAATTTCCCGGTGAAAACCTTAATTTAAAAAACCAACACTCAATTTTAACGGAATTCCTTAAAAACATTATGGCTTTCCCCCGAAGATTAAGGTTTTCTGCGAGAATTAATTATTATCTTTACTACACTGTAACATTGTGCACCATGCATATATTTTACAGATAATTACATACATTTAACATATCAAGTGTTGCTTCTTGGTTTTCAACATCATTTTTGATGGTGGAAGTCCACCTCTGCCATGCTTGTTTCCTATGGAAATCACATATAAATATGCTGACATCTGTAAAGTATGTAACTTGACATGTTACATTTAAAATAAAGAAATTGAGCAGTCACAAAGGACAGCTAATCTCTTTTCCCATTAACGTTAAAATATAGGTCAAGGTGACGTAATTCTGGTAAAGATGTTGGTGACGAAATTCTGGAACGGAACATTGGTTACTACTTAAGATGTACCCAATGACCAAATATCATCCCTCTATAATGTTTAGTTCCTAAGTTACATAGCACCCCCTGAAACGTAAAACGTTCCCATTTATGCGTTCGTTTTTCGTTTTCCGTTCGTTCGTATATAGTTTTTCGTTCGTACATCCGTACGTCCGTTCGTTCGTTCGTTCGTCCGCATGAGTAAAACAAGTAAATAAAAACCGTTCGTTCGTTCATCCGCATGCGCAGTACAGGTAAAAATAAAGGTTCATTCGTTCGTCAGCATTCGCAAAAAAAAATATTTTACACTTTGTTATTCTGATAGAAAATACTACATTCTGTTATCAAATTTAAATAACCTGAACATTAAAATGTCAAATACAATGTATTATTTTAAAACTATAAATTCATTAAAATCATAACATGTTTTAAATTAAATATAAACATAAACAATCAAATTGATTTGGACACTCTCCAAATTTTATGAAAATAATTAAAAAAAGAAGTAAACACATATGAAATTTTTCTATTTTAGTTCCTAAAACCTTTTAAAAATTTATGTTTTATCCAAAAGTCTTTGAATATTTCTATATTGTCTTCATTTAATACAAAAACTTAAATTTTCTTGCATAAAATCTTACTTTGATGTCGCAATATTTATTTGGAAATAGAGACATTTCATTTCCTAGGTTTTAAATTGCATGTATAATGTCTCACGGCTGATTTAACATCTCTTAGTTAGGTCAAAGAAGTGAATTATAGTATGTTATGATCAAAGAAGTGAATTATAGTATGTTATGGTCAAAGAAGTGAATTATAGTATGTTATGGTTTAATATTGAATTTTATAAGGTCTCAGGAGGGATTTTATATATGTAATATGGTTTTCACTTGTATTGTTAGGGTCTCAGGAGTGATTTTGTATGTGTAATATGGCTTTTAATTGTATCACAAAGGTCTCAGGAGTGATTTTATATGTGTACTATGGTTTTAAATTGTATTGCTAGGGTCTTAGGAGTGATTTTATATTATGTAATATGGTTTTTAATTGTATTGCTAGGGTCTCAGGAGGGATTTTACAGGCTTTGCAGTAAATTTCATTTATGTGGTCCTTCCATTTAGCAGATGAGTTAAATGTAATACCTAGGTGTTTATGAGAGTTATAATTTTCTACAATAGTGCCATTAAAATAAAGGGGAGGTACATTTAGATTGTGTTTCCTAGTGAAGACCATGGATTTAGTTTTCTCGGTATTGAAAGTGACTCCCCATTCCTTGGACCATTGGTATATACTATCAAGGTCTTCATTTAAGGATTGTGCTACTACATCATGATCATCAACAATACAGTAGAGTGATATATCATCAGCAAATAGTTTAATTTTGTTTAGTACAACATTTTCTATACCATTAATAAATAATAAGAATAAAAAAGGGCCCAAGATGGATCCCTGGGGTACCCCTGCATTGACAGTCTTCCAACTGGAGAAGTAGCCTTCAATATTTACTCGTTGTTTCCTATCACATAAGAAGCTATCAATCCACTTAAGTACATTACCGCATATTCCATAATTTCGGAGTTTATAGATGAGGCCTTTATGCCAAACACGATCAAAGGCCTTTGAGATATCACAGAATATGAAACGTATATCTTTGCCACAATCTAAGTGTTGTATTATGGCATTGTATATAACTAATAGTTGGTTCACCGTAGAATCTTTTGTTCTAAAGCCTGATTGGTTATTTGACAGAATATTATTTTGTTGTATATAGTTAAATAACTTTTTGTAAATAATTTTTTCCAAGAATTTTCCAAACCAGTTAGTAACGGATATTGGACGATAGTTAGAGGGGTCATCATGATCACCCTTACCCTTGTATATAGCTGAGACATTTGCACTTTTCCAGTCATTAGGGACTTGTCCATATTGTATCGTTTTGTTAAATAATATTGTAATAGGGACAACCAATGACTGAAAAATACATTTTAGAAATTTAGGTGCAAGCTTATCTGGACCAGCTGGCTTATTTAAAATCTGGAATTGATCAATAACATCTTGTTTGGAAATAACAATGTCAGACAGCTCACAGGGGGAGAGGGGGGTTAAGTCAGGGAGGTTAGGTTCAAATTGATTAGAAGATATTGAGACACAGTAATCATTCAAGACATTAGCTTTTTCTTTAGGATGTACAACAATTTTATTGTTAACTTTAAGGGGACTGTTGTTTGTATTTTTCCTATTAAACTTGCATATTGACTTCGCAATTCTCCACCATTTTGTAGGGGGGATAGTTTTATCAGTTAGAGTATTTTGAAGTTTTTGTCTTTTGGTCTTACTCTTACAATTTTTTGTGGGATGAATTTATGCATTACATCATTTATTTCATCTTTGATGATCTCATTTATAATATTTGTGTCTTCAATTTTATCTATTCTGTCTGTCCAGTCAATTAAGTTCATTCCTAATGGATTCATAATCTGCATTATTGAAATCCCAGATTGTTTTGGTAAAGGATTTTTCTCGTAGTGATTTAAAGTTAATTTCTAAAATGGATGGGTAATGATCACTACAAAAGATGGGAAGAACATAGCTAGAGTGGACAATATCAATATTACTAACAAAAATTGGGTCCAATAGTGTTGAAGATGTTGGTGTAACTCGAGTTGGTTCCTCTATGGCATTGTACAACCCATATTTATCAATAATTCTTGAAAAAGTATGACTGTGAGGTATTGTAAAGAGGTCTAAATTAATATCTCCAAGAAATATAACATTAAGTCCAGTATCAAAACATGTATCGAGAAGCATGTCGATATAATTCCAGGAAATGACTCTAGAGCTAGGGGGCCTGTATACACAAACAACAAGAAATTTGTTGTTCTGCACAGTCACTTCTATGCACATTGATTCAATCTTTGCACATTCGAGATCAGTTCTACGTTTAACAATTAGATTATTTCTAATATAGATCAAAATACCACCCGCATTGCCTGTTAATCTATCTTTTCGGAAGGGGTGTGGGTCATAAAAATTGTCAATCACGAGGTCTGAACTACAAATTGAGTTATTAAGTTTAGTTTCAGTGATACAGATACTATCTAGATTACCAAGCTCATGATATAGTAGATCAGTTTTATATCGTAGGGAGTTGACGTTTATGTTAGCTATTGAGATATTTTTATACTCATATTTAGTGTTATCAGGTCTAGGGTTTGGTTGAACATCAAAGGAGATTAGGATCAGGTAGCGCAACACAACCATAGGAATATATTGTTATTGAAAAGATTCACTGGTTTAATAAAAGTATTGATATGTACAAGAAAATGTCATGGTTCATTGACCATTATCAAAGGGCTGATTACATAATATAATGAGGAGGCATTTTCTTGTACAATAAGAAGAAAAGTGGTTCATACTTATGCACAACTTTGAATTGAATACAGTAACAAAAATGTTAAAGGTATTGGACTCCAGGTAGTAACCATCAAAACAAATACAAACATATATACAAACATATACAAATATACTAACTATAAAACTTACAAGCAGGATGCAAGAGTTGGTGGAATACGAGAGATAATGTCAGTCATCATTTTAAATTATTACTAGTACTCAATGTACTAGTACCTATACTGTTACTGACTGGGGTTGGGGGATATACTTTTGAACAATACATGAGCAAATAATTTGGTAACCGATAGATCAGTCGTTAAGATCGACAAATGGTTATAACATGTGCAGGTTAATGTAATTCTGTCAATACATAAATTGGTCGATTGGATCTATGACTATAATAACGCATTAATATTGACATATAAGATGTACAATAATGACGTATTAATGTAAACACACTTCTTTTGAATGGTTTAGTTATAGTTTAGCGGATATATTACAAGTACAGTCAAATGGGACTATACTAGTGGTATACGCAAATATTTGCAATGGTTATTGACACAAGATAGTTTAACACTATTTTGAGAATTGTTACCGGTGAGTTCATTGTAAACATAGGTCATGGTGTAGTGCTTTCTCTAATGTATTGACAACAGTTGCATTCGTAATGCATTTAACTGAACAATATAAAGGTTTATCGGATTAAGGAAGAAACTTGGACAGTGAACGTCGGGTTAGCGGATTCATATGATAACAAAATTGAAAAATCAAGGAGTTAAAAATAACAAAATTAGTATGTATAGAAGTAATTTCTAAACATTAGATAGAACTTATTATTGAGGAAGGAGAAATTTTTACACTTTTACATATGCATGATCGATGATTTTTCATTAGATATTAATATAAGTGAAGTGTAGTTATGAATTATACTACATGCTACCATTATCAAAGGAAGTTAACATATGATAACACATAGCTTCTATTACTGTAACATACAATTTGGACACGGATAAAGAGGCATTACAACTGAAGATACATTATGGTCGTATATGTGAAAAACAGTGAGTTGATATGTGTATTGGCTAGTCAGTGGATTTTGCTCGATTGGAGCCATGCTTTTGCGATGGTTGGAGTGGAGTTGACGTGATCGCTTCGTCGGATTGCGGAATAAACGGTACCGCCGTGACATTTAGACTTGAAATCGATCTAGTACGGGTTGGTTGATTTGACACTTTGGAAGTAGTCGTATTAAGTCTTATTTTTAAGAATTGCTCGAGGTCGGATTCAGCGGTAATATGAACAGTCCTACCATCAAGAGTTTTAACTAGTATTTTACCATCGAATGTCCAACAACTAGCGACTTTATTTTCTTTGAATAATTCTCTTGTTTGTCGGTATAGTTTAGCCCTTGTTTGTGTATAAGCCTCATTAATGTAAAGTTTGTTAGTAATACTAGGGTCGCCAGGTCGCTGTTAATTTTTTTTAGATTCCTTTTTGTTTGCATATACAGGTGCCCGATCTCTATAACTGATGAATCTAACTATAATATCTCGCGGTCGGGTTTTTGGATTAGGATTTGAGACTGGCTTTCCGATTCTATGAGTTCTGCCAATGTGTTCCAGGGTTAAGGAGCGCCCGTGGTTGGTAATACCAAATCATTCAAGACTTTTAACACTAGATGATCAGTGTTTTCATGTTTATCATTTTCGGATAATCCCGAGATTTTAAGACATGAGGGATTTTATATATGTAATATGGGTTTTAATTGTATTGCTAGGGTCTCAGGAGTGATTTCGTATGTGTAATATGGTTTTTATTTGTATTGCTAGGGTCTCTGGAGTGATTTTGTATGTGTAATATGGTTTTCAATTCTATCGCAAAGGTCTCAGGAGTGACTTTATATGTGTAATATGGTTTTTAATTGTATTGCTAGGGTCTTGGGAGGGATTTTGTATGTGTAATATGGTTTTTAATTGTATCGCAAAGGTCTCAGGAGGGATTTTATATATGTAATATGGTTTTTAAATGTATTGCTAGTGTCTCAGGAGTGATTTTGTATGTGTAATATGGTTTTTAATTGTATTGCTAGGGTCTCATGTTTAATATGGTTTTTAATTGTATTGCTAGGGTCTCAGGAGTGATTTTGTATGTGAAATATGGTTTTTAATTGTATCACAAAGGTCTCAGGAGTGATTTTATATGTGTAATAGGGTTTTTAATTGTATCGAAAAGGTCTCAGGAGTGATTTTGAATGTGAAATATAGTTTTTAATTGCATTGCTAGTTTCTCAGGAATGATATTGTATGTGAAATATGGTTTTTAATTGTATTGCAAAGTCTCATCAGTGATTTTGTATGAGAAATATGGTTTTTAATTGTATCACAAAAGGTCTCAGGAGTGATATTATATGTGTAATATTGTTTTTAATTGTATTGCTAGGGTCTCAGGAGTGATTTTGTATGTGAAATATGGTTTTTAATTGTATTGCTAGGGTCTCAGGAGTGATTTTGTATGTGAAATATGGTTTTTAATTGTATTGCTAGGGTCTCAGGAGTGATTTTGTATGTGAAATATGGTTTTAAATTGTATCTCAAAGGTCTCAGGAGTGATTTTATATGTGTAATATTGTTTTTAATTGTATTGCTAGGGTATCAGGAGTTATTTTATATGTGTAATATGGTTTTTAATTGTATTGCTAAGGTCTCAGGAGTGATTTTGTATGTGAAATATGGTTTTAAATTGTATCGCAAAGGTCTCAGGAGTGATTTTATATGTGTAATATATTTTTTAATTGTATTGCTAGGGTCTCAGGAGTGATTTGGTATGTGAAATATGGTTTATAATTGTATCGCTAGGGTCTCAGAAGTGATATTGTATGTGATATATGGTTTTCAGTTGTCTCACAAAGGTCTCAGGTGTGATTTTATATGTGTAATATGGTTTTTAATTGTATTGTTAGTGTCTAAGGAGTGATTTTGTATGTGTAATATGGTTTTTAATTGTATTGCTTGGGTCTCAGAAGTGATTTTGTATGTAAAATATGGTTTTTAATTGTATCGCTTGGGTCTCAGAAGTGATATTGTATGTGAAATATGGTTTTCAGTTGTATCAGAAATGTCTCAGGAGTGATTTTATATGTGTAATATGGTTTTTAGTTGTATTGCTAGGGTCTCAGGAGTGATTTTGTATGTCAAATATGGTTTTAAATTGTATCGCAAAGGTCTCAGAAGTGATTTTGTATGTGTAATATAGTTTTTAATTGTATTGCTAGGGTCTTAGGAGTGATTGTGTATGTGAAATATGGTTTTTAATTGTATTTCAAAGGTCTCAGGAGTGATTTTATATGTCTAATATTGTTTTTAATTGTATTGCTAGGGTATCAGGAGTTATTTTGTATGTGTAAAATAGTTTTTAATTGTATTGCTAGGGTCTCAGGAGTGATTTTGTATGTGAAATATGGTTTTTAATTGTATTTCAAAGGTCTCAGGAGTGATTTTATATGCATAATATTGTTTTTAATTGTATTGCTAGGGTCTCAGGAGTTATTTTATATGTGTAATATGGTTTTTAATTGTATTGCTAAGGTCTCAGGAGTGATTTTGTATGTGAAATATGGTTTTAAATTGTATCGCAAAGGTCTCAGGAGTGATTTTATATGTGTAATATATTTTTTAATTGTATTGCTAGGGTCTCAGGAGTGATTTGGTATGTGAAATATGGTTTATAATTGTATCGCTAGGGTCTCAGAAGTGATATTGTATGTGATATATGGTTGTCAGTTGTCTCACAAAGGTCTCAGGTGTGATTTTATATGTGTAATATGGTTTTTAATTGTATTGTTAGTGTCTAAGGAGTGATTTTGTATGTGTAATATGGTTTTTAATTGTATTGCTTGGGTCTCAGAAGTGATTTTGTATGTAAAATATGGTTTTTAATTGTATCGCTTGGGTCTCAGAAGTGATATTGTATGTGAAATATGGTTTTCAGTTGTATCAGAAATGTCTCAGGAGTGATTTTATATGTGTAATATGGTTTTTAGTTGTATTGCTAGGGTCTCAGGAGTGATTTTGTATGTCAAATATGGTTTTAAATTGTATCGCAAAGGTCTCAGAAGTGATTTTGTATGTGTAATATAGTTTTTAATTGTATTGCTAGGGTCTTAGGAGTGATTGTGTATGTGAAATATGGTTTTTAATTGTATTTCAAAGGTCTCAGGAGTGATTTTATATGTCTAATATTGTTTTTAATTGTATTGCTAGGGTATCAGGAGTTATTTTGTATGTGTAAAATAGTTTTTAATTGTATTGCTAGGGTCTCAGGAGTGATTTTGTATGTGAAATATGGTTTTTAATTGTATTTCAAAGGTCTCAGGAGTGATTTTATATGCATAATATTGTTTTTAATTGTATTGCTAGGGTCTCAGGAGTGATTTGGTATGTGAAATATGGTTTTTAATTGTATTGCTAGGGTCTCATAAGTGATATTGTATGTGATATATGGTTTTCAGTTGTATCACAAAGTTCTCAGGAGTGATTGTATATGTAATATGGTTTTTAATTGTATTGCTAGTGTCTAAGGAGTGGTTTTGTATGTGTAATATGGTGTTTAATTGTATTGCTAGTGTCTCAGAAGTGATTTCGTATGTGAAATATGGTTTTTAATTGTATCGCTAGGGTCACAGAAGTGATATTGTATGTAAATATATTGTTTTCAGTTGTATCACAAATGTCTCAGGAGTGATTTTATATGTGTAATATGGTTTTTAATTGTATTGCTAGGATCTCAGGAGTGATTTTGTATGTGAAATATGGTTTTAAATGGTATCGCTAGGGTCTCAGAAGTGACATTGTATGTGATATATGATTGTCAGTTGTATCACAAAGGTCTCAGGAGTGATTTTATATGTGTAATATGGTTTTTAATTGTATTGCTAGTGTGTAAGGAGTGATTTTGTATGTGTAATATGGATTTTAATTGTATTGCTAGGGTCTCAGAAGTGATTTCGTATGTGAAATATGGTTTTCAGTTGTATCACAAATGTCTCGGGAGTGATTTTATATGTGTAATATGGTTTTTAATTGTATTGCTAGGGTCTCAGGAGTGAATTGGTATGTGAAATATGGTTTTTAATTGTATCTATAGGGTCTCAGAAGTGACATTGTATGTGATATATGGTTTTCAGTTGTATCACAAAGGTCTCAGGAGTGATTTTATATGTGTAATATGGTTTTTAATTGTATTGTTAGGTCTCAGGAGTGATTTCATATGTGTAATATAGTTTTTAATTGAATTGCTAGGATCTCAGGATTGATTTTGTATGTGAAATATGGTTTTAAATGGTATCACAAAGGTCTCAGGAGTGATTTTATATGTGTAATATAGTTTTTAATTGTATTGTTATGGTCTCAGGAGTGATTTTGTATGTAAAATATGGTTTTTAATTGTATCACAAAGGTCTCAGGAGTGATTTTATATGCATAATATTGTTTTTAATTGTATTGCTAGGGTCTCAGGAGTGATTTGGTATGTGAAATATGGTTTTTAATTGTGTTGCTAGGGTCTCATAAGTGATATTGTATGTGATATATGGTTTTCAGTTGTATCACAAAGTTCTCAGGAGTGATTGTATATGTAATATGGTTTTTAATTGTATTGCTAGTGTCTAAGGAGTGGTTTTGTATGTCTAATATGGTGTTTAATTGTATTGCTAGTGTCTCAGAAGTGATTTCGTATGTGAAATATGGTTTTTAATTGTATCGCTAGGGTCTCAGAAGTGATATTGTATGTAAATATATTGTTTTCAGTTGTATCACAAATGTCTCAGGAGTGATTTTGTATGTGTAATATGGTTTTTAATTGTATTGCTAGGATCTCAGGAGTGATTTTGTATGTGAAATATGGTTTTAAATGGTATCGCTAGGGTCTCAGAAGTGACATTGTATGTGATATATGGTTGTCAGTTGTATCACAAAGGTCTCAGGAGTGATTTTATATGTGTAATATGGTTTTTAATTGTATTGCTAGTGTGTAAGGAGTGATTTTGTATGTGTAATATGGATTTTAATTGTATTGCTAGGGTCTCAGAAGTGATTTTGTATGTGAAATATGGTTTTCAGTTGTATCACAAATGTCTCAGGAGTGATTGTATATGTGTAATATGGTTTTTAATTGTATTGCTAGGGTCTCAGGAGTGATTTGGTATGTGAAATAAGGTTTTTAATTGTATTGCTAGGGTCTCAGAAGTGACATTGTATGTGATATATGGTTTTCAGTTGTATCACAAAGGTCTCAGGAGTGATTTTATATGTGTAATATGGTTTTTAATTGTATTGTTATGTCTCAGGAGTGATTTCATATGTGTAATATAGTTTTTAATTGCATTGCTAGGATCTCAGGATTGATTTTGTATGTGAAATATGGTTTTAAATGGTATCGCAAAGGTCTCAGGAGTGATTTTATATGTGTAATATAGTTTTTAATTGCATTGCTAGTTTCTCAGGAATGATATTGTATGTGAAATATGGTTTTTAATTGTATTGCAAAGTCTCATCAGTGGTTTTGTATGTGAAATATGGTTTTTAATTGTATCACAAAAGGTCTCAGGAGTGATATTATATGTGTAATATTGTTTTTAATTGTATTGCTAGGGTCTCAGGAGTGATTTTGTATGTGAAATATGGTTTTTAATTGTATTGCTAGGGTCTCAGGAGTGATTTTGTATGTGAAATATGGTTTTTAATTGTATTGCTAGGGTCTCAGGAGTGATTTTGTATGTGAAATATGGTTTTAAATTGTATCGCAAAGGTCTCAGGAGTGATTTTATATGTGTAATATTGTTTTTAATTGTATTGCTAGGGTATCAGGAGTTATTTTGTATGTGTAATATGGTTTTTAATTGTATTGCTAAGGTCTCAGGAGTGATTTTGTATGTGAAATATGGTTTTAAATTGTATCGCAAAGGTCTCAGGAGTGATTTTATATGTGTAATATATTTTTTAATTGTATTGCTAGGGTCTCAGGAGTGATTTGGTATGTGAAATATGGTTTATAATTGTATCTCTAGGGTCTCAGAAGTGATATTGTATGTGATATATGGTTTTCAGTTGTCTCACAAAGGTCTCAGGTGTGATTTTATATGTGTAATATGGTTTTTAATTGTATTGTTAGTGTCTAAGGAGTGATTTTGTATGTGTAATATGGTTTTTAATTGTATTGCTAGGGTCTCAGAAGTGATTTTGTATGTAAAATATGGTTTTTAATTGTATCGCTTGGGTCTCAGAAGTGATATTGTATGTGAAATATGGTTTTCAGTTGTATCAGAAATGTCTCAGGAGTGATTTTATATGTGTAATATGGTTTTTAGTTGTATTGCTAGGGTCTCAGGAGTGATTTTGTATGTCAAATATGGTTTTAAATTGTATCGCAAAGGTCTCAGAAGTGATTTTGTATGTGTAATATAGTTTTTAATTGTATTGCTAGGGTCTTAGGAGTGATTTGTGTATGTGAAATATGGTTTTTAATTGTATTTCAAAGGTCTCAGGAGTGATTTTATATGTCTAATATTGTTTTTAATTGTATTGCTAGGGTATCAGGAGTTATTTTGTATGTGTAAAATAGTTTTTAATTGTATTGCTAGGGTCTCAGGAGTGATTTTGTATGTGAAATATGGTTTTTAATTGTATTTCAAAGGTCTCAGGAGTGATTTTATTTGCATAATATTGTTTTAATTGTATTGCTAGGGTCTCAGGAGTGATTTGGTATGTGAAATATGGTTTTTAATTGTATTGCTAGGGTCTCATAAGTGATATTGTATGTGATATATGGTTTTCAGTTGTATCACAAAGTTCTCAGGAGTGATTGTATATGTAATATGGTTTTTAATTGTATTGCTAGTGTCTAAGGAGTGGTTTTGTATGTGTAATATGGTGTTTAATTGTATTGCTAGTGTCTCAGAAGTGATTTCGTATGTGAAATATGGTTTTTAATTGTATCGCTAGGGTCACAGAAGTGATATTGTATGTAAATATATTGTTTTCAGTTGTATCACAAATGTCTCAGGAGTGATTTTATATGTGTAATATGGTTTTTAATTGTTTTGCTAGGATCTCAGGAGTGATTTTGTATGTGAAATATGGTTTTAAATGGTATCGCTAGGGTCTCAGAAGTGACATTGTATGTGATATATGATTGTCAGTTGTATCACAAAGGTCTCAGGAGTGATTTTATATGTGTAATATGGTTTTTAATTGTATTGCTAGTGTGTAAGGAGTGATTTTGTATGTGTAATATGGATTTTAATTGTATTGCTAGGGTCTCAGAAGTGATTTCGTATGTGAAATATGGTTTTCAGTTGTATCAAAAATGTCTCAGGAGTGATTTTATATGTGTAATATGGTTTTTAATTGTATTGCTAGGGTCTCAGGAGTGATTTGGTATGTGAAATATGGTTTTTAATTGTATCGCTAGGGTCTCAGAAGTGACATTGTATGTGATATATGGTTTTCAGTTGTATCACAAAGGTCTCAGGAGTGATTTTATATGTGTAATATAGTTTTTAATTGTATTGTTAGGTCTCAGGAGTGATTTCATATGTGTAATATAGTTTTTAATTGCATTGCTAGGATCTCAGGATTGATTTTGTATGTGAAATATGGTTTTAAATGGTATCACAAAGGTCTCAGGAGTGATTTTATATGTGTAATATAGTTTTTAATTGTATTGTTATGGTCTCAGGAGTGATTTTGTATGTAAAATATGGTTTTTAATTGCATCACAAAGGTCTCAGGAGTGATTTTATATGCATAATATTGTTTTTAATTGTATTGCTAGGGTCTCAGGAGTGATTTGGTATGTGAAATATGGTTTTTAATTGTATTGCTAGGGTCTCATAAGTGATATTGTATGTGATATATGGTTTTCAGTTGTATCACAAAGTTCTCAGGAGTGATTGTATATGTAATATGGTTTTTAATTGTATTGCTAGTGTCTAAGGAGTGGTTTTGTATGTGTAATATGGTGTTTAATTGTATTTCTAGTGTCTCAGAAGTGATTTCGTATGTGAAATATGGTTTTTAATTGTATCGCTAGGGTCTCAGAAGTGATATTATATGTAAATATATTGTTTTCAGTTGTATCACAAATGTCTCAGGAGTGATTTTGTATGTGTAATATGGTTTTTAATTGTATTGATAGGATCTCAGGAGTGATTTTGTATGTGAAATATGGTTTTAAATGGTATCGCTAGGGTCTCAGAAGTGACATTGTATGTGATATATGGTTGTCAGTTGTATCACAAAGGTCTCAGGAGTGATTTTATATGTGTAATATGGTTTTTAATTGTATTGCTAGTGTGTAAGGAGTGATTTTGTATGTGTAATATGGATTTTAATTGTATTGCTAGGGTCTCAGAAGTGATTTCGTATGTGAAATATGGTTTTCAGTTGTATCACAAATGTCTCAGGAGTGATTTTATATGTGTAATATGGTTTTTAATTGTATTGCTAGGGTCTCAGAAGTGATTTCGTATGTGAAATATGGATTTTAATTGTATCGCTAGGGTCTCAGAAGTGACATTGTATGTGATATATGGTTTTCAGTTGTATCACAAAGGTCTCAGGAGTGATTTTATATGTGTAATATGGTTTTTAATTGTATTGTTATGTCTCAGGAGTGATTTCATATGTGTAATATAGTTTTTAATTGCATTGCTAGGATCTCAGGATTGATTTTGTATGTGAAATATGGTTTTAAATGGTATCGCAAAGGTCTCAGGAGTGATTTTAAATGTGTAATATAGTTTTTAATTGTATTGCTATGGTCTCAGGAGTGATTTTGTATGTAAAATATGGTTTTTAATTGTATCACAAAGGTCTCAGGAGTGATTTTATATGTGTAATGTAGTTTTTAGTTGTATTGCTAGTGTGTAAGGAGTGATTTTGTATGTGAAATATGGTTTTAAATTGTATCGCAAAGGTCTCGGGAGTGATTTTATATGTGTAATATAGTTTTTAATTGAATTGCTAGGGTCTCAAGAGTGATTTTGTATGTGAAATTTGGTTTTTAAGTGTATCACATAACACACTGATAAGAAAGAGAAAAAGTCAAGAAATGATCAATTAACTGGGAAATTGAATTAAACTGCTTTTTTTATTTCTTGTAAGATTTGTTTGGTTTATCTCCATTGTATGCCAGCAGATGTTATTGACCCATAAATTGTTTGAACAATAATGTGTTGATCACAAACAGATACATTTTTGCACACATTGCTTATAAAGTCACTTTAATTATCATTGTGCATTTACATGTAGATACAAAAGCAAGCTAGTTGTTAGCTGTTGCACTGGGATCATAGTTACAACTGTAACGATACATAATTCATATTTTATCTACATGCGTCTTTAAATTACAAAATATTATATCGAAAGTTGTTACCAATGGCCCCTCAAAGTATTAGATGCTGCAAAATGCATCTAAATTACATATTTGGTACACACGCTTTGTTATGCTTTATGATCACTTATTATGGTACACTTGAATGTTGATGATGAATTAAGATAAGTAGGAAATTTGCGAAAATCTAAATAAAAATTCTCCCAATTTTATGGTCAAGCGATAAATTGAAGTTATTTTGTTTATGGCGTCATAATTTTTGTTTGTGGCGCTATAAATTTAAACCAATCATGAGGACAGAACCACGTGTTCATAAGTGACGAGTAATATTCCCCTCAGTTATGCCGTTTGAATATTACGTAAAAATAGCGTAATATTGTTCTTAAATATTATTGTTTGGTTATCACACGTTTACCGCTATGACCAACGTTGTTAATTATATATTCCATTGCTCGAATGTGGTTTTATGCCACTTGCAGTATTTTGTTTTGCCAAATGATGGCATCCAGGCTTTTAAGGGGGGAATCAGGGGGACACATGGAGAACCTGCAATTTGAGGTAGGAAAATTGATAATAACTTGTCAATAAAGGTCGTTGTCAAGCAAATGGTGCACTCAATATCAGACTCGACCTCACAAACCTAAAGTTGAAACACTATTAATAGATGTCCCTAGCCCCAGGTCTTTTTTCTAGCAAAAATATGTCATATTTATATATGTATCTACAAAGCCACTAAGGGGTCATCCATAATTTTCAACATTTTTCACGAGTTTGCAAAGAGCACTAAAGGGGAGGAGGGGGTTTCAATTTCAACATTTTTTCGGTATGTTCTTTAAAACTTACGGTAATGTGGATATGCAGACTTGCAAAAAATGTTGACATCCTCTTTTGGAGGGAAGTAGGGGGTTTTCAAAAAGAGTGCTCTTTGCAACCTTGTGGAAAATGTTGACAATTATGGATGACCCCTAAACGTTATGTCAAAGAGACAATAAATGTAAAGATTAACAGATATGAAATATATATTTTGCAGTAATAAGGGACGTCTGGAGGTGGCTATAAAAGATAACATATAACATCTATAGAAATCTGAAATACTACTCGACCTCAGTAACCTAAAGTTGAAACACTATTTATAGATGTCCCTAGCCCCAGGTCTTTTTTCTAGCAAAAATATGTCATATTTATATATGTATCTACACAGCCACTAAGGGGGCATTAATACATGTAATTGTCAACATTTTTCACGAGTTTGCAAAGAGCACTATAGGGGGGAGGGGGTTTCAATTTCAACATTTTTTCGGTATGTTCTTTAAATCTTCCGGTAATGTGGATATGCAGACTTGCAAACAATGTTGACTTACTCTTTTGGAGGGAGGGAGGGGGTTTTCAAAAAGAGTGCTATTTGCAACCTTGTGAAAAATGTTGACAATTATGGATGACCCCTAAAGAGAACAATAAATGTAAAGATTAACAGATATGAAATATATATTTTGCAGTAATAAGGGACGTCTGGAAGTGGCTATAAAAGATTACATATAACATCTATAGAAATCTGAAATACTACTCATTGATCCTCAATTCGAATCAGTGTTACAGAAAGCGATAACAGGATTAAATGTCAGGCTTTGAGTAAAAGCAAAAAGCTGATACAAGTAAACATGTTATTTAATAAAATAATTTAGTACTTTTAGAAGTCTAGTTACCTGATAGTAAGCGTTACTTTTTGTGTGATGTAATTTGACAGATCGTTACTGTGCAAAAATGATATCTAGACTATATAATTGTAGGTGTCGAGTTACCTGATATTACATGTTATCTACTGTTTTGTATGGTTTTAATTGTCGTTAATGTTATATAAGGACTATATTAATGTTAAAAAATACCTATGCACAGGCATTTTTAGACAACTGTAAACAATGTTCTGTAGCAAAATTCTGGATTCTGTAATTTAAAACATGTCTTCATTTATATATTACACTTTTCACAAAACAACTTGACTGAACGTATGTAAGTCGACTATCCGTAAAAACGACTAACCCTAAAATGTTTACGGATAGTCGAAAATCCAAGAAAAAAACGAACATTTTTATGTTTAAATATAATAATCATCATATTTAATATTATACAAAATTATTGATTAATATGTTTGTATTTCAGTAAAAGTGGTAGTTTCTTACTTTTATTCATATGGTTTTGATTAAAACTGGGAGATGTTGAGACGTTTTTTTAAATCAAATAAAATAATGACGCTAAACCATTTACAATTACATTTACATTTAAAAGGTTCAAAAGTCAATTTAAATTATAATTCATAATTATTTAAAATTCATTTATTAAAATATAATGGTATAAGCGAATCCATACTTCAGTATAACAAATCATGAAAAATGACTTAATTTTTTGTCAAAGGGAGAATCGTTCACATTAAGTTAAGTGGATTTTCTTAATATACACAGGAAAGGCTATTTCAATTTATGAAGAGTGTTGTGCTGAATGCCCATTTACAGCTGGTACATACAAACTGTATTCAGGTAAACTAGTGTGATAGGTATTTATATCAATTGTTTTTCCATTTAGAAAAATAATCAAGCTCAAAACTAATATTTCCATTTGTAAAAAGAAACAATATTATAGTCGTCTTCTATACCCAAGTTCTTTCTAAACTACATGTATTATCCAAAGCCCCTACCACACTATAAAATGAAAAGATTACAATACACAATAAAACTTGTCAATGCAAACAAAAAAAAATAACAGTACAATCTGCATATGCATTTCTGTTCAAAATGACTCTCCATCGACAGGTGATTTTCACAGGCATGGACAGTGTTGTTTTTATCAATAAAGATTGTGATGATCTACAGCTGAATTTTGTTGATATGTTCCTGAGATTGTTAATATATTCATATGTATTCACAATCTGAACATAACAGAAAAAGGGTGTCATGTTATCTGTTTGTGTGACTACTTGTTCTATGTTCGTTAAAATGCAGCCTTAGTATCGACAGGAGTTTTCAGTTATTACAAAAAACTATGCTGGTAACAAGTATGCAGCTAGGTCCTGTTAAGGACTTGTTATAAACTGGAACAACTAGCTCAAACTTTCTTTGATACCACTTACTTTCACATTACTATAATTGAAAGATGGTACCCAAAATGAAAAGTGTTATAAACTGCACACCACATATAATGCTTATTTGTACTATAGAAATGATAAAAATTACCAGTTCACCATGAACTAAAGACATAAAATTAGAAGTTATATTGTAAATTTAGCATGCTTGAACAATTATCCCATAGCAAAGGAGTCAAATGTAGAATAATAATGTTTAAATTTTGAATAAAAACACAAACGCACATAATTAAAGGTGGTATCTAACAATGAAAAGTTATTACCAGCTGCACCCGAATATAATACTTGTCTGTGTTGTATTCATAGGATAATTAATTGGGCGGAGTGAATATCCAAAATATGATCACGAGTGCCGCATAAAGCATCTGATTAAACGAGTGCGTGGAACTTGTTCCGCGCACGAGTTTAATCTGTTGCTTTATGCGACAAGAGTGATCATATTTTTGATAATCACGATGCCCAATTGATTATCCTATTTATTGTATAGATCAAAATTGTTTTCGTCAACATTTAATGCTTAATCCTAAAGTTTATGAACGGCGGGTGAATATCTGTATAGTACAAAACCAACTGCAATATTTGGCGGGAAAAAACCCGAGAGTGAAAATGAACGATAATTTTCACATGTAATTTACCGTGATTTCTGTCACTCGGAAAATTAGATATTTCATCTTTATCTATATAATTAAAATGAAATAATATCAGTTAACTATAAAATAAACACATAAATTAGAGAACAATATTGTAAATTGTACACGCATGAAACATATTTTTATTATTTTAAAACTCACTTTCCTTATAATTGCTCCAAATTATTTGAAATGAAGTCATTTTAGTTCTAATTACTGATGTCCTGCATGTATCTCTTTTTCCCACCAACTTCATTGAATATTAGCTGTATCTTCTGTTCAAAATTGAACATTGAAAAATGTTCACTTGAATTCTAATTTCCAGCCAACAACTTTCACAAAGATTGTCTGTACATGTAAACTACTTGACAACGGCTCTGTAAATGAACTTTGACTGAGGGAGAGGAAAATAGTTCTTATTTTGATATTTGACTGTAGCATAGACAGTGCATTTATTACTCAATGGAATTTTAATATTGGAGCAGTATTTAAAAAGCAGTTTCATATAGAATTTATAAATAAATTTATTCAGATAATTTATTAAATGTATTGGGTATTTTTTTATCTGATTGTTCAAAGCCTATTTCTGGACTATTTTATGGGTGTAAGGGATTTTCCATGAGTACCCTTCGGATTTTCTAAATTTGCAAAAAAATTTATCTGACATGGCACCCCGAAAATTTAATGTGATATACGTGAAATTATTCCTGTCGTTTTTAGGGGTCTCTCATTACTCAACGAAACTTGGTGCCTAAGTGAGAGCAAAAAATGTCCATAGTTTCCCCTATACAATAATAATTAAGAGGCCGTTGTCACTTGTATGATTGTCGGTAAACATTTGTTAAAAATCCATACTCACATTTCCTGGGAGAAAATCTTGTCATGGAAATTTTATACTCGATTGTTTTCTCTCTTCTAAATTGGTTAACCCTAAATAAAAAAATAACCAACTAAATAAAATTAATTCATCGAATAAAATACATGTACCGAAGATTTTTTTTAATGTGAAGTTACCAAATAATTGAAAACCGTTACTTTTTGGATGCTGGATTAAAATTTTAATCAAAATTAATCAATGGTAACTGTTACGTGCGTCTGGCGTAGTAAATTCTATTAAACTTGTTATCTTTGATGACATTTTATTTCAACCACTGAGTCGATGTTTCTGCTGGTAGAATGTTAGTCCCGGAGGGTATCACCAATTCAGTAGTAACACTTTGAAGCTGACATATCATTGATTCATTCAGTGATATAGTCATTGTCTAAATTTACCTCCCCGACATTTCGAAAATTATTTTAATTCTTAAGGTGTCTCTATTTTCAACGTGTAGATAACCTTGCCGGATTTGGTATAACATTTTAGAATTTTGACGATAAAAGCTCTACATGTACATCTTAATTGTTTGGATTTTAAATATTGTTTGGGTTTGAGTGCCACTGGTGAGTCTTTCTAGACGAAACTCGCGTATGGCATAGTTAATTATATTAACCTTGGTATCTTTAATGACAATTTCTTAATAAATGAAGGTGAATTTAGTTTCACAGTATTGGTATTTAAATCCCGAATTTCTAATTGCCGAATCATTTAAAGTAAGCATGGCAAGGAAGCTGATATCAGAAGACCAGAGAGTACAAATCATCGGCATGCATTCCACTAGTCTTACAAGGCAATAGGACGTCAACTTGCCTATTATTATACAGTCATCAGTCGTTTGGTAAAACAACACGCTGCCACGCAGGAACTTAAAGAACGTTCCCGATCTCGTCGGCCATCTGTGACAACCCAACCTGAATATAGAAGCCTTGGTAGATTGGCTAAGCGAAATCCGTTTGCAGCAAGCACCTGTCTCAAGTAACAATGGTTACCTGGTCGTAATCTGTCAGCCAGAACAGTACGAAATCAGGTAAAGGAGAGTCATTGAACGCCCAATGCTTGATGATCGCCATCGCAGGGACAGGTTTGCCTGGTACAGAGCAAACAAAATTGGAACCTTACTACTTTACGACGAATACACTGGTCAGATGAGAGCCGATTTTTCCTCCATGTAACTGAAATATTGTTTCAACAATGCCTTTTGTTGGGGGCGTAGTTGGGATGTGGTGCTGTATCTCACATGATTGCTAAATGGATCTGGTAACAATTAGTGGCAACCCTAATGGCCAAAGTACACCCGGGACCTGCTTACACCTGTAGTTGTGCCTCATTTTAAAATTCACCCATAACAGCCAAGACCAAACAAGAGGTTTAATCAGATCATGGTGTTCCTGTAGAATATTAGGCGGACATATATAGGTTATTAAGTACAAACCAAGATTTGTTTGCTAAGAAAGATTCTGAATTGGGTCATACTAATATTGTTAAACTTACAAAAGGCACGGGTGATCATCCTCCAATCAAAAGAAGGCCATACATAATTCCTTTAAATAAACGTAAAATTGTAAATGATGCAATAGATGAAATGTTATCAGCAAAGATTATTGAAAGGTCGCGTAGTCCCTACAGTTTTGGTCTTGTGTTAAAACGGACGGCACAAAGAGAATTTGTGTAGACTTTCACCCATTGAACAAAATTCTTTCCCTGATTTCTTTCTCTGATTGATATTTTTATCTTTATTAGGAAATTCGAAATTCCTCTGATTGATGATATTTTATCTTTGTTAAGAAATTAAAAATTCTTTGGTAAGATCGATCTAAGTTAGGTTATTGGCAGGTATTGATTGATGAGAAAGATAAGGAAAAGAAGCGTTTACCTGTCAAAAGGGGTTGTTCCACTTTTAAGTTATACCATTCGGAATAAGTAACGCACCAAATACATTTTAGAAACTGGCAAATATGGGTTTAGAAGGGTGTAACTTTGCATCAGATAATCTTGATGATAATATCATTTTTTCAAAAACTTATGATGACCTTTAAATCATATTCAAGAGATTTTTGACAGACTTCGGCAACATGGCCTAGAAGCGAAATTAAAACATGGCCTTAAAGCGAAATTAAAGAAATTTAGTTTCTTTCAAAGTGAGACTGAATATTTTCGATTTGGTATTAAGACGGAAACCAAATCCTAAGAAAGTAGAAGCAATTAAGACATTGCCAAGTCCAAAAAAAAATCAGTGATGCTAGAAGTTTTACGGGAATGTGTAGCTATAACAGGCAATTTATCAATGTTGACAAGAAAGCATGCACGGTTCAAATGGAATGATGCTTGTCAAAGTGCTTTTAATTTTCTTAAGAATAGCTTAATAGTATTTCCATTGTTGTCCTATCCTGGCCCAAACAAGCCATACGTTCTTTATGCTGACGCCAGTGACACATGGATTGGAGCTTGATTAACCCAGAAAGTGTAAACAGAAGAAAAACCTATTTATTTTCTATCTCATAAGTAGAGTAAATCGCAGATCAAATGGTCCACGATTGAAAAAGAGGCTTTTGAAATAATTATGCACTACAAAAGTTATATCACTACTTGCATAATGCAGAGTTTGTTATTCAAAACGATCATAAGCCTTTGAAATATATTTTGGACGCTCCGATGCAGAACAAGAAAATCCAGTTATGGGCCATCGGAATTACTGGTTATAACTTCAAACAATAAGTACAATATTTATAATTGTAAATATTTGTAATTCAGGTCTGATGATATTGTTTATAGTGAGATGTCTTTGACGCAGGAAATATGTAGAGGGCCTTTATAAGATATTTTAAGGTGGGTTATACTATTTCTTTTGTATTTTTATTATCTGCATTGTTGGTGTCATATTTTTATAGCGTGACTAAAGCTTAATTGATTAAGTTTATTATTTGCCACGAATTGTATATATTTTGATATTTGGTTGCTAACAGTTATGAATCTGTAAAGTATTAAATATGAAGTGCATATTACTCACACGGTTATTATAGTATTATTTGCCGTGATTAATTTAATGCCAGTTTGAATACTCATTCAAAATGAGGTTTTGTCTATGAGAATTATATTTTTAATTGCATTATACACAGAAATATATCTATTTCTGCAGATTAGCTGAATTAATATATTCATGTTTTATTTATATTGTTACGTTGAATTTATTATTCCTATTTTGTTATTGTAGGGCATTTTCCCTGCTGTATTTTCGTGTTATATTTATTATCTCAATTATTACATGTAATATGATCATGAAATAAAGAACCCAATTTACCTGAGATGTGTTATGTAATAGCCTGACTATACACTACTACATTTGGCGTTCACAGTTTATTTATCAGTGTTCTGATTTGTGTTTTCCTGTAAAGATGTGTTTACCCGTGTCCCGTTACCGTTACTGTATGATGCGCAAAACGTAAACATTGGAATCGGAAAATTAATTCCTTATCTAATCAGCAGTTGAGTTTTGACTTCGAGTAACGGTAAATATTTTATTATTTATGCCTATTGTAACTACTATGTGGTGCACCAATTTTATTACAATTTTTGGTCAAAAACTTTGTGAATTTCGACTTCGACAAACATGGAAAGTTTTGTCCATTTACCATTATTTACTGTGGTAATATATATTTGAAGCTTTGTTTGATATTTGACCATTGTTGTTTCATATCATGGTTATATAGATTTTATTATACCACATATTGAACTTGATAGTGTATATCATGGTTTGATACATGATGCATTCATAGTTGTACTTAAGCATTACAACTCAACTCAAGTCAACCTAAAGTCAATTTAAAACTTCTGTTTGTAGTTTAGTGCACAAAGATTAATTGAGCCTTTGAACATTGCCATTTTTGGTAAACTGATGTAACATAGACACTAAGTGCACATTATTATACGCTTTTCATTTACGATATAGTAAATAATTGTTTTTCTGTCCCTTATATTGTACATTGAATGTTCAATACTGAAATACCCGTCTAACACTCAGTGACGCATACACATTTAAGAACCTTATATATCAATATTTGTATACTTGTGCCTTGTGTGTATATGTGTTCTACAATTTACTGCTTTGCTTATTAATATTGGTTTTGCGTATTATATTTGTGCATATATATGTGTATTGCTTTTTGACAATTTGCTTTATTATAACGTCAGTATTTGTGTATTCGTTTGTGTGTCTTTTATTGCTCTTTGTGTGCATAATTGTTTAATGTAAGCTCTACTGCTAAAAAAATTAAACATTAGATAAAATTCTACATTAAAATAGTGAATTAAACCGTATATGAGTTGGTAAGATCCTTACCCATTAACACTTGTCCTAAACTAACTTCATGTTGTAACTTTCCTAAACCCAACCTACCTTCACACCCTTTACCCTTTGTAATGCATGCACTAACACCTATTGCAGATACTTTAAGGTCCCATTTTATGTAAGGGGAGGTAATTCTTGTTGTAGTTTACTGTTACAGTTCAGGTTAGTCAGTTGAAACTCAGTTAGGTTCAGATCAGGATATTGTTGTACAGTATATATTGGAAGTTGCTGCTTTACAGATTGATTGATTGATATCAGAGAATAGCTGCCGTTTTTTTTCTATACTTTTCTATATTTTTATATTATCAAAGAGAAAAAGAGAGTCTTCTATTTTTGTTTGGATATATTTTTTATATTATTATTTTATCATTATCAATAGATTCATTTAAAGCAAAATATAACAAACAGGTAATAATAAGGAACACTACATTTCACATTAAAATTATAAACACAGTACAAATAATTCTGCACAGGTAAAGAGTATTAAATTTTTATCCCAGATAGAGCAGCTGTGACACGGCATCACATACCGTAGTCCATGAGTCGTTGTTGTTTGCAGAAGGCAGAAAAATCTCATGTAAGTTTGTTTGCTTTTTCCTGGTAGTAGGGCATTGTAACAACCCGGTTTGTTATAAAGTTGCACTTTGTAATAAAAATTGCAAATAAGTTTTATTTTGTTATTTTCTTTGTTCTCGGCACTTAATCAATGCATAAAACCCAAAATGAAAACAATTCGATTTTTTTTACTAATCAATTTCACGTTTTAATGAAATTTGTGTTTTATTATAAAGTGCTTTTAAGCTATTAACCCAGTTTGTAATAAAGTTGCAGTTTGTAATAACCCACTTTGTAATAAAGGCAAAATCCACATAGTGGGAGATTGTTTTTATGAACATATTATCTATAGAATGTACTTCAATAAATATATTAAATCTGTTCATTTCCAAGGCGTCTGAACTTTTTATGTTATTACAAACCGCGTTGAAGGTGTCAACCCAGTTTGTAATAAAGTTGCAGTTTGTAATAACTCACTTTGTAATAAAGCAAAATCCACAAAGTAGAGATTGTTTTTATGAACATAGTATCTATAGAATGTAATTATTAAATCGTTTCACTCTCAAAGCATTTAATTGGGAAACTTTTCCTTTTTACGTTATTACAAACTGCATTGAAGGTGTCAACCCAGTTTGTAATAAAGTTGCAGTTTGTAATAACCCACTTTGTAATAAAGGCAACAGAGTTGCGATTGTTTGGATGAACTTAGTATGTATACAATGTACTTCAATAAATATATTAAATATGTTAATTTCCAAGGCATCTTAACTTAGAAACTTTTTATTTTATTACAAACCGCGTTGAAGGTGTCAACCCAGTTTGTAATAAAGTTGCAGTTTGCAATAACCCACTTTGTAACATAGATAAAATCCCCAGAGTTGAGATTGTTTGCATGAACATAGTATGTACGTCAATAAATATATTAAATCTGTTTCGTTTCCAAGGCATCTTAACTTAGAAACTTTTTATGATATTACAAACCGCGTTGACGGTGTCAACCCAGTTTGTAATAAAGTTGCAGTTTGTAATAGCCCACTTTGTAATAAAGTTGCAGTTTGTAATAACTCTCTTTGTAATAAAGGCAAAATCCACATAGTGGAGATTGTTTCTATGAACATAGTATTTATAGAATGTACTTCAATAAATATATTAAATCGTTTCACTTTCAAAGCATTTAATTTGAAAACTTTTATTTTTTTTATGTTATTAGAAACCGTGTTGAAGTTTACGCTAACACAAAAGAGCGAAAACTAAAATAAAACAAAGGCTGATCAAGGTCAAAACCAGTAAAAACAAAACAAAAAAAAGAAAAAAAAACAAGCAGAAACAGGGGAAAAGAAAAAAAGTAAACAAACAAACAAACAAAAACGCAATCTAATTTAGCGCTTTTAACCTATCCAATTTTAAGACAAAACACAGAAAAAGCATTTCTAAGTTGAACAAAACACAAAGGATATATTGTCACACATAAAGGTTTTTTAGTATTTTTTTTAATTTGGTAGATTTGTAATGCTTAACCAGTAGTTTTTTATTATTTCTATGCTGAATAATTGCTACATGTTCTTCATTTGGTGCATATTTTCTTAAGGATGTTCACTCTATTTTTGTTTCAGAATTTCAGTCAGATTTTGGAACTCCTCTAGACTTAACCTGTATATAATGAATACTTGTTTTGCACACTGACCCTTATTTTTATGACATTACCTGTAGTGATCTTAAAACACTTCTGTATTTAATTGTTCATAATTCTTGATATAACTTTATGGTTTAAGGCACATAACGTCATAATGTTAAAGCTATGTAAAGTCTAGAGAGTCCTTGCCTATTTCCCGCCAAATTTTGACATCATATACTAGTATCTTAGAAACGAGCACACGGACCTATGATTATCTTTTTTTTTCATTTGAAAAAGTGGACAAATGTTTCTATTATTTCAATCTCCATCCATACAATCTCAACTCTGTGGATTTTATCTTTTTTTAAAAACGGGTTATTACAAACTGCAACTTTATTACAAACTGGGTTGACACCTTCAACGCCATTTGTAATAACAAAAAGTTTCTAAGTTAAGATGCCTTGGAAATGGACATATTTAATATATTTTTTGAAGTACATTTTATACATACTAAGTTCATCCAAACAATCGCAACTCTGTTGCCTTTATTTACAAAGTGGGTTATTACAAACTGCAACTTTATTACAAATTGGGTTGACACCTTCAATGCGGTTTGTAATAAGATAAAAAGTTTCTAAGTTAAGATGTCTTGCAAAATGAACAGATTAAACATATTTATTCAAGTATATTCTATACATACTAAGTTCATGCAGACAATCTCAACTCTGTGGATTTTATCTTTTTTACAAAGCGGGTTATTACAAACTGCAACTTTATTACAAACTGGGTTGACACCTTCAACGCGGTTTGTTATAACAAAAAGTTTCTAAGTTAAGATGCCTTGGAAATGGACATATTTAATATATTTATTGAAGTACATTCTATACATACTTAATTCATCCAAACAATCGCAACCCTGTTGCCTTTATTTACAAAGTGGGTTATTACAAACTGCAACTTTATTACAAACTGGCTTGACACCTTCAATACGGTTTGTAATAACGTAAAAAAGTAAAAGTTTCTAAATGAAATGCTTTGAGAGTGAAGCGATTTAATATATATTTATTGAAGTACATTTTATTGATAATATGTTCATAAAAACAATCTCTACTTTGTGGATTTTGCCTTTATTACAAAGTGAGTTATTACAAACTGCAACTTTATTACAAACTGGGTTGACACATTCAACGCGGTTTGTAATAACAAAAAGTTAAGAGTTAAGTTAAGATGCCTTGGAAATGAACAGATTTAATATATTTAATGAAGTACATTCTATACATACTTAATTCATCCAAACAATCGCAACCCTGTTGCCTTTATTTACAAAGTGGGTTATTACAAACTGCAACTTTATTACAAACTGGCTTGACACCTTCAATACGGTTTGTAATAACGTAAAAAAGTAAAAGTTTCTAAATGAAATGCTTTGAGAGTGAAGCGATTTAATATATATTTATTGAAGTACATTTTATTGATAATATGTTCATAAAAACAATCTCTACTTTGTGGATTTTGCCTTTATTACAAAGTGAGTTATTACAAACTGCAACTTTATTACAAACTGGGTTGACACATTCAACGCGGTTTGTAATAACAAAAAGTTAAGAGTTAAGTTAAGATGCCTTGGAAATGAACAGATTTAATATATTTAATGAAGTACATTCTATAAATACTAAGTTCATGTAAACAATCTCAACTCTATGGATTTTACCTTTTTTAGAAAGCGGGTTATTACAAACTGCAACTTTATTACAAACTGGGTGGCCACATTCAACACGGTTTGTAATAAAAAAAAAGTTTCTAAGTTAAGATGCCTTGGAAATGAACAGATTTAATATATTTATTGAAGTACATTCTATACATACTAAGTTCATCCAAAAAATCTCAACTCTGTGGATTTTACCTTTGTTACAAAGTGGGTTATTACAAACTGCAACTTTATTACAAACTGGGTTGACACCTTCAATGCGGTTTGTAATAACGTTTCAAAATTAAATGCTTTAAGAGTGAAAAGATGTAATTTATTTATTGAAATACATTCTATAGATACTATGTTCATAAAAAACAATCTCCACTACGTGGATTTTGCCTTTATTACAAAGTGGGTTATTACAAACTGCAACTTTATTGCAAACTCGGTTGATAGCTTAAAAGCACTTTGTAATAAAACAAAAATTTCATTAAAACGTGAAATTGAATAGTAAACAGATCGAATTGTTTTCATTTTGGGTTTTATGCATTGATTTGGTGCCGAGAACAAAGAAAATAAAAAAAAAACATATTTGATTTTTTTTATTACAAAGTGCAACTTTATTACAAAGCGGGTCGTAACACACCTCATTTATAATTCCACGCAAAATAATAAAAAAATATAATGAACCCCATAGTTTTGCATTCTTCAAAATCAACGGAGATATAATTTACGAATAAACGAAAGTGAGGGAAATCGGCAGTGTGAAAATTTCGATATAAACATTAAATTAAATGTTGTAATTAATTTACATTAGATGAACTATGTTTGCTGTTCTTCTTATAGCTTGCAAGTGTGTGTATGAGGAGGGAAAGGGGCAATTTATAAACGGCTTCAAATGCATAAATAAACCAAAATAGTCTGCAGGGTATTCCATTTTTTTTCAAACTTTTAATCATATAAACATTAATATTTCATCTCTTATTCGTTGCTTTACATTATTTATTCATAAAAGTTGCAGTTAACAATCATTTTTAATTTAATTTTGGCAAAACATGACCACGCAGAGTGTAAGAATGATATAAGATAGGATTTTATTATCCCCGATTGAACTAAAGCCAATCGCATTCGAATTCGATTTTATTTATGATATCCATTTAATTTTCTGTGGAATTTTTTACATGTAGTGTTGAAGCTGCAACGGAACGAATGAAAGGCGATGTAAAACAACACTTTTCAGCGTTGTGTCGGCTTGGAAAGACCACACGTACTAACATTTTCTGACAGGGGTCGTGTTTTTGCCTTTCCCAAGATGTTAAAAGACAGCGTGATGAGAAAAATTCCATAAATAAATGATACAAGGAATCTTTTGATGCAGAGAATCGATTCGCCGAATCATTCTACATGTTTGTCGGTATGATAATAATTTTACGGACGCATTTAAAACATGTTTTATCTATGTTACAGATGTTATTTAATGTTTGTTTGTGTAAATGTTGTTTTCAGCAATTCATGTCATGCAGTTTTTATTGGGGAGGAAGCCGGCTTACCCGGGGAACAGTAAAACTGGCAATCCGTCTGCGCAGTTCTAATATATAATGCTTTTATGAGTCAATGAAGCTTTTGGTCAATATTTTATTCACATCATACATGTATTTTAGACCCCATAGTGTCATTTGCTGCGCTAAACACGCTTGGCTTAGAGGTTTTATTACAATTAAACGTTCCGAACCTTGAATATGATTTTTTTCTTGTTGCATATGCTTCGATGCAAAATTTTTCCTAACCAAGTTTTTCTCCGTGTACTGCGGGTTCACCCCCACTCCCAAAAAAGAAAACAAAAACAAAAAAAACTAGACTGTACGTAAGTTAGCTTATTTTCATGAGCCAACTTTCCGATACCTCTATTATACATTGCATAGATGTAAGGTATCTGAATCTCATAGGTAATCTTTCTACTTTATTTGTAATCCAATTTATATATGTAAGGTAGCTGATTTGCACAGGCCATCTTTCTAATAGGTTTGTTATGCAAATAAATAGATGTAAGGTAGCCGATGTTCATGAGAAATATGTGTGATACCTCTGTTATACAATGAATATATATATAGGCTAGCTGTTCGTCATGGAAGATCTTTCAGATATCTCTGTTATCCTATGTAAAGTTGTAAGGTAGCTTATTTTGATGGGCAAATTTTCTGATATCTTTATTTTACATTGCTTCGCTGTAAGGTAGCTGATTTAAATGGGTAATCTTTCTACTCCATTTGTAATACAATGTATATATGTAAGGTAGCTGATTTTCATGGACAACTTTCTGATACCTCTGTGAAACGATAATTTTCATGGGTCGTCTTTCTGATACCTTTGTGAAACGATGATTTTCATGGGTCGTCTTTCTGATACCTTTGTGAAACCGTACGATGATTTTCATGGATCGTCTTTCTGATACCTCTGTGAAACAATGATTTTCATGGGACGTCTTTCTGATACATCTGTCTGACAATATGTCTACTTATAGCTGATTTTACATTTCTACACTAGAGAGACAATAAAGAGACGGCTTAACTATTTTGATATCTGTATCGCATAATAGATACCTGTTAGAGACTTACTTTCATTATCATACGTTCGCTTCGATACTAATTGTATGGTTGATTTTAAGTTTTTATATATAATAAAAGCACTGCTATGTTTTAAAGAAAACATCTAATGTTGGAAAGCAAGTAGCAAATGATTGATTTAAAACAAACTGTTTACAGACTTGAAAAATTGCCCAAAGCACATGAACATAAAATAAAATATGGGAACGTGTTTTGTCATCTTTCTATTACCTTTATCATATCCCAGATACTTTATAGCAGCTTATTCTCACAGTCTGTTTCTGATATATGTGGCATACAATCAAGTGGTGTATGGTGGATGTAGATTATTCAAATGACCGTAGTCGATTTTTATAGAATTTCCAATACTTTCTTCATACAATGAGATATATAGTGGCATATAAGGGATATAAGGTAGCTGATTTTTATCGGAAATATTTCATAAATATTAGAATTATCTTATTTTCATTAATCACTTTTATTACTATTATAATTTTAATTCAATTCACTTTATTGTCATTCAACTGTTGTTTGTAACAAAACATAAGACAAACAAAAACAACAATTATCCGACAACAACGAGATAAATTGTATCTATATTTTCTTGACGTCTAAGATATTGTAAGAGATCCCTTGTCGCTCCTGGTGTGTGCGCGAGTACGTTATCATGCCAGACTGTCTTGTTTTGATGACGTGCAAAATGTGGGATAACATATTGGTAGATGTATCTAGCAGCTGTTATACTACATCTTACTGTGCCAGGGTTCTAAAAGATAACTGTACCAAGTGTTTACGTTTTATCTGATTCCACCTCATACCTTGATGTTTAAACCACCCCAATCATTCCTCTTTAAAACGTTATTGACGACTTCACTACACTCTTGTTCTTCTATCTGATGAGGGATGCACAAGGGTACCTTTCTCCCTTCTCCCTACCCTCTGCTTTTTTCGCCCTTCCGTCTGCTCCTTTCACCCTTCCATTGCTCCTTTCTCTCTCCCCTCAGCTCCGTTCACTCTCCCCTCTTTACACTTCTCTCTCTCAAAAACACCATAGCACTCATCTTCTGTAGAAATGCAGTACAGGCTTTATCAGAAAAGATGATGTGATGTAATGACATTGCTAATTATGTCAATTTTGTGTAAAACCAATTAAAAGCGTGCATTTCTGTGTCAGGGTGTTAAAACGGGTTCTCTGTCTGGACGCTGACATCTGGTGTTGACAACAGCTACGGTGTATTCGTCGACTAACTGTCTTAGTACTAATTGGAAGCTAGTTTGTTCCGAGATTATGCCTTACAGTTTCAGAAATTGTGGTGATCCGATTCATCAAATGGTGAAAAAAATGCCAATGTTCTGGCGAGGCGTAGTAACTTGTGGCCGATCATTTGTGGTGTTTGTAGTATAGTTTTCGTAGCACAGTTCAACTCGTTGGCTACAACTCTATAGGACTGCCCACATTGCAGTCTACCAATGGCTTGTTCTCTCAGTTGCGAAATCATTAAATGTGTACCCATGCCGAAACACAAAAATCATGAATATTTAATTTTTCAAAAATTTTACCACTAAGTGTTTCCCATGTTAGACCCAAGGTACTGACGTTCTTTTTCGGTGAAAAACTATATTGTAGACGTATATACATATTTGATATCAATCTAATCAAAATTATATCTTCACTTGGCTCCCAACAATTGGGGAACCAGGTGAAGATATAATTCTAATTAGATTGATTTGGTATTAACTTGTAAGGTTGTCACAATATTTAGTCCTTTGTATATAATTTACTTACTGTGACTATATATATATACTACCGCCTAAGTATTGTGACAACCCTATAATATATCTATCCTGAGGATTTCTGCATCATCAGAAATACAGAGTTAATATCAAATATTTACGTCTACAAATTAAACCCAACACTGTTATAATTTGATTTTTACACTGTCAAATTTTTGCTTTCCTTCAGCTAGATTCGAACTCACACCGTTGAGCAAAACTTTGACAGTGTAAAAATTTTAACTCTAAGCCTGTGGGATTTAATTTGTAGAAGTATATATATATATATATATATATATATATATATATGGCATGTGGATAGCTTATAACTAATCGGTGTGTCGCATGCCATGGATGTTGACTTTTAACACTTGTCACTTTTCTTGTATAAGTTGTACATGTAGTTCCAGAGATTACGGGATTACAAGTTTTTCGGTGTTTGGGCAGATTACAACGAAAGAAAAATGAAATAGATATGTTGCATACTTTTCAAACTGTCATGACTGTTTGGTTTTGAAAGTTGGCGAAAAAAAATAAATAGAGGACTAATTGCTCAAGAACAATTAGAAAGATATTTATAAGATCCCTGTAAGAAATTTTTTTTCATGTGTTGTTTTGAACTTAACTACTTAGGCTGCTGGGCCTTTTCTTAGGCGGAAGGGACTATTTCTGTGGTCCTGAGTAAAGCATTACATGATTGTCATGGACTTTCGTGGTCCTTGCTAGGGACAAAATGGCACTTCCGGTTGTAAAATGAGATATTTCAGTAAGGTACATCATCCTGATTTAAAAAAATATTCGGTTGCTAAGGACTTTTGTAATGGTTACCTTGTTGCTATGGTATGACTTTGACCTGCGCCATTTTTAGTCTGAAGAGACTAATTCTGTGGTCCTGAGTAAAACAATACACGGTTGTCAAGGACTGTTGTGGCCGTTGCTAGATACCAAATGCCAGTTCCGGTTGTAAAATGACATATTTCTGCAAGATATATTATACTGATTTAAAAAGTATATGGTTGCTAAGAACTATTTGTAATGGTTAAATTGTTTCCATGGTATGACCTTGACCTGTGACATTTGATGTTGGGCTCAAATTGAAGGCCTTGACTTGGTGATCATATTAAACCTATATGTTTAATATATATTCTTTAACCGTTTTCAAGTTGTATGCAGAAAACTGATTACCGAAACGAGTCAAGGGCTCGAACTCGAAAACGGTTCATCGCACAGTTTCGGACCAAATATATCAAATGAGGGTCTTAATGAGAAGAGAATTTCTTCTATTTATTTTCTCCTTCTATCTTTTATAATATTTTTAGTTGTAAAGATAACAAGATTAAAAGCATAAGGTCGAGGTCACTTCTGACTTTAAGATTTTCCTTAAGGATATGTCACAGGACAACAAATGGTGAAGACCTTTCCTGATTTCGACTTACAATTTGTAAAGTTTTGTGGTAAGCGAAGTTCTTGAAACATTCAAGGGATACCGCTCGCCTTCGCTGGTCAGAAATGTTTTGCCAAATTATGTCATAAAGTTGTATCAAATGTTCCTTAACATATGTCACTTTTCAGTTTTCTTGGATCTGTTATAGTTCCGGAGATAACGCTATAACAAGGTTTTCGGTGTTTGGCAGATACCTCTGTAAAGAAAAATGTTTTGATTTCACAGGGTGAATTTCGAATAGACTTGCATTGCCCAAAACTTTAAATTGTTTGGATTTGAAAGTTGTCGAAAAAAATAATCATAGCAAAAGTAAGAAGGTCTCCGCACTGGAAGTGGGAAAGATCTTATCTACGTCAGACGCTCATTTCGTCTTATACAGACTCATCATCGTCGGTGCCAAACTCCAAAAACATTTTAAATCTAAGGATAAAGATGTGAAAGTGCTTTTCAAATTTAAAAAAAAAAGCTATACCAAACATTTGAATGACTGACCAAGGTTTATGTATTACTAATTGAATAAAGAATTCCGTTTTAGAAGTTATTGATTATGGAACAACATCGAGAACCAAATGTAACAGACTCTATGCTCAACACAGTTGACACGGTAGGTACAAGTTCTCTATATACAAACGTCTAAGTATTTTGACAACCATATACTGTATCTATCCAGCGAATTTGTGAAGCATCAGAAATACAGGGTTAATATCAATTATTATTATATCTATGGCTGAAAAAGGTGAAGTCATTTTGAAGTCAATAGAAATGTATTTATAGTTGACATTGACAACATATTGTGCTTTTGCAGCAGCAAAAAACTTCCTTTGTTTTAATTTGTCTTCCATCTCATAATTAGGAGGTATTCTCTATTTGCTACCAAGGTACCCACCGCTATGATCTTGTTTAATACCAAGAGGTTTCACTTGCTTTTTTTTCTTGCGACTCTACATGATTGTATTACAGTGCAGAATGTTTCCTTCACTTGAACTCAGAATCGCATTTAACATTGCTTTACATTAATGGTTCAAAACATATACGAGAACCTCGGTGGATAAGTGGTTAGAGTAGTTGGTCTGTCAACACTGAGGATGTGGGTTTGAGTCTTACTGTGGGCAGGGTGTACTCGACTCCAGTCTTAATTGAGAATGATGGCCTGTTTTCCTACCTATGGCCCGGGTTCTCTCCGGGTACTCCGGCTTCCTTCCCAATGAAAACAGGACGCCATGATATAGTTGACAATTGCTAAATGTTGCGTTAAACACCATTCAAACATACAAACCAAAACGTACATGTATATTAAAATGTACGCTAATCAAAACGAAAACCAGAAGGAATTGCCAATATATTCATGCTAGATCAATTTATTTTAATGCGTTTGTTCGTCCATTTGTATGCATTCTTTTTTCAAATAATAATAATTATGTTAAGAAGTAATCGTTTATATAACTTAATAAAAATAGGTTTTGTTTCAAATTACAGGATGGACAATCGGGAAGATGGTCTTTAAAATGTCGGTTAGCGGTAAGAAGCTGCTATGTATTAATCTCTCTTACTAGCAATAGTGTTTTTTTTCTCTTCGTTGTTCTGGTACATATATACTGTCTGATGCTGGACGAGTTAGTTATGTTAATAAAACGACAGTTTTCGATTTCGTCACGCATTAAGTACTAGCTCTTCAACTCTTTTATGAAAAGTATTTAAAACGTTTCGCCTAAATTGTTTCTAAAATGAAATAGTACCATTTCATGTTTAAACGTGCATGAACGTTCTCGGTTAGAACTGTCAGTTCTTTTTTCGTTTAACTGGTTTTTAATAAATGGTTAGTCAACGTTTACCAAGAGCTATGTCAGTTACAATTCGGACAAAACCAGCAAATGAATCAATTCAAGAAATGGTATGGACTAAAGGAGAGAAAGTTTTACTAATTCTGAAATTTATGGGTACGGACGGAAAATTTTGACATTTGTTGCACTTTAAAATAAAATCTTTTAATGGCGTTTAAATGGTTTTAAATGAATGGTTGGTCAACGTTTACCAAAACTTATGTCAGTTACAATTCGGACAAAACCAGAAAATGAATAAATTCAAGAAATGATATGGACTAAAGGAGAGAAAGTTTTTACTAATTCTGAAATTTATGGGTACGGATGGAAAAATTAGACATTTGTAGCACTTTTTAAAAAATCTATTAATGGCGTGTTTCTGTTTTTATGGTATTCACCCAAAGAGAGGACCTCCCTTTTCCACTAACTGGGATTGGGCGTAGAAGCTGTGTGGGTCAATCCCTTTCCTTCCATGTACCCTGCGTTCAGCTTTCAAATAGTTCAGTTAATTATTTATTGTATGTCTTTTATTTCGGTTCACAGCGTGATCACGATTTTTTAGGAACAGCAGACAATCAATGCAAATTATATGATAATTGATTTAGGATTCTTTAGATGTTTAATATAATAGTTGTATTGAACGCGATACGATTTAGGGTAAAAAAAACCTTGCAAGAGAATTAATCGGCCATACACGTTTATTAATCTTTTAAGACTTTTACATCATGTATTGAACGAATTGTATACAACTAGACCCGTACATAACTCACTTAGTGACCCATCTTAGAAAACAATTCGGCTACAGAGTCAAGTCAGACGGTAAATAATGACTAGAAAGCTACGATTATTTGTAAATAAATGTAATATGTATCCTATACTAAAATTTGTTTATTGCAAGTTTTTGTGTTGTGAATTAAATTAATAAAATATTAAAGTGTCATAATATAATCATAAGTTTTATTATTCATAATAACAAAATCACAATTCAAATATTTATTTGAAGTAATGTATCTTGGCTATTAAGTGTTGAGAGAAAAATATCAATGTTAATTACACTTGGTTAGTGTTTGTGCTAAATTCTTTTGATGTGATTTACTTTATAGCACTAGTGACTGTTTTCTACTTAAAGTGGCTTATTCCATATACGATCCGAGATTTATTCTTAGATAGTCCAAGATGTCTCAAAAGTAGACTGTCAAAGTTGTAGATAAGTTGTGTTGTTGTTCTGGTAAATAATTCTTGAAATAAAGGAAAACCTTTGTCGAGACAATCTTTTTCATATCTGTCTATAAAATCATTACACAACTTTGTTATAGAATAATATAATAAATCTATATATCGGTGGTGACATGCATTAGAAAAACAAATCGAAGATACCGAGGAGTATTCAATAGTCAGAGACAGACAAAACCATGATTAAACAAAAGGGGGCGACTTGCTATCATATTCGGTCATCGGTGATCATATAAATATTAATTTTAGCTTAATTTCTAAAGCTAACATAGGCTTAATTTATTGTGTGCACTGTTATCTTAGATAATTTTAGTTTATTGCAATTTCTACTAATCTAAATGATTGTGACTAACCTAAATTCTTGTGACTACTCCAAACCTAAATCCTAAGTTCATTGGGGACCAGTTCTAGCATCAATGCTTATTCATTTATACTAAATGTGCAGTTTATTACGATGACTACTAGCCTGTTTTTATTTTAAGTACTTCTATCTTAATTTTAAGCATAATGTGATATCTTCTTTGCCTAATTTGCAGTGGCTACCCCTTACCTAAAGTTTTAGTTTATGGGGAAAACTGCTGAAGTTGTGTATACTTTTCAATTACTATACATGTATGAGTTGTTATTATGGTGAACACTATAAAACCCCAGATGTCACAATTGTCGATAAAAGGATTTAAGTGCATATCGATGTCGCTTACAATTAACAATTTTTAAATCTAGCTAAATTGAGTAATGCTTTAAGGTATCCATTTAATTTTATTTTTCAACCAATAAATACAGCTTTATTACATCAAGGTATTGCTAATTAATGATACAAATTAAATATATTGTTTTACTTCGACAGAATGTTAACAGTTTCGAGCAAAAAAATGTTAGTTACTCAAACTGTATTCCCGATGTTTGCCGAACATTACCAATGTCAGCTCAATTGAAAAACAATGAACATCCGGACACTAAACGTGCTCAATTGTGATCCGGATACCTTAAATATTAGTAGTTTTCATCCCTGATTATTTAAAGCTAATTTGGCAATATGCAATAGTTTAACAAGTAAATACATACACTAGGTTATACATACAAGTACTATAAACTTGTAAGCTCTCATTTGTTATTTTATTGTTTGTTATTATTATTATGCTGTTGTACACCTATATTTTCAGGTTATGTTTGTTTAAAATTTTTTATTCCTTACCATCTGGTTTTAAAGGTTATAGTTTCATAAGAAAATTTATGAAACTGAGTTACAGACAATTTTTTCCAGATTGGCATTACTGTGTTAGCTGTTTTATTTGCTGTCATGTATGTTTTGGTTGAGCTTGTGCCAAAGGTTAAGGTTCCTCATACATCACATACCGAGAACGCAGAAGGTAAAAATTAAATCTTGAATTTAGAACTTGTTATAAAGTTCGCGCTACAACATGCACCACTTATTTACTTACACTTCTTAATCCTCTGTCTCTGGTGAGACATAAGGCGGCAATCTTTTCCCTTCAATTAGGTAGAGATTTTTGACTAACTGATGTGCTTTTCCTTTGTCAAACCTCCATCTTTCAACTCTGCCACCACTGTCCTTCGCCGTGTTGTTTTTTGGCCCCTTAGGTTTTATTTAGTGTGGTTCCAATTTAAGCTACCTTTGGAAGTCATTGCGGTTCCATCCTGAACACATGACCTAGCCACCTTACCCTTCTTTACTTAATTTCAGTGCTGATGTTCGTGCAGCCAGTTTTCTTGAATAGTTATCGGTTTGAAATTGTGTTGGACCAAAATATTTTACAAATCTTTCCGAGGCATCTATTATAAAACTTTCTATTTTTTAAGGTCACTTTGAATCCTCCAACACACAGCTCCATAAAGAAGCACTGATTTTACATTGCTATTGAACAGTTGGATCTTTGTTTTTAGAGAGTATAGGCTAGTTTTCGAGAGTATAGGCTTGATTTCCAAATAGGACTCGGGATCGAAAAAGCTGTCCGTGTATCTCTGATATCTATTTGAGCAGCGTTGTTGGTGCTAATTAGGCTTCATAGCTAAATAAACTCTTCACCCTCAACATAGTCTGACGTGGTGTCTCCTATTGTAATATTTCTTGTTGAGCTGGTGTTGATTTTTTTTATACTTTTTCCATCTCTCATTAATCAGCTGTTTCTTCCTCTTCAGCTTGTTTCTCACGGAAGATTTTCTTGTCTCTTTTGGTACTTCTTTTAACTTCGTAACAACTTTTACCACAGACCAAGTAAAACAGGATCACGTCAATTAAGAAATACTTATAAAGTATGTGGTACATCTACCACAGTTAACAGAACTTTTAAAAAGGGATCAAACCGAATATACAAACGTGTTGTCGCCTTATGTGCAACCGATTGCTTTTCGTGAATAGCATTTTGTATAACTCTTATTATTGGAGTGATAATTTCTAAGTCCTGGTGTATTTTTATTAATTTATTGTCAATTATATTGTGAATTGTATTATATTTTATTGATTTTAAGCCAGTACAAAGTAATAAAGCGTACAATTTGATACAGCTAACAGACAAGTAGACAAGTACAAAACTGAGCGACATGTAAACTGACAATACTTAATTCCATTTGCTTAATTTAAATTTCTCTGATACGATGCTGTACAATTTTAATCTTTTTTTCGATTTTAATAGCATTATATGCATGCAACGATCAGAACACTTCACGAGAAGATAATACAATAGTCGTAAATAATACACCTGCACAACAATTCACATGTGTATACAACACACCTAATGGTAGGTAATGATGGTTTTTAGCAGCTTTACCATTTTTTCAGAGAACAGTTTTTTTTAATTTGTGTTACATCAACAAAATATATTTGTTCGATTTATGTATGCACAACTCTGGCAGTTAGAAAGTACTAAGCTAAACATTTTACGAAACGTCAATTATCGACTTCGTCGGGTGGAACAAAGGAGAATAGTATACTTGATATCCCACAGATAATTACTACACATTGAGAATCAAACCGTTATACTATAAATTATTCTTTACAAAATCTGTGATTACATTCTTTCCTGCCTAAGCTGAATACTAAGATGTCCTCTCAGACGTTTTATTGGCTGGAAACAAATGCTAAATATGGCGTATAAGGTAAAGATAAACAGCCAAATTTGCTATATTATTAAGAAAACTATAGAAATATTTGATAAAAAAAATGCTTACTATTACTGAATTTTAGAATATTGTTCTAATTACGGGACAATAAACTCTTTCATTTGTCGTGCATACATTAAAGCCTGAATATATAAATATTGCCACAAGTAATATAAAGATGTTTGCAATACTGTTTTATAACCTTAGAATATTTGGAAAACCTCAGAAGAAATCCATTTGGAGACAAATGTAGAGATAGTAAGTATGATATGAACTTTAGAACGATAAATTGTTAGTAATTGTTTAAATCCAACCCCGACACATAAGGATAGGTAATGGGCCATTTCTTGGCCAACCCTATTGAAAGAAAACCAAAACAATCACTTGCATTTCTTAGACTGTATGTATTATAACGCGATAAAATATTAATATCCATGTATTAAGTTGCAGAATAGTTTTAGCTCAAATTTTTACAAAATGTTACGGGTTCAAAATGCTCAATCACGAAAATGTAACAAGTTGAACGACACACTGTCAGAGTTTTTAAATATTTCATTGTTCTCTATTTTTACAAGATAATGTTATTTCGTCTTACTATGGATAATTTTTCAGATCAGGAATATATCCTGTTAAATCTTTGTTGAATAAATGAATTTCGTTACAATTTTTTGTGCTATTTTATACGGTGACTTTCCGACTTGTGTTGCGCCTTTAACAGATCCTCAGGCATGAAAAGCAAATGGAGTACAAATATTACACTTTTACAGACATATGGTATGTTTAACAACATTCAGATCTTCAGAAGTTATAAAACCAGAGGCTCTCAATAGTCTCTATCGCTAACCTGATTGTATACGCAATGATGATGGCCTTTCTCTAATGTTGAACTAAGTCCTGTAATTTTCAATTTTCTTCTGGCATATATAATATAGTTTTTGTTGAGACTAACCAATGAATCGTGCTGTTTTATTTCAACAGGCTCAATGGTTTCAGATGGGGTTTATATTAACATCATCCTGTAGGTTTATTTGTTCTTTGTTCAAACAATTCTTACAATTGCAGTCATCATATATTTTTGATCACATATGCAAACCCAACATATTTAAGAGAACCATCCGATAAACATGCGATATTGCTTGAATCAGGATTTTAGTTTCAGAAAAGATGGCATTTGAAAATAGATTCCTCTGTTTAGATTAGTGTGAAATGATAATGGTGACCATTTTTAGTGTCTCATTGGCATACACAATTTGTAGAGGATAAATATTCCAAATAACTTTTGTCTCGTTGTGTAACCTGTTTCAGAGTCTAGTTCCCTCCATTTTGATTATCCAATTCGATAGGAATAAAAACATAAACGTTAAAGAGGACAATATAAACAATAGTTCTAGTAAGTTTTCTTTTAATTGGTTAGCCGATTTAAACTTTTTGTATTCTTAGTTTTATTATTCGAATTATTAATAAATATGACACTATTAAAAATTGAAAATCCGTAAAAAATAATGGCTTTCACCTTTGGAAGCCATTATTTTTTACGGATTAACCATGTATGTCTGCATTCCTCCAAATAAAAAAAAGAAGCATAATATAGTTGAGAATTACTGAAAGTTCCGTGATTCACAATAAAAACAAACCGAAGTAGGTAAACCAAATGGGAATTTATGCGATGTTCTTTCAGAATTATATAATTGTTTATAAAAATAGGAATAAAATTAAAACATCAGTAAACAGACAAGTGCAACCATGACACCATGGAAATTATCAATATATATTATACTCTTTTATAAATTGATGGATACAATGAAACACTATCAAACATATGGCATGGTTGCCGTGATTATCTTCAAAATGTTGTGATAAGTTTTAATTAGTTTTATGTTTGATTTTCCATTAAGCAAGGTGTGTCCTTTTTGCTCATGAAATGCATCAGCATTTTGTGTCCAATGTATTCTTCTCTTTCCTGCGCACATTAAGCTTAACGCTAGACAGCTGTGTCCTATGTCAAAATCCACCTTAATTTTGCTGGAGAGGGAACTTTTAAAACAAGAATTGAGGTCGTAAGTTTCCACCATCCTAACGCGGAATGCATATATTAATAAAAAATATGCACTTAATTTATAACAACAGTTGTCAATTTAGATTTAATAAGAAATATATTAAAATTTCTTCTCTTCTTCATTTTACACTCCAGAAAAGCCGCAAAGATCTATGCGCTTTAATATGCGTTCTAATCTGCGCTATACTTCAAATAAAAATTATTCAACATTTTTTGTACAAGTTTGATATAAAATTTTACAAATTACATCTCATCTCTCTCTCTTTCTTGCATAATACTTAAATTGCACTATAAAATAATTACATAAACAATTAGACAGCAAAATCTAATAATAATAAGACAAAATTTTAAAAGGTGAATTGCCAATTAACGATACTTTTCCGAAAACCCCGTCCAATTGGTTTTTGACTAATCAAGAAATTGCATTTCGATCACATGATTTACTTTTCGAGAGGCGAAGTGTCATAAGGTCAAATGGTAAAAAGTGAATATAATACCGACTTCCTCGGTGAAAAGAAAACATTTCTTTACAGTAAGTATTTCTAATGGGACTGATGATGACGGCGATAGAGGAAATAATGGTACAAATAATCTATTTTTAAGTCCTAAAGAAATGACATTTTTTGCAAGAAGAAGAATACGAAACGTACTCATTGGATAGTCAGCATCGAAGAAGCAAAACGTTTAATTTTAGTCGATATCATCGAAGAGGCGATGTTGTAAAGTTCATTTAATGAGCAAATCAACAAGCAGACATGAAATTAACTTTCAAACAGAACATTCAGTGAAATCATGTTTATTTACAGCTTATTTTAACATTTTCAATACTTTACTGACTTGTTAGAATTCACCTGGAAAAACTTAATTATGATGCATATATACAAATGTATATCATACCGATTATTTCCATTTTCATTATGGATAAGTTGATTCAGTTTGTTCAGTTACGAGTAAAATTCGGACGTCTTAAGTCATTATAACTTGTTATCTTAATAGTAAAATTGGGAAAAGTGTGTTCTAACAGTCTTCTAGGACCATTGTATGTGTTCTCTTACGAAAGATCGATACATACTCCAAGGATCGCTATGATTGTCCAGTTTATTCCTTCATATCTACTACCTATGCATTAATAGTGCGAATGATATAAGACGAACTCTTAATTATCTGCTCATATGGGAAAAAGTAAATTTTCTATTCTCACACAAGCACAATATTCGTTAAGTAATTTGAGATCCCTTGAAACGAGTGTAATCTATTCAGCTATATTACATTGAATCGTGGGTGTCATATGAAATAAAATGTGTTCACAAATTCAAAATCTATTTCAACGCTATCAGTGACTGAACGTCATGAAGCAAACAGTATAGCATACATGTAGGCAAACGCTTTAAATGCAGCACCAATCTCCACGCATGCTTTTCTGAAGTCTTACGTCAACTGTATTCACCTCTCCAACACAATTGACGCCATTATATCATGTTCATTATATCCTTTTTGTAACAGGTTCCTCTGTGTCCCTTAATGTCATGTCATACCTTACCTCCTTCCTAGCAGTACAACATACTTAAGTTATCCGTTTGTCTAAATGTGTTTAATGACATAGCAAACAAATTCATTCGCAGATTGCTTACCTATTTTCAAGGCATGTTTCTTACACTTCAAAATAGTTCTAACTTCTTTTGAAATAAAATGTTATTTTATTGTTTTAGTGATAAATTTAAACGTTTAACTTTTACTACATTTTGTAGATTCAGAGTATGTTTTTTGTTTGTGCAACGAAGATGGGTATAGTAAGTACACAAACGCATACAATACTACGCTATAAAATAAACACTTTGTGAGTAGGTGATAAAGTAAGCATATTAATTAAAGAAAAAATGTTTTGTGCATGCATAAATATAGCTCCAATTGACTAGACAAACACAATGACTTCTTCATCAAAGAATAATTAATTACCTTATAGTAGATGAATTTTAAAACATCCAAATATCCGTAATAAAAGATCGTAGAAGTGGTCAGTCATCTCGATTCCTTTTTAAAATTATAATGTGTATAAAATACTCGATTGATCACAAATAGAATGAAAATTTGTTTTAAACTCGACGCTTGTACTTTCAAGACAAAACATGTAAAATAATAAAATCCATAGAGACATAATATACGATCTTTTGATCTTCACTTAGCCTAATTAAAACTATTTACAATTTTGGTTTCCAAAAACCCCTGATCTTCGGATCTTAACCGTATTAGCCTAATTAAAAGTATTTAAAACTTTTGTTTCGAAAACCCGGCGCTTAGAATCTTATAGCTTCTGCACTCATAGTCTGGGCTCCTGACTAAATATTCTCAATACCGTAAGCGGACGTTAAGATCGAATATAAAGTCCGGCCACCAGCAATGAATCCCGGTCAAAATTGTGACAGGTTTACAACATTCGGAACGCCTCAAAATTAACGTGAATATTAACTGTAACTGACGTAATTCAGATACAAAGCATTATGACCTAAGGTCTGGCGTCCGGTAATCAAATTCAAATAGAAATACAGTGTATCCAAAGCATGCTGTTACAGATTTAAGTCTCGTTTGTGAAAATAACTCTACTGTGATTGGTAAGTTCAGCTCGAAAGCCTGAAAACATGAAGCAGGTAGCTACTTTATTTAAATTGCATTCTGATAGAAATTTCCGACGGAACGAAAAGCGCGAAAATTTAGTTTAAAAATGGCGTTTTAAACAACCAATCAATCTGTGTATTCAACTGGTGGTGACCTGGGGTTATATTTGAAAGTGAAGCTTGCGTAAATAAAAAAAATATTGCACCAGAGACCAGGTTACTGCACTTAGAATCTGAAATCTTCTGCACTCATAGTCTGGGCTCCTGACTAAATATTCTCAATATCGTACGCGGACTTCCAGTTCGAATATACAGTCAGGTCAACAGCAATGAATCCGGTCAAAATTTTGACCGGGTTTGCAACATTCGGAACGCCTCAAAATTAACGCGAATATTAACTGTAACTGACGTAATTCCGATAGAAAGCATTATGACGTAACGTCTGGCGTCCGGTTATCAAATTAAAATAGAAATACTGTGTATCAAAAGAATGCTGTTACAGATTTAAGTCTCGTTTGTGAAAATAACTCTACTGTGATTGGTCAGTTCAGTTCGAAAGCCTGGAAGCAAGAAGAAGGTAGCTACTTTATTTACATTGTATTCTGATAGAAATTTCCGACGGAACGAAACGCGCGAAAATTTAGATAAAACATGGCGTTTTAAACAACCAATCAAACTGGGTATTAAACTGGTGGTGACGTGGGGTTATATTTGAAGTGAAGCTTGCGTAAATGAACAATATTGCACCAGGGGACCGGAGTACTGCACCCATAGCTTGTACTATGACAGAGCATTTCATATTTATTGAATTATTTTTGCATATAAATACATATAAATACATTTTGTATAATTTTAACTGTATGTTATGTCGCTTCTATACATTATTTCAACCAGATCTGTATCGAGGCAAATTTATTTGTGGTTAAAATCTTAAAGTGTCACATTTATATAAATGTACTGCGTTGTATACATGTACTCTTCTGTTGTTTTATATATTTGCACTGTGTATTTACTCGTAGCTGTGATGTTTCTGTACATGCATGTGATGTAAATAATGAATAATTCTCTCGGAGGGTTTATAGAGTCACAGTTGGGCTGTTTAATATATTATAGTCAAAGAGAAGAAAAGGAGAATTTCACGTGCGCTTTGTTTGTCATTTGATCAGTAATTCCGAAAATTAACATATGATAGTATTTTTGCGTTTTGAGGTTTGTAGTGTTATTCCAGCACATAGACAAATTACTTTTTGAGTTTAAGTAGTATAACTTAGAAATCAAGAAGGTTATATATTGCTGTACGTAATATTTATCTTCCTTAATCGCTGCTTTAAAATGCAGATTAAAACCTAACTAAAAATAGTATATATTTCTTGAAAAGAGCCTGTTATCTTGTCATGCTTGGGAGAACAGATATTGTGTATTTCAGTTGAAATAAAAGGAAAAAATCATACTTCTAATTACGTCATAATTTTGAAGTGAATAATACAATTAAATAAATATTCATACATCACTTTAAAAGCGGTTTTTAATATTAAAGTATACATCTCAGCCGCGTAGATATTAATGGGCGTACCCATCCACTTTTTGAACTAATACACTGCGTAATGTCAATGCATCTATACTGTTAAAAAAAGAAATGCATGGACATTTGGAATTTTTCAATATGCGAAATTTAATCATTGATGTTTTACATACATTTAAAGATCTGTTTATTTCAATTGGCTCCCTGTCTAATGAGCATGGTGAATCTTAGTGCACATCAATTCTATCGCCTGGAAATTTGGATAACATTTTTCATGTAAACTATGTGTTAATTCAACTGCTACGTTAAAGTGTACAAAAGCTTGAATTCATCATAGCGTTAAAATACTACCATGCTATGCAGTGGACATACTTAGCTTGAGAACAATTATCTCGCTAACAGTCTGCAACCGACGTCGACAATATGTCATAGACTCAAATGGCACCTTTTGCAGCCGTTTTGACACGTTGCCCAAAAAGCCTGATGGTGCCACAGATTTCTAGTATTTACCTGTTTTCTCCTTTGATTGATTGATTAGAGCTATTAATCCAGTATTAAACGTTATAATAATAATATTGAATAAGGGGATCAAGACCTTAAATCATTAAATACTCCCTCCGGTTCAAAATAAGCTTGGACTATATTGGGAGGGTTCCCAGTTCTCGATCCTTACAGGAGCCCAGAGCGTCCCGAGTGGAGGATAGGGGAGACCATTACGGACCGTAGTGGGTGACGTAATTGAAAAGTGTCATGCGCCGCACACGATAAAGACCCTTGTGTAGATTTCAAAATATTAGGCTCTTCGTAGCGGCTACAAAAGGCTAAATTCTGCGTCTTCACCTCATACTGCACGATTTTTCAGTGGCAGTCAACATTTATTTCCTTATGTCCCTTTTTCCTTAGATTTATTGATTACTAACATTTTTTGTCAAAAATAAATACTGCTCACTGGACGTAAAACAAATATTAAATCAATCAATTTATATATCTATTTATTTATCAGCAAAATCAGCTAGTCCAGATTAATGAAATATACGATCTTCGATTGCCAAGAGTTAATATCCAATACTACTGTTTAGACAAATATGAAGATAAAATCGGTATGCAATAAAAACTCATAGCATCCATTGATTTCACCTTTAGGGCTCTACGAATTTGATGACGTTAACAACTTGTTTGTTCACTCAACTGTGACGTCTTTTTATCGACTGTATAAAACTTATGACTTAGTTTCTTTATTCTTTACGATAGGAAGCTTTCACTTGTGACAGAGTGTGGGATGGGGCTTGTCTTCTATGTATACGGAAAATTACCATGTAACGCTACCCCAAGGTTGAACCGATTGGTGGCTTAATATAAATTAAACCCTAGACGAAATTTATAACAATCTATCAATGTTGACATTAAGGAAAAAAAGGGTGTTGGGGGCTCTTATATACCATTATCGCATATAGTGAAACGGGGCTATGGTTCGTGACTCCTAGACATATAACGAGGCGTAGATATAGGCTCTCCCCGGTATAAGCCGATTATTGTTCTAAGGTAAATTCATCTCTGGACGAAATGTCAAAGTTCGTCAAAGTCTGTCCATATTGCCATTATGTAAGGGGGATTGGTAGGCCCTTTGAAGGTCATATGGCATAGTGAATTTGAAGAATATAAAATATGACCTAAGATGGCTTAAAGTAGACAGAAGTTGCAAATCATTAGTCTCTAATCAAACCTAATGTCAGAGTGAAAAAAGGGTAGGGTGTCTCACTTCAAAGTACATCTAATAAAAAGAATTGTTTTTGTTGTCATAACTAGAGATTAATTTTTAATTGTGGTAGACTGTTTAAAAACGTGTATTGTTTTTTTTCACTACACGTTCACAAAATTTTAACAGATGTGGTCGTTCGCGAACAAATCTTTTTAATGCCATTTCTCAGTGTGGGAACAGCTTTGATGCTTTAGTAAAGACCATCATAACGTAATTGTTTATTCTTTATAACTACAGGTTCACAGACTTGTAACGAATGTGGTCATTGGGGACCAAAATTGCCTAATTTTTGTTTTTGTGATGCCATTTCTCAGTGTGGGAACAGCTATGATGCTTTTGGAAAGACTAATTGTACGTTTTTTTATGCGAATTACTGATTGAGTGTTTCGCCTAACGTGAAAAAAGAAACAATGAAAGATTTAAATGATTAATTTATCGTGGAATCAGCCAAAATTTTCTTCTTGAGTAAACCTTGCATATGAATATTTGTCTCTATTAATGTTTATTTTCCAAAACAAGTATGCCTGCGTTTTTTTATAACAGTCATACCGAAATATGCATCCACCCAGTATCTTATTGGCCAATGTGTATGTTAAAGTTAGTTAAAATGTCTGAGACCGGCAGGCAAAAATTGTATTTTTAAATGTCTAGCCAAATTCTAGTCGGAAATCTTTAAATATTTGGAAATCAGATATGATTCAACTTTTGAGATAAAAATGCAACTTGATGTTAGAATTTGGTTTTTTTTTCAGGTGAGAATTGTAGAAAATATTTTCTTACCTCACCTTACAAAGACAGGGGGGATTGCTCGTGTTCGCAAACGCAGACAATGAATAACATTTCATGTTCATGTCATGAAGGATTTACAAACTTAATGTGCAGTTCCATAGAAAAGAGAATCTGTAAATATTCATTTGTAAAGAAGAAAATATTTGACAAATTTGACAGCTGCATTAAATCCAACGATGACCCATGCGTCTTAGAAGGGTGTGATGGCACTGCGTTTATCTGTAAATTATTCAATGGTATGTAAGTCGATTAATGCTTTACTCTATATATTATTTATAGGTTATCGCGCTATCTGACGTAACAACATACCAATATTATTATTTATATTATCAGTTATAATAATAATTCATGAACGTGTATTTTTGCCACGAGTCTTATTGATGTTTTTGTTAACCGTATTTGTTCAAATACTCGTTCAGACTACTCGAAAAGCGCCTGCTGCATGGAATGTTTAACGTGGCACTTTCAGCATAGACCAGGTGGTCTCTGTATATATCATCAAATAACCGTAGTTTTGTATTGGGAAAGAAGCCTGGAGTACCCGGTGGAAAGCCTAGAACTTCGGGAAATATGCAAAAGAAACCTTTATGTGATTCGCAGAAATTAGTATTTCTGTGAATCTAATAAAGTTTTCTCTTGTTATTTGAGACATCTGTAGCCGCTTGGAAATGAGCGGTGTATAACATTTTTTGCTAATGTTAATCATGGTACAAATTGGTAGTAATTTACATTAAAAAAACCTGGCGATATAACTTGTATAAGTATAAATCAAGACGCATTTACAAGTATACAAGGATTACACCTAACGTTTATTTTGACAAGGGGGAAGGCCAAAAATAACCAATAAGTTTATTGCGGAAAATCAAATAAAAGGCAGGTATACCTTTCCAGAACAAGAGTATAAGTAGAGTTAAAACATATACAAAAAGTAAACGAATTGTCACACTAACCAACTCTATTTAATGCTATGAACTTTACACACACACACGCACAGTTTAAAGGAAGGTACCAACCAGTACACTTACTAAGTATCGGATCGCCAACATGACGATAGAGCATAAACAAAAAAATAATATATAAGTCTAGAGAATTATGTAACGATACAAATATAAAGATATTTCTACTATACAATAATTATATTAATAAATATAACAAAATTTTCGACCAACTGATGGCCTTCTTCTAAATTGTTTAGTTTTAATTGTGGTCAATTCCAATTTCTGCAACTTTTTAGTTATATCGATTCGAGGACACACTACTCGCAACTTCAGTGTTGATCATTTGATCAATAGTAGATGACTGCCTACCTTAACAATGGGCCACCCTAGCTCACATAGGGACTATTAAAGCTTTTCACTATTTACTAATAAAACAGCAATTTAACCTGTATATTATAATTACATTTTGATTTTATTTTAACAGAAGAAAATAAAGATTTTAGAAAAAACGCTGATACCTGTAAAATAGTCAATTTAAATAATACTGAATGTGTTGAGACAGAGAGTACAACAACAGAACAAGGTATAATGTAGGCATAGTAGTACATCACGCTGACTTTTACTAAAGAGTACTTGCACATTTGATGCATAAATTTTGTATGTATCTTAAATGTCAGTTGAATAGCATTAGTTCTGCCTCAATCTTTCACACTAAAAGGATTTTTGTATGTTAAAGGAGCTTATGTTAATTGTAATATTATCATGCCGAATTCACATCTTTTCTTCTAAAACAAATATGTGTGAACCCCGTGAACTCTACGTATTTAGAAGACTACATATGGTATCATTGATAAAACTTAACTTGATTGATGAAAAGTTAGTCTGGTATTATTTATAATTTGAAACACACTTTAACCTTAATAGTTACTCTGTATCGTGGAGCGGTATTAATTATGCTTTCGTTTACTCTGGGACACCGAATCCTTTTTCTTTGCCACGCTATTTCATTTGACACCAAATTCTTGGGTGCAGATAAACTTTGAAACCGTAAAAGATGTTTCAGATCTTTTTTGATAGATTGATTTACCATAACAATCAATTAAGTCATACTAACGACCATATAACTTCGGAAATAACATCAACCAAGGTAAAACTAACCCTTGTTTGAGTAGCGTAGTAGTCAATAGAAATAAGCGATCTAGAAATACGGAATATTGATCGCAGGATCTACCATACCTATAAGTTGTGAAATGTACACAACACACAATGGAGCTGATGTTGCTGCCGATGAACGCGATGTTGACCATTGGAAAATTTAAGTCATCACGTTTGTCGTAGAGTATATTTGTCGTTTTCCCGATTCTATTTCTAGATGCAGGTCTAAGTAAGAGTCCAACATACATGTAATTTTATTTCTGGTGTCTGTAATTGTCAAGCTCGCTAGAGTAGATTGAATAAAGAAGAAGATATGATAGCGACTTGGGTATTTTACTATCGTTATGGAAAAAGGGCGCAAGGTCAAAGAGGAAGTGATACTTGTTTTTAGACAATGAATTGTGTGCAAAAATAATAGTTTTCAATTATAAGTACCAGGATAAAAAAATTGACCTTTTTATGGAATTTGTCAAATATTTTGATTGACCTTTTCAACATTATTCTTTATAAACATTAACCTAGAAAAAAGGTCATTAGGTCAAAGGTCAGTGTCAACTTCTAATGTTTGATATGTTGTGTGCAGAACCCCAAATTAAGAGATACGGATTTTAAACTATAGCAAAAAGGAAATCCCTTTAAGGTCTTCAAGTGTCATATTTGAAATGACTTTTTGTAAGCGTTATATGTACTCGTAAACTTTGTTCCAAGCAAAATATTAATAACAGACATTTTTCTTTACTGTTGTTCATTATTTGGCATGGTCAAGGTCACAATGATAGACGTTAAGATAAAGGAATATTTATGAAAACTGTCCTCTTTCGTGTAAACGAAATGGTTCATCCTTAGTAATAGTTAGTTTTCATCAATGAATTATATGATGCAAATATCAAAGATAAATGGTCTAGGTCATTTAAGTTCTTAAACGAATGGCGTTACCTTTAGTTTGTTTATGTTGAGATATAGATTAATATTTACTTAAAAGAAAGACAAGGTCATAAAGTTCCGCAATTTGACATTTTCTATTTTAACTAATAGCTAAATAGTTCTCTAATTCAAATTTGCTTATTTCTAGTCAAATTACTAATTTTGTGTAGCAGAAGATAAATGTCATTCAATACAGTTTCCTAAAGTGAAAAGTATACTTGATTGAACTTAAATTTATGTTTGTGTATTTTGTTTTGCTTTTTACAGATAGAGTTAACAAATTAGCGCAAGAAGATGTCACTTTGAGAAACAACTCTTCCACCTGTGAAAAAATATTTGCAAACGTTCATCTGCTGTGTTTCATGCTAGCGCTGAAACTTATGTTTGTTTTAAACTTTTCATTTTTGCTGTTTTAACTTATCCCTTTAATCGTCTCGCTTTTCCTGGATAACTATGACTTTATGCAACAGAAAATTATAGTAGGTCATACTAGTACGTAAAACACACTTTAGCAAAACAAAAATCTTTTTTTGTATTTGTATACTTCACTCGAATGACACAGCTCGTTTGGCAGAAAACCAGAGGATCTGCAACATCAATTGGCGAATACTGCAATACCTCAAATGAAGGTCAATGTTAAGGCGATAAGAGCAGTGTACGAAATCCTGAAGTTTAGAAGAGTTTATAAACGATAATTTAAAACACAACTCGCTCTTTTTGATATATTGGTCAAGAATATACTTTGATTTGGAGGCACGATTTGGGGATTAAGCAAAATTTACATTAATGAAAGGTACAACAAATCTTCCGCAAACTTCTTTTAAAATTTTCAACTCTAAGCGGTATGGTTTACGCAAAAGCTGGTAGATATTCAAATGAAATTGTTATTAGTTATTGCTTTTTTATACTCAATAATTGAGCAACATGGTCCATTCCGCATAATCTAACTTGGTATTTTAGTGCGTCATAATTATATGTATTATGTATTGATGACGTTGACTATGCATGCATAGTGACGACACTAACAATTGTGAATTGAAAGTATTGATTACTTGTTAAATATTGTTTTTGCTACTTCTTTTCATGATATTGAATATAAAATACCTGCATAAGGATTGTTTTCAATTGTTTGTTAGGTTATTGGAAATAGACGATTTTGGATGGATTTAACTAAATCGCATCACGATTTAAAAATATTAAAAAGCAATTTCTAATTGATCATTTTGTTCAGAAATTGTATTGTTCAAAGAATTCAATTGCCAATAGGAGCCAAAAGATGACTGTGAATCAAGTAGCTCTAGAGTGCGAAAGTCTAGTTAAAAAATGTGAACAATTACTTCAAAAATATTTTTAAACTAGGCCAACTGCTCTGAAGTCCTCTTTACATATTAATATTTACAAAAACGCAAGGCGTATTATATTAAATGTGCAAAATATAAACAGAAGAATCCTGGCTTATCTCGTCTCACTTTCGAGCATACATTTTTTTCTGTTTGTATTTTGTTATGTATATAATATAAATATTCTTTATATTCTGTGTTATGTATGTTACACCTTCCTGTACCAACAATTGCTAGCTTTATAAAAATAAAAGATATATAATTACTTTGCAACATGTTATATCAATCATCCTATGTATCCTTACCGTCATAGATATAAAGAGTTGATTGCAACCATTTGAGTGAACCCTCCATTGCCTCCCCAAATTGTATTAGTCAGTTGTAGAGTATTTCCGTAATCGTGCAGACAACGATGATTATTTATAAACACCCACCCAGCAAGTAACAATAAAAAGATCACTTAAGGCCAACACATAGCAGCAGTTCATATGTACTGCATTGAATATTTTGTAAAGATACTTTCGATTGCATGTATATTTCATTACAAATATAAAAAATCGAAAATACCAAGGAATATTCAATAAACAATACGTCAGGTACAGAAAATTCAATGATAAACAAAAGAGGGACAGGAACATAAACAAAAGAAATAGACACAAAACACAAAAGAAAAATAACTGAGTGGCATGAACCCACAAAAACCGGAAGTGAGTCTAAATGTTCCAGACGGATAAGTAACTCCTGCTCCCTCCGTGTCAGTCGTTGTGTCAGTCAAGTTAAAATCCATTTATTAGCCATATCCAGGGGTACAAGTTAACAATTCTTATCAAGATATACAATTGAAAATTTAGAGAAATACTTAATGATCATGTAATAGTTCGAGGGTAACATATTTTTTTAAAAATAATATTCCCTACTAGCGGTAAACAAGATTTATCTCCCATTTGCAGAGTTATCTGTTCTTTAGAGCAGGTACTTTATAGTACGTACTGTGGGTAAAAAGTCGTTTTTCTACAATATTTTTTTATTAACATATAGCAAAGCATCCGGTAAAATTTATTATGATGTGAAAACTAATTCTGCCGTTTTTTAGGTGTACTGGAAGAGTCAGTCTACAGACATTATTAAAATAAAATAAAAATGTGATTTTTCCCTATCTGTTCAATTAGTAGATACCTGCTGTCATGAAAGACAACTCTTGAAAATGGGAAGTAACTCTTGTAATCCGAAAATAGGGAATTATCCCACTATTATGGTTTAATATATCTAATTATTCATGTGTAAAATTGTGTTGGTAATAAAATATGCAATCTTTATTGGCATAACACATTTCTATACATAACAGGTGTGCAGTGACTTAAGATGAAAAATAAAGTCATGTTCAAGACAGTTTATGTATGTGTAACATATCCGACAAGGAATTAGACTGATTGATTCAACCCAGAAAAAATTAGCTTAGGATCAATTAGACTTTTCTGACTGGTCAAGACTATTTCCGACCTGACCTTTTACATCAGGCACGACAGGGTCGAAAACGAAGTCGAACAGGATTTAGATTGAGACAAATAAAATCACTCGAAACTAATGACAAATATGACCGTTAAATGTTGGCAGGTCGCGTACGAACTCAATTTAAATAAGTACATAAATAAACTTTGTAGTGATGTAAAGACACGGAAACTGTGTTTTATAAATGTTATTTTCAATAAATAGATCTAGATGAAAAACTATTATTATTAAACCTCACTTTAGAAAACACTTACTGGTTGGCTCAGAATAATATCACGTGATGTTTATAAATGAGATGTCTTCCTGAACAAATCCGAAAATTTGCTTGCAGTGGTAGACAAGCCTATTGTCACTTTGTACACCTATATTTTACTCGACAATTCCAATTCAATAAACAGCACGAGAGCAACAGAAAAGAAACAAGAAGTTGTTAGAATAACGTCTTTTTTTTTGCATTTTATTATTATTCCATATTATACCTTTTTGTTATGAACATCCAATAGAACACATTTTCACACGATAACCGGTCCATATTTTATACCATGCCTTTGTTGTTTACATATTACAAATTGCCCTTTTGCTACGGGAATTTTACATAGTAAGTTACCCATTGTTGTTTCTAAAGGGACCTTACGTTCTTTAGTGACGTTCATTGGCATTCGGACAAACTGCTTGACTTTTCCCCCGTTAACTGCACACGACAGTACTCGAAGGATATTGAATAGACAACATTTGATTGTTCCTATCGTACACTTCTGTTCCAATTTAGGTCAAATGTTACTATGGAAAATCGCCCTATCAAAATGAAAAAAACCACCGCTTTTCAAAACGCAGATTAACTATGGAAAGTAAGTTTAGATTTTAAAATATGTTTTTTGTTTGTTTGATAGTGTTTAACGCCACTTTCAGCAATTTTTCAGCTATATCATGGCGTCCAGTTTTTATTGGGGGAAGGAAGCCGGAGTACCCGGAGAAAACCCCGACCTGCGATAGGAAAACTGGCAATCCTTGTCAATTAAGATTGGAGTCGAGTACACCCTGCCCGCAATCTCAGTGTTGACAGACCACGTGATCAATAGTAGACGAAGTACCTTGACCACTCGGCCACCGAGGCCCCCTTTTAAAATATGATATTTTGGATGTACAAAAATACGACAAAAGAGAGCATTTAAAAGAATTAAGCATGTCGAGTGCACCATCGACCCAGCAATTCAAAATTTTACATATAATGCAACGCCGAATGTCAATCTCGTGCATAACGGAACACCTGCGCGTGCGTATTCCTGTTATAACATCGCTAATGTTTATCACAGTAATTTTACCTAATTCATCCCCTTACGGAAACCCCAATACACAATAATGTTATAGTCGAACGTACCACACAAAATTCCAAGGTGCAATATCAATATAACTCTCTTGTAATTTTATAAATGTGAAATCGAGCAGTCCGAAGACATATGTGCAAAACAAATTAAAAAATAACAAGAAAAACCCGCACAAACCATATATACGCCTAGAAAAAAGTTAATCACCCCCACCCCCCCCCCCACCCCGAATATTTGTGTTTTTGCGGTTTATTGTAAATAAAGTTTTATGTGGTTGATTTTGATTAATGTATAATTAAAATGGGTAGCCTCGGTGGCCGAGTGGTCAAGGTAGTTCGTCTGCTATTGATCACGTGGTCTGTCAACACTGAGATTGCGGGTTCGATTCTCACTGCAGGCAGGGTGTACTCGACTCCAATCTTAATTGACAAGGATTGCCAGTTTTCCTACCACAGGTCGGGAGTTCTCTCCGGGTACTCCGGCTTCCTCCCCCAATAAAAACTGGACGCCATGAAATAGCTGAAAAAGTGCTGAAAGTGGCGCTAAAACACCATTCAAACAAACAAACAAACATAATTAAAATGATGTGGCCATTCTCTTGTGAAATTTTAATCAAGTGCTGTTTTCTGTTCACGTGCAACTTGCTCCCTTCATCACGTCCAGAGTGCACTATTTTTACGTGCAGCATATTAATTGAATAGTTGCCAGTATAGAGGGCATTGTCATGCTATCTTGACTGCACTTGGGAGAGTGGAATTGCCTGCCTGAAACATTGAAAATGCCTGAGCCAAAGGCGCGGGTATTATCCATGTTGAAGGCAGTACCACTGCCCCGAGTGTTGTCAAGGATCATGACAATCTCCTCTATATAGGCAACTGTTATATTTATTTCATTGTAGAATTATAAAAGCAGTTGGTGCTGCTTGTGTTTGGTTTTCAAATTCAGTTTCGCATGTTTTTGTTGCTCAATATTTATTTACCGGTAATCTCCAAGTATAATGAAAAAAATATAAATTTATGTTTGGTATGTACGATTTTTTATGCGTGAATCAATCATTAAGTCTCTTTTGATGACAAAGTTTAATTCTAAATCACTGGACGAGGCATTATCACGACGTGATAACGCCCGCGGGCGTTTCACGGCGTAATAATGCCCTCGTGTCAAATAACTGCAGATTTATTAATATCAGCTGATCTTGTTCTATCCAACTGAAACCTTAATAATTTTACTGATATGAAATAATGGTATTTAAATCCCGTATTTCTAATTCTCAAATCATTTAAAGTAAGCATGGCTTTGGAAAATCATTGGCTGATTTTTCCTCCATGTAACTGATGGGCGAACCCGTGTTTGGAAAGGGGGAGGCTTAGTTATGGCGTGGGAATGTATCTCACATGATTGCAAACTGGATCTGGTAACAGTCAATGGCAACCATAATTGCGAAAAGTACACCCGGGAAGTGATTATACCTGTAGTTGTGCCTCATTTTGAAAACCACCCATTAGGGCACATTTAGAGAACGAAGCTGTGGCCTGCAAAGAAGTCAAGATCTAACCCAATAGAGCATCTATGGGATTAATTAGGTAGGCGATTACAAGCTATGGAACCCCCTCCGCAGAACTTGGGACATTTAGAAGCTCAATTACACCGGAATGGCGACAGATAACGTTTCAACAAAATACAATATGGATTGGACAATTCAATAACAGTTTGGAGCTTTCGGTGACAATATTATTTAAAGACTACGTGAAAGCGCAAGACCGTCCATATTTTGATGAAATGATATGTACATAAAATAATGAGTTTTTTTGTAAAAATAATGTTTCATCGTGCCCAAAAACTGCATATTTTTGTTTGCTATACAAATGAAAAAACGAATGGCAGTCCAATATTAGTCCAAATGTGCTCGAATATGTATGACTTGAAAAATAACATTTTTCTTGTTGTATATGTCAAACTATTATTTGTACATCAGTCAACCTTCACATGTTTACCTGTAAAGTAATATTTTTTAATATCTTTAATTATCGTTTATCAACAATAGATTTTAATGTTAATTGACATTTAATACAGTTAAGATAGCACCGATCCATTTATCTTGTAAAATCTCCATGTCGTTTGTAGTGTGGGTTTAGTGATATTGCGACCGAAATTTATCGTCTGGTTCGAATGAAAAATTGGGGTCTACATTTTGCTACATGCGTCCTCAAATATTTGTGTACAAACATATAGACTCGTGATTATAATATTTTTTTGATTCTAATAAGGCGTCCTTCATACGCTTTGAGAACACATTAGGGTTCTAATAAGTATAGAGCATGGTGTGACGTCACAATTAGAATTCCGACGTCTTATACGCTCAAACTGAAAAATTTCAAACTGGAACAATGCATTTTTGTTAAGATTTCTCAATATTTTTTGTTTAACCCTTTCAGTGCCACAGCGACAAATTTGTCGTTTAGGGGTTGCGTGCCAAGCGACATTTTTGTCGTTTGCGGTTTGCATGCCAAGGCGACAAAAATGTCGCTTAATTGATTGAATGGTTGCTTAACGTCAAACGAGCAGTAGTTCAGCTTTATTCATGCTGAGAACAGGTTAACATTAACATACAATAAATTAGAATCAAAATATGGATTGGACCAAAGGACGTACGATTTTAATAACTTTAATAATTGCCAATAAAATTTTAGAGTTGTGTTGGAATGGAGAATATTTTTAGTCTAGTAGGGGATTTAATGCCCATACTCCGTTTCGACATCTACAAAGGACAGAAACGAAGCACTTTCCACAAACATGTCACACATTATCGTAAAGGCCCGGGCTTTCTGTAGCATAGCCTGATAACCCCAACCCCACCGCAATCGAGAAGGTATCCTATATATATCAGCCTATAATACAAACACATGGACGGCTCTGCTGGAACCCTCCCAATACCTTAACCTGGTCTCCTGGTGCAACATTTTTCATTGAGGCAAGCTTCACTTCAAATATAACACCAGGTCAGGGCCTCCGATTTAAGCATTTTGATTGGTTGATAATATGACGCCATTTAATATCATATGCACATGTCAATCATTTTTTAAACATGGGAATACATTTTCTTGATAAAATTTAAATATAATATTACATTCAACTTTACGTTAAAATTATCAAATCTTAATGCAAACTCGTTGAGAAATGTAAACATGGAACGTCATAAAGAGAATGACGTCATAATACGTTCGGTCTACTTGAACTTATCTATGACACAAAATGGTTAGTCTAGAGAATACCCGAACGTCTAATTTCAACGCTGTCACCGTTGAAATCCAATGCTCCTGACTTGACGTTATATCCGAAGGCCGCTTAGGCTAATGAGGATATCATCGTCAGGGTACCAGAATACCCAATACCTATGCAGGCGCTTTCTTGATCATATTCGTTTTATATATCCAAATAAAAACATATTTTGTTAAATTTCGGTATTATTATGGTTTATGATTTTGTTTTCAAATGTCGTGACGTCATACCATATTAACGTCTTCGTTACAATTGCGTCATTGCATGTCTGACATCACAAAGTACACACAAAAATCACATGTTCTTGTTTGAATTATAAAAGCAGCGGGGAATAGTAGGATATTTCTGTTATTCTTTTGAATTTTGATGATTACGACTATAAAAGGAAAACACTCAGACTGGAAAATATTTACCAATCTATGGAACAAATCTACAAAAAAATGTTTCCCTTATTTAATATAAGGCGATTGTTTGCTTTACATGTGGTTTGGTTCCATTTTAAAAGTTTTTTGTCAGCTATATCATGACGTACAGCTTTTATTGGTGACGAAACCAGGAGTACTTAATGAGAACCCTCGTCCTTTAGCAGGAAAACTAGCAATCCTGGACATAAATGTTGGCACATATAGTTTTTAAACATTATTGACCAAGGGACCACTCAATATTAATTAGGATTTAGAATTATCATGTTTAAAGAACACTATGTCCCATCTCCTAAAATTACAAACAAATTTGCTGTCCTACATCAGATGTGTTATAAAAATATGGATATGTTATCTAGTGAGTACTAAATACCAAATTACGCCATTGGCGTAGTTTTGGAAACATATTGGACTAGTTAACATGACACATTGTACTAGTTAGTCAATAAAGGTATAACTGCGTAAAGTTATTGATCCTCGGCCCAATAATTCATACACTATGGAAAACTACTTAAAGCAATAATTTGATGCAGACTACAGATAGGCTGCAAAGACAAATCTTAATTCTGTGAAATCTACATTTGCAATATTCCAATTTCAGTTTCTGAAATACACAAAATATTCACATTGCCCACACCACCGGCTCTGCATGCGTTGGACGCGTTGTACGCAGAACCAGTGACCTCTAGGGATGACGTCAAACCCTCTAAATATCAATTTTTGTTAGGTATAGCCTATGCCACCACGTGGTATATAATGCAAATTCTGTTTGTTATTCTTCGTAATAATGCTTTGCTTTGAGGTTGATGGAAAAGTTGAAAAGATTATAACTTTCATTATCAACAAATCGAAGAATGTATACGTCTATAATAGAATACTCTGAACATAAAATGCAGCTACATGAACATCACAGTAAAGTTGTTGAATAGAAATATTTGTAAAGCCAATCCCAAAGAATAGGTTATATTTATAGCACAGTCTCCCGAGATAGACAAATTCACTTTAGTTTATCGATGTTCAGGAGTGATTTGGTGCCGGATTGTTTATGATTAAAAAAGTGCACTCGATTCACATTCACATGATTAACTTTACCCATTACTTGCCCGGGGGCCTCGGTGGCCGAGTGGTCAAGGTAGTTCGTCTACTATCGATCACGTGGTCTGTCAACACTGAGATTGCGGGTTCGATTCTCACTGCAGGCAGGGAGTACTCGACTCCAATCTTATTCACAAGGATTGCCAGTTTTATAATTTTTTAATCCAATTATAAGGATTATACACTGTGTTTTTGGAAATTATCAATGTGTAATCTCCGGCAACTCAATCACAAATTAAATAAAAGTCCGAAGGACTTCATGCCAAGTTTTTGAGGGAGTCGACGGAGTTTACACATTTACAATTTCCTGAAACACAGTGTTTAAAAATTATGGATACAGTGCAAGTAAAGAAAATTGTGAAAATTTATCGGAATACAAAACAAAATGAAGGAACAAAATGTCTATATCATTGCTAGCATGCCATTCTGTGCACGTATACTGTTAAGAGAAGAAATTTAAAAACAGTAATAATTTTAACTATGCAGATGAGGTAAAATATATTTGTAGATTAAATTGGAAATAAAAAACGAGATGTTACTTGTAGCGTTCTTTGACCTCCCAGTTGGCAGAGGAATATAAATATCTTATTCATTTGTCATTCTACCCGAGATCAGCAACTGACCAATTTAGTCATTGTACTTAATGCGACGACTTCTTAAACTATTGTATTAAATAGTATTTCCTTTCTACGTGTACAATGTCTTACGACATTATCTGACAATTATTTAGATTTGAAATGTTAATTCAAACAAAGATCTGAATAGAAACAATAGAAAAGAAGTCAAATTTTATCTTTTAAAGTCTTAAAATAGAACTTTAGCTGAGTTTGAAGGTCGTGTGTTGAGTTATTTATTTATTTATTTTTTGTGCATCGTTCATATATTGTCCGCTCATCATTCGTACATCAGAACAATTTTCAAATTCAGAAAATCAATATTAAAAACGCAATACATATAATACGTCATGATATAAAATAAGAAATTCATGAAATATATTTTAAATTATTATCTACAGACTCTCCTAAAGCTTTTATTGCAACTTCCATTACACACTATTATTTTCTCCTATTTATTGTGGGATTTTCGTTTAGTGGTAGCAAATTGTAGTTGAATTTTTTGTATTTTATTCTACACTACTATACTTGACCTATATGAATTAAATATACATATCGAACATAAAAAAATGAAAATGGTATAAACCAACATAAAGTTCGTTATATGATTAAGTCAGTTTACCGGCAACACGTCGCATACACAGTCAACAATTAAGGCTCTCACGACGTCGTCTAAACAAATTTGGCGTAGAAGCGTCATATACGATATTTTAAGCGGCGACGTTGCAAACGTTAAAAATTTTAATTTGGCACTCAAAGGGTTAAAAGGTACGTATATTCAATAAATATGTGTTTATGTCAACAATATTTGCTTTAAGATACTGTTTGAGGAGATATCTCATTAGTTAAAAAATATATATATCACCATTGAAAGCGTCCTCTTAGAGTCGCTTCAAAATTTTAAAGCATTTGTTAGACATATTAGAATCGAAATAGATTATTGCAATTGGGCTCTATGCGAATTAGAACATGGTCCGACCTTATATCGCTATCGCTCGGTATAAAATAAAGTAAACGTAACGTAAGTTTACGACAGATTTTATATTCTCAAATCACTGCAGGCAGGTTGTACTCGACTCCAATCTTAATTGACATATATTGCAAGTTTTCCTACCGTAGGTCGGTACTCCCTGCTTCCCCCACCACCACCCCTCAAGTAAAACCTTGACGCCATAATATAGCTGAAAAATTGCTGAAATTGGCGTCAAACACCATCAAACAAACAGCATATTAACAAAGATTCTTAGTCGTACGTTACGTGTGAAATCGCTCGTTAACTAACGTCTGCTCCTGAGCGCTCGCAAGTCCTTGCTTCCCCCGAAATTTCGCAAAGAGAATCTTTTTTCAAGACATTCACTCCTTAGCATCATTGATTTTGTTGCACGTGACATATTACGAAAAAACCATTCAAAATCTGCAAATATTTTTGAAAATGTGTTACCGAAGGGGAATAACTCTCACAAAAATTACTCATTTTAAAAGAAAGAAAAAAACAACCGAATTCATGGAAAAAAAATGTTCTTGAAATTAAACTTTTAATAAATGATTTGTGATTTTACATCATACTGTTTTATTTGTGTTAAAATAGGTTTAGGGTATTTATAACATTATTATAACACTAAACTGTTCGTTAATTGTTACACTGAAGGAACGTAACCTTAAAAAGGTCTTGTTCTACGTTTGGGTACATTGACAGATTTCTTTTTAAAACACCTATTCAAAATTAAGCAACACAACAATTAATATCATTAATTAATTAATTTATTTATTTATTTATTTATTGATTGATTGATTGATTGATTGATTGATTGATTGATTGATTGATTGATTGATTGATTGATTTATTTATTTATTTATTTATTTATTTATTTATTTATTTATTTATTTATTTATTTATTTTTGATTAATTAGTTTTTTTGCATATCCCTTCAGCCAATATTTAGTACCGTATTTCCACGTCTACTGCTTTGTGAGGTTATGTAATTAAAAATGTAATAACTTAAGTACTTTGAGGTAAGTATTTCTCTTTCAATACGTTTACTTCCAAAGAGAAAGAAGTAACTGATCATGAGCGTCACGCTACTTGCGAAAACGTAAAATTTACGATTGCTCTTTTACGTGTAAAATTGCGATTACTACCGAGAATACGGACAATCGTAGACGTAATAGTAACGTTACGATTACCTTATCTTTACATGTAGGTGTAAATTTACGATTCTTTGAGAATATACTTGCTGCATTGAATTGTATGCAACCGTATTTATAAATAAGAATACAAAAAACACACAATATTGTTAATACACGCCTTTTTCTATATATATTAGGTGACGTTGGAGTTCGTTTGTTCTTTTCGTTTTAACGTTTCAAACGTCATCAAGTTTTCTTGTGTATTTTGTAGGACAATTGCAGGTAGGAACTGAATTACTTGTAAACAAAATATATTTATTTACATTTATAATTTTGAATAAGTACCAAAAAAAATGTTTAAATGACACATTTCCTTTTCGAAAAATGATTATAAAAATATCCAAATTGTAAAACTGTTGATTATCATTTCTCTGGTGAAATTTTATTGCATATATTATGCGCATAATTCTTTGAAATTATAATAGTTATACCGGAAAACATCGCGCGGCCATAAACCAAGTACATCAAGCATAGTATCGCAATTCTATCATGATTGCAATGTATTTTATTTGTTTGTGTGACTGGTGTTTACCGCCACTTTCAGCCATGTCTGAGCTATAACTGAAAACGGTCATAAGAAACGGCGTAAACAAAGGAGTTATACTTTAAACGAACAAGGGACTCATGTTTTTGAACATATATGAATATCTTCAATAAATAAATAAGCCTACAGATCTACTGTTTTCGAACTTTAACATCAGTACCTACAATGTATACCAAATATACTATTATGCAAAAATTAAATTAAACATCAAATCCATGCATGAGGTAATTAGCCTACTAGAAATTTAAGTTGAACAATAACGATGAAAATAACAAATTTAATTTCTAGTTTTTCAGTTTGAAAACGATCGTTTTAGCGTCAATTTCCTGACTCGAAACAAAACGAAGTACCAATGACAATTTGCTAAATTTTAGGAATGTCATTCAATTCAAAATGGTGGGAACATTGGTCAGTATCCGGAAGTGTTGCCATAGCAGCTATAAGTTTGGGTCGAGATTGGTGTCAAGAGATCGGTGCAGCTACACCTGGAGTACGTATGTGGTAACACTGAAATTAATTTTCCTAAATAAAACTAATATATACAATGTCATGATTATTGCCCGCAGCCTCTATGGAAATTGGAACATGATCAGACCTTATTTTTGTCAATATTTTATACCGAGCGTTTTGTATGAATCATTCTTATAAATGTAATTGCAGTAAAAGGGTTAATCTAATTCGATTTTAATATGTCTAACAAAGGTTTTAAAATTTCTAAGCAGCGCTAAGAGAACTCAAACCAGCATGTAAAGCAAATAGCTTTGTCACAAAATTATATGTTCATTATTTTATTGAATAAACGTACCTCTTATGCATAACAAGGAATAAATCTTAACAAAACTGTTCAGCTCGCAATCTCAGTTTTGACCGGCCAATATTAGATGACTAACTACCCACACTGCTACCAAGGCCGCAAAGGAAATATAAATCTTTAAAAACAAATTCATAGGTACTTACATAAGTATTTGTAGAGAGGCGGGATGATATTCTACAATTAATACACACATGACTAATTATATTTTGTTATTCTTTTTTTCACTTTTTTACAGTGGTATTTAGTGGACACGTTAATTGTGGTAGTTGCCATAGGTTTAGTGACACAGAGAATCATTAGTAAGGGTAATATAAACATAATGGTTGGGTGGGGTGGGGTGGAGTGGAGGGGTCGGGGTGGGAAACATGGAACTTTTAATATTGGCAAAAAAACATGATTATATTCTTATCTTGGTTTGTAAAAAAATGTAACAATCCTATAGGTATGAAGCTAAAATTGTTTTAACAAGAAATTGAATTACCCCACATAGTCATTTAATATGCATATGTATAGAAAAATCAAGCTTATTGCCGAAGTTTACGGGTGTTATAAAAAAAATATCAGAAAGAAATTTGCCAATCTGGAAAATAATAAGCCGCATCAACTAAAATTTAAGTACAGGTCGTGTGTCTTTCCGCGCAAACATGTCAAAGACAACATTTACATGAAAATGGGCAATTATTATTTGGAAAAACAACTAGCAGACTAACAAGCAATTTCCATTAAAAATATGATTCAGTACAGTATCTATGTAGTAGTTTACATTTCTTCATTAGATAATAGGCATTTGGTATAATAAAAATCATACTGCCTTTGAACCTCGTCTCGGGTGGTAAATGTTCTTCATGTGATAATCTACTCTAACACCCTCGTTCAAAGGCAGTATGATTATATTATTAAACGCAATAATATTGCTATTAAACGCAAAAATATTGCAATTTAACGCCATAATAACTATTGCGTTTAATCGCAAAACGTATTATACGCAAACTTTTACGTATATTTATTGTCATTTAAATATTATATTAGCAGACAATAGTGTTGACTAATTGTAAACGGTTCGTCTTCAGCTTTGAAGAATATTAATTGTAAAATTCTTCGAAATTGTACATGTGTCATTTTCATTTTAAACATTTGTTGGCATACATTTTCAATACGAGCATTCTGCGGTTATGAATGATGCCAATGATTTACGTGTTTCTATATTATATTACAAACCATAACTGAAGAAAAGTTGCCTAAAGGATCTACTATTTTCTTATCTCAGCATTTTTGAAAGAAATATTTTGTTTGCTTTCCTTTAGAAATACGAAAACTGAACAATTTTTTTTAAATTAAAATAAAAATGTAAATTTTTCATTAGGCAAACTTTCAAGAAATATTTTCGGAATATTAAGTTCATCAGACGATGGCTGCAACTTAACTGAAGACGATGAAATCGACAAATTAGAAACAACAGTGACTGCTTCAACACAAACAAACCATCGAGACTACAAGACAGCCCTAGAACGACTGAAAACGAACCATCACATCAGAATGTCTAAAGTCAACAAAGACATTCGACAGTTAAGGAAACATTTTTCAGAAAAAAGTTAGTTGACCGTCTGTATGAATAAGTCATTTATCTCTATATAATCAAGGGAGCGTCCGTGGACAACATGCTTAGGTAGTTAGTCATCTGGTATTGATCAACGCTGAGTTGCGGGATTCAGCCTTACTTTTCAGACAGACGTGCTCTAATTGACAAGGATTGTCAATTTTCCTGCCGAAGGCCTGGGGGCTTTTATCTCATACTTTGGCTTCTTCCTCTCTTTTCAAATAGAAACAGGACGCAATGACAGCCTTACTTTTCAGACAGACGTGCTCTAATTGACAAGGATTGTCAGTTTTCCTGCCGAAGTATTTTTTAATGCTCCTGATGACTTTATAGAAATTTTCAAATAAGGAGACGGGTAATTATATGGCTGGGGTATCTCTTTCTGTGTTGCGAAATTCGTTTATAAATAATTTTTTGCAGCTATGTATAGGATTTCCGTTCCTTTGGATATCAACCTATATTATATACTCATATAGAAATCTTTATTTTGATTCGCTTAGACGCCGTCACGTGACATGTGATATTTTGCTAGGTCAACCGGTAACCGTTGGGTCGCATGGTAAGGTCACACTCGCGTGAGATTTTGCACGTATGCTTACTATATGTGTATCTAAAAAATCATGTTTGCCATCACTTGGTGTCCATCAATCTTCAAGTGCATAAAATTATATAACATTTACAAAAATTGAGATGTTTGTATAAATGTATACGTACGTAATAAAACATTCAAACAAAACAGTAGTATATGTTAACATGTTTCTGTCTGTGCTGGATTTTTTTCCTGTGAAAAAAGGTTAAAATGTCCAAAATATGTGGCAAATATTGATTTGTTTTCATTTAAGTATTAATATAATATAACAGTTATCACCCTAGATGATATGTGACCCGGCATTTTCTTTCCCCTCGAAAAGTAAGGTCACCCTCGGGGCAAGCCCTCAGGTGACCTTACTTTCTCGGGGAAAGAAATCACCGGGTCGCGTGCACACAACGACTAGGGTGATAATTGTATATTATCACACTCACTTCTAGGCATTATCACACCACTATTATTACAACTCTGAAACTTTATGATGTTTAAGTGTTTCCGTTAATGGCATCAGATGAAAGTCACTAGCACGGCGAAAGCTCCAATCAGTTTTAGTGTTTTTATTATAAAGAGTATCGGAGTATGGCTAATAAATTTAATGGGGCCGGACCCATACTATTTACAGTTGACGGGTCTGACTTGTTTAGGTCTTATTTACTTGTGTCCAATCCATTTTGTTATTACCAAATAAAATATAACTAAACACCTGCCATAACAGCGCAACAATTTATCTATAGCTCACGGGTGTGATATTTTTGCCTTATAACAAAATTTTAATTATAACAATTACCAATAAATGTACTTATTCAGTGTTATAAATTATTATTGGTTTCGAATGCTGTTCATGTTAAACAAACAGAAAACTGGTTAACTCTTATTGGATCAGATAATGACTTTGCACGTTTTAAATACATTCACGATACAGTAAAAATTGCAACCTGTTGGAAACACTCCATAATTCTCAGGGAATTAAGAAATTCTTACTACATCACAAAACTGTTAACGAGTATTCCAAAATGCTACAGCAAGTTTATACAATTTCTGCAATTTCTGCAATCGTATGTTTTACGATGTTTATGTGCATGCGTGTTGTTCTGGTCCGTGTACAAATGAACTTAAAGATGTATTTTGGACGATGCTAATAGAGAACTTTGATCTTCAATTGTATTGTGAGCTGTCAACAAACGTGGACGAAACTCTGTTCCAAATATTACTAGATACACAACTAATACACAAGTTCATTGGCGCTGATGACTATATCCAGTTCCTGAAGTTGTGCCATTCTCAAGTAATAAGCTGTGGGCTGAGTATAGCCGATCCAAAAGATGCCTTACATGATCTGTCCCAGCATAAATGTATGATATACAGTGATCTTGAATTAAGCAGATTCAACCTCTCTGTCTGCTGATTCAGTATTTTTGTAGAACACATTCACCCTTCTTTATTTATTTCTCAGTATATTTCTCCTTTCATTGTCAGATGTGTATTATGTTCTATTACAAACGATATGTGTATGTTAGATGTGAAACTGTATTCTTATATATTTCATCTAATAAGGAAATAAAGATATAAATGAATATTTCATCGATTCTTTTACTTTTAAAAATTCAATTTAATGTAAACAACACAAAAAAGATTTAATTTTACCGTACGAATAATTAATTGATGATTACAATTTAGTTAACACGTACTCAACATTCATGACAGTTCGATAGTTGCTATTGGCACATGCTTGTTTAAGAAAATAATAAAGCCTGAATTTTCCACTCCTGTTTTTAATTAAACTTTTGTATTTTTGTTTACAATATTAATTTAGATTGATATGAAAACAATTAATATTTACGTGCGAGGAAAATACATCTTTTTATAAAACTTGTGCAGTAATTTTCTATGATTGTGCTCTGTAAAAAAAATATTTTGAACAAAGATCTTGATGATGTTACCAGTATGTCTGAAATATTTATTTTCTTTATAGTAATATATTAACAAACAGTCACTTTGCACATTAACGCACCATAGCCGATGAGGTTTAACCGAGGCTTGGTTATTGCTATTTAAAAATTCCATTTTCCATTTGGAGGTGCTTATCACTGGACAAAACGGTTGTTCCCACCTTACCCAGGCGCCAATTGTAAAACTGGAACCCTATAGAAAGGGTTCAAATCAATTTATAGATGTGTCCTATTTCTACTTCAGAATCTTGACATATTTTTGGTGGTGTGCAGGAAGTGAAATGAAATTTTGAGGTTGGGATAGGGTTGGATAAAATGTGGATGGGAAGTGTTTGGTAAAAGGTTGTGGCGTGAATGGTACGTGTTCAAGAGGAGGGAATTAGAAATGAGTAAATGTTTTATAAGGGTATAGATGTTTTAAAGGAGTAGTTTTAAGGGATGAAGGGGTTTTGTATAAGGTAGGAGGATATAGAGAAGAAAAGAGTAGGGAAGGGATGGGGAAGGAGTAGGTGGGATATCTGGAAAGGAAGGGAAGGGGGAAGGGAAGAGAAGAGGGTGGGTTTAGGGAAGGGGAAGGGAAGGCAAGGGGGGTGGGTTTAGGAAGGGGGTGGGGTTTAGGGAAGGGTGTGGTTTAGGGAAGGGGGTGGGGTTTAGGGAAGGGGGTGGGGTTTAGGGAAGTGGGTGGGGTTTAAGGGAAGGGGGTGAAGAGGTTTGGGTAATAACTTAAAGCAACAAATAGTTCAACAGTTTTTGCCAATAGGAACACTGGTACCCAATAGCAAGGGTTCAAATCCAATTATAGCTGTGTCCATGTTCTACTTCTTGACATATTTCTTTGGTTGTGCAGGGAGTGAAAGGAAGTATCGGGTCTTGAGGTTACGATATGGCCGGGTAAAATGGGGATTGGAAGGGTTTGGTAAAATGTGTGGTGAATGGATTGTTAAAAAGGAGAGGAATTAGAAATGGGAAAGGTTTGGGGTATATGTGGGGATGGGTATAAGGGTGCTTAGGGATGGTATAGGGTAGGGGTTATATGAATAAAATCACTCTTCCTGGGACATTGGTGATGTAAATAAAAGCTATATTCTACATATAAAACAAATCCTGAGAATTAAAAACCATATTCTATGAATACAATCACTCTGGTGATACTAGTGATGGAACTAAAACTGTATTTTACATATAAGATCACTCCTGATACCAAAATCAAGCAATCAAAAAGTTATGTTCAAGTACAAAATTGTTTTGGAGATTTAAATGAAACAATTAAAACCAGAGTACACATATAAAATCACGCCACAGGCATGAGGGATGCAATTAAAACCATATTTCACATGTAAAATTAAACCAGTGATCGTAGAGATTTGATAAAAAACCATATTCCACATATAAATTCAATCCTGAGACCTTGAAATGCAATAAAAACAATATTTCACATACAAAAATGTGCTCAAAGTGGACATAAATTTCCAAAATGAAAAAAATTTCCATTTTGACAGAACAAAAAAAAGTCCAGTTGACAAACTTGTCACGTGACAAAATTGTCAAAAGGAAAAAAAAATGTCTAGAGGACAGAAATTGTCAAAAAAAAAAAAAGTCAAGTGGACAGAAATTGTCAAAAGAACAAATATGTCCAGTGGACAGAAATTGTCAAAAGAACAAAAATGTCCAGTGGACAGAAATTGTCAAAAGAACAACTAAATCGGGTTGTCAAAATCTCTGCTCAAACCAGTCAAATGCTCTGCTCGAAGTCAACTTAAAGCAGTCAGAATTTCTGCTTTCCAAGCTAACTAGCATGTTATGTTGGGACTGCAACTGTATTACTGGGTATGGAGGTGCATTCACGGGATTTTCCTACTTGTAGTGTTCAGAAGTTGTCTATGAAGTAAATTATAGTCCTACCTAATCTTATTACATTCTTGACGCAGTGTAAACCCCGAGAAAATTATTTTATTAACAGTTTTCACACCTTTCTGGTTAAAATCAAAACCTGTTTTGGGCCCAGTTAATTGTTTTGTAACAAATGGATATGATTTTATTCAAACATTCTTGTCACACCGAATAAAATGTAACATGGGTAAACACGGTTTTTATTGTATTTTTTATTGACAAAGAAACATGGTTCTTTGCTATTCGACTCTGTCTAAGTCATATATCGCGAACAAAATTGAGCACGCGTAACCAGAGAAAGATCCCAATATGTAGTCAAACAATAGAATTTTAAGCTGACATATTTAAATCTGTAAAAGACATAGTTCTCCATTAGATGAAGACTTATTGATTTGCTTGAAAAAAACCCCAGCAAATCTGTTAAACCCTACACATAACGCGTACAATGTTTCACATTAAATTATTAATATATGAATTTTGCTTGTCTTTTGTATTGTCCAGAATTATCTAGTGATTTGTTTTGTTTTGCTTTGTAAAAAAGTTTTTCTGTCTGAATTCCATAGAAAAAGAGGAAAATTAAATTCAGAAAGGATTTACAATTTAGATAAGGTAAAAAAACCGACCATATATACCTGTACAGTACACTGGTTGCGGCGTCTTTGGCTACTTACTTGCAGACCTCGAGTGTTCAAAAATCTTTTTCTTTATTTCATTTCTTTAAATATTTATTTCTGTAATGTATCATCATTTCACTTATTGTATTAGTTTTAATGTATTTGTTCATAAAAAACTCAAAAAGAAAATAGATATGTAAAGTTTTAATAAACTCCATTAGGCTGTAAGTCTGTGCGAGACAGTTTTACAGTAGTAAAGGCCGTTAAAAAACTCCAAAAGTAAATAAGGTAACAAACGACGCACGAAACAATTGACGAAACATGTACGATATACGATCCGATGTACAATACGATGTACGATACGATACAAAAAACCCATAAACTATACGATGCACGTAACCATGTACTATGTACTATACGATAAACGATACCATTAACCATACGATTCGGCAAACGATACACTCAACGATGCACCGCCGATGTTTATACGATTTAATAAACGTTTAAATGGTATATCGTGTATCTTTTCGTTTTTGATGCATCGTCCGTGCATCATGAGTACATCGTTCGTACATCGTGGGTACATTGTTCGTATATAGGTCGTTTTGTTAACTATACGTCCAGGGACTGTATTGAAACGTTATTGATTTTGACAAAATGTACTTGAGGAAAAGGTGGATATCATGCTATATATTACTTGACAGCATTAAATCGTATTTAAATTCCAAACAAATATGAAAACAAATAGTCCTTGAATATTAAAACAGTATAACTAATACTACCAAAAATGAACTATTTATTTAAGACAGTTCTATGGTAATAACACATAATGTGTAAAAGAACTAACCATATACAAATAATAACATTGCATGAATTAAAATAGAAACAAGGAAAATTGCAGTAACGAATACAATTAAAAGTAGAAATGTTTTTGTTGACGTTTTTTTTTTAAATTGTATCTTGCTTTTATATTTTGTCGCATTTGTAGTTTCTCAAAAAGCAATCTTGTTACACCTTGTTTTTTAATTGATTGCAGTACCTCGTTGTCGGGTAGATTAAGGCTAATACAAGTTTCAATATTTTCCTCTTTTTAAAAACATTTATATTGGAAAATGTGGGGACTTATTTTTCATCCTCATAAAACCATTAACCTTTCCACGTCATTGATTCGTGAAAATCGTGGTATGTAATACAAAAATAAATTATAACCTATCATAGCTGTACATTTTTAATTTGCAAAGCGATATTACGTATACTACATGTACTAAATTACAAGGTGAATGTTACAATTTCTAGTCTACGGAGACTGTTTTGTGCACCTTAAATTTGAATGTAAGACAGTTTATAATCGCGGCCGTGTAAACCATTATGACAGAAACCAACTGTACATAGGATATGATTCATATCACAGAAAATTGCAAAGAAAGATGAAACTGACAGAAAATACAAAGCAACCTCAGAACATATTAATTATTATGTAACTTTTTGAACCTGATTATTTGTTAATTGTATAGACTAAAAAAGTAAAAGGTTTTTTCTAACAAAGACCCTAATGTCTTTACTTTGGCATCCAATTTTTCTATAGGCAATATATGGATTTCATTTTAACACTAGACCCCTTTATGTGAAAATGTGCTAAACGTATATCAAAGCAAATATGCATTAATAAAGTGATTCAAAATTTAATTGTGAGTAACATCACAAGGATTGAAGGAACTTAAAGATGGTATGTCTCATTATTGCAAACTTATACTACAGACACGAAACGAATGTAATATGTTTAGTAAAACAAAACACAATAACACCGTTACTAAATTATTTATTATATTATTATATGATAAAAGCAATTGATCACATAAATTAATTTGTAGAATGTGCAGTTGCTCACGAATATTCTTTTGACAAAATGTTTAAATGATTTGTCCAATCAAAATTAAGGAGGTGCGGCTTAACGATTGATAAAATAATCATGTAATGATGCAAAGCGCTGTAATCAAATTATCGAAAACGGGTTATTTAACTGAATTTGAACTGGTTGTGCTTTTATAAAAAATTACCACCTCCCACCCATATTTCATTATTTAAATTTGTGTCTTCTGTAATGGTAAAACATGAAAATTAAATTCTAATTGTAAATATATTTTTTTCACATTTCAGCAACATTATAGTTTGCAGATAACTTATAATAATAATTATAGTTTAGCTGAACACGATGAAATCAATGTGTACCCATAGTAGGACTATTTATAACATCATTATTTTCCAACATAGTAATAAGTCAATAGCTTTATGTTATGTGCATATTGCGTACGCATACAAAGAACATTCAAACCGATCCCCACAGACAAAAAGCTGGTAAGAATGTCATATGCTCCACTATAACTATATGAAAGTCAACTGTATTCCCAACTGGTCATAATTAGCCAACTGGTATCAATGTTTACAATCTGATTAAGTTGAGACCGCAAATTGACATTGAATGAACATCTGAAAACTGTATTACTTCCCTCAAACGCAAAATACATTTGACTACCAGAAGGTGCAATATTAACAATACACTGTTTTAACCACAATCCCAATGAAACCATGTACAAATAATGGCAAAGAATCCAACTCTCTTAACACTTATCTGTAGATCTGTTGTAAAATTTCATTCGATTGAATAGATTTTTTTGCAATCACAGAAACTTGATAAATTCATTTTGTCAGAACTTGTTCCTAAAAGTGTGTTTAGTACCTATCAAGAAGCAAACGGAAGGGAGACGGAGCAATAGTACATAACATAACTTGAAAATTAAAGAAACTTCGCATAATACTATTTATTCCCATTTTCAAATTATAACGAAAACAGTGAACGCAAACAATAATTATTTCCCATTTAGTATTGTTTACAGACCTATTTTGACGACAAGTCACTTTCAAACCTCAACATTTTTGAAGAGGTGTTAGATTTGTGTCAAAATTATTAGCAGCCCACAGCGATGTTTAAATAACCCATGACCTAAATTGTCATCTATAAAAATTTAATGAAACACTGCATGGCCATGGTGTACAGCAGCATTTTAATAGATAAAATTATATCCGTAGTCATACTCTTGATGTTTTGATTACACGCAAAAATATTGTCGTACTGTCGTGCATATCGGACAATTGCAAACTGTCAAAAAAGAACGATACAAAAAGGAAAGTGACATGTAAAAACATACCTTACAGTACACATATTTTTCCTGACAAATTGCATGAAAATGAAAAAAAGACTCTTTTCGTGTAAAAAGGAGTTCTGCTTATCTAAAATTTATGAAATCGGAAATGAGTAAAGGAGACATTACAAATTCTGAAATATTATAATGGTGAACATATTTACAATACCATAACAAACCCAGCAGAATTTCTTAAAATAATAGCAAAATCGCAAGTAAAATCAAGTGACCCTTTACCAAGTTTCTCTCTGAAAGATTGTATAGAAACTATCCTATCGATTATTAACGTCATCGTCAAAGTCAATATAATAATTATATGTTCCTGCAGAATTATAGGAAGTGGTGGTTCAACCGGTTATTAAAAAGTATGGTGAAATCTGACAATTCACAACAATTTCAGTCCACTCTCTAAAAATATCCTTCGTATAACATACGGTACTCGAAACAGTAATAGCTTGCCGTCTTAAAGACCACATAAGATCATATACATTACATGATGATCTTCAGACGGCTTACCGTTGTTGACATTCTACATAAACTGCTTTAGTTCAGTTTTATCCATGATATAATGATGGCTCTTGATAGTAACTCCTGTTCTGTGCTAGAACGTTAGACCTGTCATCATCCTTTGATGTTATTGTTGATCCTATTTGTAGCTCAAAGGAACATTTTCAGTATTCTTATGAAATACATATCTACATAGGTAAAAGAAGTGCAAATTACAACATAGGCAATAATAAACACACCTCTAAGACACATTTGACTTTTCACATGGCTCGTTGATAGAGCTGAAGACATACTGCATTTTTGTAAGCCGATCGGACAAATATGCAAAAGACACAATATGTATTAACACTGTTACGCGACGATACCAAAGCGTACTTTACTTAGTTATAAAACCTTCAGACCACGACATGAAAATAGCAACTAGCATGAAAGCTTGTCTCACTTATATTATTGCATGGATTAAGTCAAATATGCTAAAACGGAAAAAAACTAACAACGACAAAACAACGCACACAGGATTTTGTCAATTGCAGTATCAGCTTGAATGAGTACATCGTAAACAATCATAGTACGAAAAAACTTTCTTTGGCAAAACTTTTAATTTGAAGAAACAAATTAGTTCAGTGGCCGAATCATTTTTCACAAATACCGAATTAAAGATTGAGTCAAGGTTGAATCATGAAAATACATGCGTACGGGGTTAACGGTTACATTCTCTTTTAAAAACAGCGAGCTCAAAATACAACCACACGATAGATTTCAGGAAAATGTTAACAAGACCACTTCACGCCTGCATTCGTTTCCTATCATTGTTTACCTGTGCATTTTAGAAGTAGCTTGACATATTTTTGGAAATGTATGCCTACTTTTTCAACTGCTAACCTCTCGAATCACACTTTATTCAACTTTAAACTACATTTTCATGTTTGTTTAAGAAATAAATAATGGCTGCTCCAACTCTATGGATTATTTAAATATATTTTAATATGGGTAGGCTTTATATACATGACTTTTTTGCCTACCCACGTAATAAATTATTCACAGAATTGGTTCAGCCATGAATTGTTTAGATGCTGATATGAAAATATAGAAATTTTACAGTTCCCGCCTACATTGATAAAAGATTATTTTGGCTGTTCTAAGTTCAGAAAACCTCACGTGTTAAATTTTTTTTCTCGTTTTATATTTGGTGGAAATAAAGACGAAATATAAACTAAAAACAAACTGACATATTTATTAACATAATTTAACAATCAGACCATTGCGCTACAAATTTTAATGATTCGTTACATCAGTCATCCCCTCTGTGACTGTGCTGATGTGTTTGCGTGACAAATAATAACTGCATACCTACATTTGGTCGAGCTTATGCTACAGTTGTTGATCAAAAATAGTGCAAATATTTTCCATAGTTAATTAATATTTTGAAATTGTGTTTTCAGTTTGATCCAGTAAATTTTGACATAAATTAGAACGGAAGTTTAAGCTAGGAGCAGGCGACTGTTGTCTGTTCACTCCTTTGGTGTTTTCGGAATCACACATGTTTTACTGTATAACTACGGTTAAAGGATTTTGTTATGTGAAATACGGTTTTTAATTCTACCACTAAGCTCTTGTGGTTGATTTCGGGATGATCTCAGAAACCAAGTTTACACGAAGCGGAATGTTTGGCATGTCATAAAACTTGGTTCAACCCAGCATGTTTTAAATAGCTGTACCAAGTCAGGACCACTGATGTAGTTCCTATATAGATGGTTGTTGATCTTGGAGTTTGATTTGTGATTTGTATTTTGACAGTTTTCTTGGTGTTCGCTATTTTGTTTTTACCTTCATTAATCCATGTATGTTTTTAATTGCATGGCTAACCCTTTCGCACCGTATTTTTCCTATAGAATACACATTCCGCAGAGCGAATGTATTCTTAAGAAAACACGATACTCGGGGTTTCATTGGGCCTGTTTTGAAAACAAAATAGAGCATAAAGCTTCCTTGAAAAGGAAACTTCGCAAAAAATAAAAATTTAATTTGTATTCTTCAAATAAAAAACGCATTTTTACCTCATGATGTTTAACTTCAAACTGTTACGGACCTGTCAACTGTAATACAACAATTAATGTTCGTTGTTATTCTAAAATTTACAGTGCAAATGGTGACCTCAGAAATGTTGTTCGGATTTTGGCGTGATTTACGATTAAATTAGACCGTAATCAACTATGTAGACCAAATTTAAAAATGATTTTACTTGGTTTCTTATTTTGCTCCCGAATTATGTATATTGGCATACTTGTATGTGCCCGTCTCCATTGGGCATTACCAGCGAACAAAAATGTAAGTGACAAGAATTTCGTTGGAAAAACATAATTATTAAAATAGATCACAACTGAGAAATATGAGCGAAAAGATCAGAGTTTAAAGTGATTCTAATATTGTTTAATGCTAAAGATGATCTCAAAAGTGAGCGTAAGTCTGGTGAGGGTGGTGACTCACCGATTATTGACAAACATATACATATATATAATTTGTGTTATACCAGTAGTTTGTTCCAAATATTTTTATCATGAGCTATTACTGGCACACATGACATCAACTATGTGAACCACAACGAGGCACATAAAAGTTTTAAGACCAATTTATGAAAGAAAAACCTAAAGATTTAACATTTTATCAGAAACTGAAAGTGATTGATAAGGCAGAGCCACTGTGTGTGTTTGAACCAGTTATCTTTAACTTTTGTTTGTAAATTGCCATTTTTAAGAAATAAATATTCGACAATCTGACAGCTAGACCAATATCAAAACTGAAATCAATCATTATCAAAACAAAACACATTGCCAAAGACTCTTGTCGATCATTTATTGATCCCATCTTACTAGTTGTTTTCAGTAAGAATTTTATATAATTCTTTAATAAATAATGTTTATAGTTTCTGATATAATAGCTGCAAAGAATGTACTAGCTGACAGAGCCCTATGTGTATTTCTGAAAAATCTTGAAATATAATTTCCAGTTTGCTTTCTCATAAACCCCAAATGGTAATACAATTATGAAATTCTCTATTAAATAAAACCTGTATCTTACCACTTATCAGAAAAGGTAATGACAATTTCCATATCTGGAAAGAATGTAGCTACTTACTAATGTTGGTTTGCTGTATAGGGACAAAAAATATGTCAATATATTCCTTGTAAGCTAAACAAATGGATGTAAAGATATTACTGCTTGCCGAACTAGCTGATAGTTATGTTCGGCACATAGGGTTTTATCTAAGCCAGTCTGTAAATATTTTGTTATCTGTTGTTGTTTTAAATTGATTGCAATAGGTAAAGAGCTATAGTAGTCAGGTAATCACGATTACAAAATAATCTGAACATGGGTACAGCAGGTTGTAGGTCTGCTAGGTGGAGCATGACCGTTGCATCAACATTTTGTGCAAACCAGATATGCAGTTCTTGCACAGTTATCGAAGAAAAGTATTTTACATGTAGTAGCAGCTTTATGTTAAGGCGGAAAATTTCACCAATTTATTGATTTTATATACGTACCACAGCATGCAGCTTATTACAAGGGAATATCAATATCCAGACGTACATGTCCAGTGTAACATTAGGGGCCGCAGTGGCGAAGTGGTTAGAGAGTTCGTCTACTATTGATCACGAGGTCTGTCAACACTGAGAATGCGGGTTCGATTCCCACTGCTGGCAGGGTGTACTCGACTCAAATCCTAATTGAAAGCGATTGATAGTTGTCTTACTGCAGGTCAGTGGTCAGTGGTGTCCTCCGTTATTCGGCTACCTACCCCAATAAAAACTGGACGTCATGATATAGCTGCACAATTGCTGAAAATGACCTTAAACACCATCACACAAACAAACAGTATAACATTTATCAAACAATTTTAAAAAGCCATGCTAATTGTTTAAACATATGTAGTTTTTTGACATTTTATTTATGCTTGCCTAAATACTTTACTTGTTTAGATACTCTAAGAAACTTTTTTGATTGAATGAATTACATTCGTGGGTTGTTAAATGCTTGAAGTTAATATTTTCGAATTCAGTTGAGTTTTGTTTTATAATTTAAATTTAGTATGACCATTAAAATATTGAGATAAGGCTACTCAAATTATAAATACCAATCAATAAAAATGGAAGTGTGTCACAATTTGGACATCACACACTTGACACTTGACACTAAGTTGCGGTAATAAATGTATTGCTGTTTTAAACCAATGTCTTTCAAAAGCATATGAATTCTCACAATATAACTAAATGAACAAGTTTGAAGTTCATTTCAATTTTTCTTAGCAATTGTTATCTGGCTATAATAAAATAATGTAGAATAATACAAATATTAATTGATGACCACAATATTACCTCCAATCACACGCGGATTATGTTTCATGTTCCACTACTTGGTTGCAATAATATCTCTTCTATAATTTATTTTATTAGAAATTATGCTTAACAAATTATAGGGTAAACTACTGCTACCTTCATTCGATATCTTCTGATTAATAATTAGAAACTCCATCTTGAATATGTGGTACATATAAAAATGAAAGACGTGTCAGCCATCCCAACAAAAATGCATATAATGGTTGTGTAAAATAAAAGGAATGAGTAAAAAAAGAAAGTAAAAAAGAAGAATGGGACATGTTTTTGCAAGTCTAGTAGAAATTGTTCACAAGTAAAGGAATAATGTACATACAGATGTTTTCAGCCATAAATTCCTAATGCTTAAAAAACATACATAAAAATAATTCCGCCTGGCCTATACTGTTCTTAATTGCATTACTTAGATATCTTGATTTTGAGATTTGAGAAATATGTTATGTAATATAATTAAATCTCAAATCTGGCGTCATCGTGAAATCACAAAAAAGACTAATTTACCATGATGGTAACTAATGTAGATACTTATTTTATGTAATGGGTTTTAGCATTTTCTCTATAAATGCTTAAATTTTAGAGAATTTTGCTCAATCTATTGTTAGTGTTTTTTAATTCTCTTTCTGAAACCATTAAGTTTAATATGATTTATGCCTTATAATATCTAACAATTCACCTTATTTGAAGACATCGTCAACATATTTACTTCAATGCACATTTCTTAAGACTTTTTTTAATTTGCTCCATAGACCCCTCAGTTTATTTTTGTCATTTGTCATTTTGTCAACTTAATTATTAATGACTAAAACGAGGTAAAGATGATAGAGATCTCTTTTGTAGAAAAAGTGTGGAATCATTGTAGCCGCTGCAAAAGGCAAAATCCCCACTACCTAATACTCCATACATTTTTGAAATGTTGAAACTGTGCTCCATTTGCTTAACCCCTTATCCTAATAGAGTGTTGGGTAATTTGCCCTCGTCCTGAATATAACTGCTTACAGGCTCATTGTAGAGAACATCCAATCAATCAATAAATATATCTATTTCAATCAAATCAATAAGTGAGCAAGTCATAGAATTTCAACTTTGCTATTTTTTAAATATGAGAAACATGCATTATGTTTAAACAGATTATCATGAAAACTCCATTGCATGTTCCATTTTGCGTACAGTTATAAAACAATCCGAAAGTATTTTGCTCATTACGTATACATTAGTTTAAACAGCATGTTTTAAAGCATCGAAAACACTGATTACATAGTAAGTCTTTTAACTTAACATAGTTTATACACTGACGTTTACTTCGTTTTTATTCAAGTCCAATATTCGTTTCTTCAAAACCAAATAATTAGGTTTTTGTCTTTATCATCAATTAGTCCATCAGATAAACTACAGGAGTACTACTACTATTTGTGTACCTTGTTACTATTAAGCACACATGTTGTTGAATTAAGAGCCAAATCTGAAATAATAATCAAATACTCTCAACAAACAAAATATTAGATAATTATTCTGAGGATTTTTATTACATATAACATAAGATCTTATCTTTAGCAGAAGCAATAACAACTCATTGTTTAGTAAAACGATCATGGAAATGTCATAATATATAAAAACAGTCGATGTCATATGTGGAAAATAATATGTTTTAAGAGTATTGATTGTAACGTAATTTTTGTACTGATTTATTATACTATTCGATGTATCATTCTAGATATAAATATCGTCCATCTTTAAATATTGCTTTTTCGTCCGTATAAAAGGATAGCATAACAAGCCATTCAATTTTATCAAAACGGTTAGCAGATAAATTAAATTTACATGAATATATAAACGTCATAATAAAGAATAAAGTGCAATATTCTTTTTGAGCACGAAATCGACACGTTTCTAATCCTTGTAATATTATAATATTATAATATATTATATTGTCAGTGATGCTAAAACTTTTGCGAAATTATTTGATTGCAAGTTTCATTAGATGCGATGTAAAATAATTGAAAAAAGTTATTTATTTATAAGAATTCTCTTACTGTAGCAACGCAACAAACAGTAATAAACACTCCCTATGTTTTAATTAATGCAATTAGCCAGTATTCTTATCTTTCTGTTCAATCTTTTTAATCTTAATCTTATTCTAGACTTTATGATATACGTCAATGATAGTTTTATATTAGGTTGGAACTGTCTTTTACAATTTCAGTAATTTGACAACTTACGTACTTTTCAATATTTAGTTTAGATTCCAGAGGATTTATATGCCTTTTACATTTGTGTATATTTGCATTGCAATATTAAAGTTTAATTATGTCGAAGAGGTTGTGTAGTATCTTTGTTTACCGGACTTACTACAAATGACACGAAAGGTGGGTTGCAACAGAATGGATAATTTTCCATTGCACATGCGTTCGCTCTCATTGTCTTGAGAGGTCGTGTCAATGAGATTTGAGATTTATGGCACAAAAATATAATTCAAAACTAGCAGATGGGTTTTTATGATTGTTTGCACACTTATTTCTTTTGAAAGCTGTCTGTTAACACACAGTATACAGACATATCAAATTATCAAAATTACATAAAAAATAATATTAAAATAAGCCCAATCAAAATCCACATTTATATTATTACGTATTTTGAAATATAATCGTGCAATTTTATGAAAATATACTCAATACTTACACGATAGCGATATCCTTTTCCCGAAGTTGAAAGTTATTAAAGCACTTATTGGAAAATTGGCTGCAAACGTAGCTGAACTGTAATGTTCTGTTGTTGTGGAAGTCCAGACTTATTGCAAACTATCAGGTGTACAGCAACATTCATCCGCGGAACATGCCTTATCGTTGAGTGGTAGGGATTTATAGCAAAAACCGTTGTGGTGTTCAATGTCAACAATTGACTTTCCGTCTAACAAAAAATTCCAGATATATCCCAGTGGTGCTTTTGAAAGTGTATAACTGTAGTTGTGAGCGTAATTACTGATATCTGCTTTACAATTTATACGTATTGTTTCCAAATCTGCAATTACATTAACTATCATATAATACATAGTACTGGATTTATAGTTGATTCATTTTATATATTTACATTAAAGCATATTATTATAATATGTGCATTTTTGTGAATGTATCTGTTCATTGGATCATCGCCGTTTGCATGTGTGAATGTCAGTGAGGCTGTGAAAACAAAATGTATAAAAACATGATTACTTTTAAGAGTATATGTCTTAATTTAATATTAATGTTCAATGGTATCAGTATCAGAAAATTTTAATATGTTTTCTATCTAAAAGCCCGACGTAAAAGATGGACACCGCAGATATAAACAAGAAAAATAGTTTTTGTAACAATAGTCAGAACCACGTTATCTTGCCCGATATTTTCTATAAGCTTGAAAAAATATAAAGTGTATGTTTAGAATATATTTTCATTTACATACAAAACACCATCTTGAATATTTTATTAGTCATTATAATTATTTTAACAACAATAAAACAATATGTTGCAGTGTGTATCAAATCTACAAAGTAAATTGTGTGCTAATCCGTACAAGTTGATTATGTTATCACCACTCGAGTTTTAATGTAATAAACCAAACCTTTAAATAGTTCCTCGTTGGTGGATTGTAAACCGTGATTATTTTTACTGATACCAAAACAATTGCTATTACAGCCATGGATTCCAACACTTGTAATGAAATATTAAAATAAAACACTGACACTTAGTTACACACGTCTTCTAAAACGGATGCGTTTGAAAGCTTTACTGCAACAACTCTACCAAACACATTTACTTATTGTTTTGGGATAACGCCGCTTTTCAAAGTTACCTTTGCCTTATCATTAGACAAGGTAAAATTATAAAACGTAATAGAAATGGGCGTAAAGTCAAACGGAATACCTAAACGTGGGTTAACAAAAGCATTTTCATATACATTTGTATTTTGTTATGCAATAATTCGAACCATTATTATAAAACTCACCATAAACAGGAGTAAATATTTCTTTTGTTTGCAACAACAGTTCTGTCCTCCAGTATCATCCTGGAATAAATGTATTAATTGTTTTATGTTTGATAACCATAGTCTAATATAAACTATTGGACGGGCATTTTCACTGTTACGGGCACAAGTAAACTAGTTACGAAACTTCACTGACGTGAAATAAATGACATATGTTCTGGATAAGTCAAGACAGGGTGCAAACAGTTATCTGCTGTGGATCGTTTTTTTAGAAATAACCTTAATATTAAACTTCTCCGACACTGTTAAATCTCTACATACTTTGACAGTGACAGCAATGGCCGTTTCCTTTCGCCATTGATAACGGTTTTTTAACATGATAAAAGACACGGTTATTAAGAATACAGTTGTGTGTAACTAGTTCCAATAATATAAAAAATGTATCCTTTATTTTTAAGATGGTTTGAAGAAGCGTTTTAGTAACTTATCAAAGAAAATAAAACAGGTGTAAGATAAAGAAGATAAATACCTGTGAATATGGTTTTCGTAAAGGAATGTCTTCAACTGGTTGTTCAAGGTCAGTCATCCTCTTTTAATTCGATCACGTCTTTTTCTCAATGCATTAAATATTATGCGTTTAGATATAAAGCATATTTCAAAGCTTAAATTTAAACATATTTAATCACTATAAGTTTTGATAAACTTGATATTTTCAATGACATTTTATTTGCATGCCCTGCGTCAAAACCCTTGCTACTTGACTGTTAGTCAGCGAAGGTATCCCCATTATTGAAATTGCAGTGATATATTTATTATCTAACACGACTGTCGTGTTCAGAAATTTTCAAAATGATTAAAATTATAAGGTTTGTTTTTACTCTCAAGGTGTAGATGATCATAGGTAAAAGGAAGTTTTGATTAAACAAGGCCCCACAATATTTTAATTTTTTGGGATAAAATACTGGTAAAATCAATTTATTCGAGTGTAAAACTAATTAAAATCTACATCTAATTTATTTTATCCTACGTTTGCATTATTGTAAATAACATTAATCTTGATCTGTCATAAGTGTTTACCTGAGCAATACCTAAGAATTAATATTCAAATACTCATTCTAATATATTTTACAGTTATGTGTAAAACTGGTTGAAGTCAGTTTGTTATGTAAAAATACAGTCAGCAAATACAGTATAAATTGATTGATATGTTCTAATGAGAATGACAAATTTCGTATTGCTTAACAAAATAGCACTATTATGCAGTTAATAATATTGTCGTTAGAAGTATGTAATATTTCTTCAAATGAAATTTAGACTTTTTTTTAATCTTGTCATTATTATCGTTAAAAACACAAATTATGTCATTAGGCTATTTGTGAATTTTAATGGTGTAAAAAGGGGCCCATGACCAACGCGTTATTTTTGTACAATATTGGTTTCAACATTTGAATTTACCAATCAGATTTCAGCTTACAAAGCAAATAAAATTATAAATTGATAAATTTATTGTAACTTAAAATAAAATATTTGTATTACACAGAAAGTAGATCTTTTTAGGAAAGGGGCAGTTCACAAAAAAATGTGTCCACTGCTTCACAGTAATCTTTTCACATATAATACACCAGGGCTCGATCTTTATAAATAAGTTCCGACTAAACAAGAAATCCCTAAATTCTACTATTACAGAAGAAGTAAATAGTTTGGTAACTTACTAATGTTCACTTTATGTTGAACCAGGCTAAGTTTATCCCTTGTTTTAGCCTGAATCGTGCCTACCTGAGAGAGAAACATTAAAATAGATTACGTTATTCATGTTGATGTGTACCCTTTTTGTATTTATAATAATCAAAGGTTAGAGAGTTACATGAAGCAAATTATGCATATTCCACCAATGTGGAGTAGGTATTCATTATATACATGCACTTGTGCCTCTCAAGCTAAAAATCACTACAACTTAGCTTGTAATTAATTAATAAATTGACCATATTATAATCAATATAATTTGCTATTTCCATATGTAGTCTTTATAAGCATCATAACCTGCTTTATAACTTTCTGTTTGGGCAATACATATACAACTAGTATTTCCGTTTAATATTTTAGCATACACAGTTTGACTATATTTATAAACCATTTATAATTAGGCAAAATTATGCACAATAATGTAAAAGTCAAAAGTAATAATTTGCCGTACCTATCTGCGGAGTTTTTTGTTCCCATTCAAAGTTCAAGTAATCGCTCACCGTGGAACAAAGATTGACATACAAGGAACCACATGCGCAAACATACAAACAGCTTCTTCATTAAAACGATTGCACATATTTAAACTAGATTATGCAGGAATAATTGTTATCTTGCATTCGTTTACGTTTATAGTCATTTTAGATTGGTCAAAAGACCTTAAACAAGCACTTTCCATACTTTGATGAACGACTTTTGAGGAACTACTTGTTTCTTGCTTAAAGTCAATAAGTATGGCGGCCATGTGTGGTGAACGCTTCAGACAATAAATTAAGCCAGTGCACTCAAATTTTGGCTTTTTTAAATTTTAGTCATGTATCACTTAAACGGAAAGCTATTTAATTGAAACAGCCGTATATTATTATTATGAAATCATTTGTTTAACAGAAATACATATAAGAAAATACTTTAACAGTATTCTTCGTTTTGGATTCATTGTACACATTGCTGAATGACGGGAAATAGCCAATATCTAATGTGGACGAAATGCGAGTGTGAAGGCATACATAAACGATACTTTTAAATTGCGTTTCTTGTATTTTAAATTATGAAACTTTTCAAATACACACAATAGACGTAATGGTATTTAAACCTTCCTTCTTTTTTCTCGGTCACAACAAATCAACGAAATTAGCAAGATGCACGGATTTGTCACCAACTCCATGTCTCAGCACAGCTCCATCAATTTTCACTGATAAATCCACTGAACAATCGACAACTATTGTTGTTCCTATTCGTATTTAAGAAAGGATTACGTTGCGTTTGAACAGATAAGACGTCACATATGACGTTAATATAAACCGCGGGTAAAATGAGAAACGTAATAGTATACGGAATATAGTTTTTTGTTGAGTCTTCATTTGTTTTTATTAATAATCTTTTGGGCAAATCGTATCTGTTGTCAATGCCAGTTATTCCCTTCAAACCAACCACGACTTCGTCTTCAGTTCGTTGTGTATATTCCTACGCCGCACACACTTATAATGAAATTTTTATTTGGGAAAAGAATGTAAATATATAAAAACAATTTTGGAAGAATTATAAGGATTAAACGCTTATTTTCGGTAATTCATAGATGTAAGAACGAGGTCGACTCACTCACAAACATTTCATAAAGGGCCTTTGGCAGTTTATTTGTTTGTGATTGAGTCGACCTTGTTCATTCGTCGATTAATTACCGAAAATAAGCGTTTAATCCTATAAAAAATCTTGGATATTTATCGTCGTGTTTTAGTTTTTTTTACCTGAATGGAAATTCAGCATGGCTGCCAGAGCTATTGATGCGTTTTGATTGGCTAAAATGTGTTTTCCGACAGAATGCTTGACAGACTAATTTGTAATATTGCAGAAATGTACGGTAGATGGTCCTCTGCAACATTTGAGGGTTGAAGACAAATTCAAAATGCAACATGCGCACCACTATGAAACCTAGCGTAACATAGAATGTTCTCAGAAACATTTCCACACATTGAAAAAAAATCAGAAGAAGTTAAGCCATACATGTTCTTTTGATATTTTGATTTTTTCGCAATATTTTTGCAATATTTGTAATTTCTGAATAGATTGTTTAGAGAGTAGTATTAAATGTGTGTTATTAAGTCAAATTATTAGGATACTTTAGTAACAGAAAAAAGGTCTCTTAGTTAAATTATCGTCGATTTGCAAATAATTGGTAAAAATTTACAAACAATTATTGATTTTTGGTCAGAATTATCAACCGAGTTAAGAATGATATTTCCATTATTTTGCCTGTAGTTTCTATGGAAACTTAGATATAACAATGAATGAAAGATATATTAGTTTTTTTTATTATCTCTGGAGCGATTTTTATAAAGTTGGCGTATTGTTTTGTGTTCCATGTTTATAAAACACAAAAAGATCTCTGTTTATAACTAGAAGTCACAATCCTTCACTTTTTGATTATTTACTGAACATTAGAAATTAGAATTTCTCATACTATTTAAACAAAATCAACACGCATCAAGTCCATTGTGGTATATGAATAGAATAATAGACATTAATTGTAAATAAATACCAATAGAAGATGTTTTAACAAGTAAGGAAAAAAAATGTTATATTTTGAAATCACATAAATATGCTTAAATTTGTGATATTGAACAAGTCACAATACACCGTGTGATAATGTTTCCCCTAATGTGACCTTACATTGATTTGGACTGATCGCTCCAATAAAGAAATAAAATAAAAAAAGTGGATCAATAATTGATTACGAAAACAAAACATTTATATCGTCGCTAAGTCGTGTCTTAAACCAAACGAAGTTTTTTAAGGTTTACAATGTTCGACCCAAAGATATGTCTTGCCTTAAAGAAATTTGCTTAATTATATGAGGTACAAAAAATATTTCTCTGTGTACTCCGGCTTCCTCCCCAATAAAAACATACCGCCATTATAAAGCTAAAAAATTGTTGAACGTGGCGTTGAAACCATTCAAACAAACAAACAAAGCAAATATAATATAACAATGATACAGAATTTGGTTCATCTTCAAATTATTAATTAAAAAGTATACATCAATAAATTGACCGATTTATGAATATAATCACGGTTACCAAGGTAATGACGTATTTATAATTTTGGACGGATGTATTCGTCATTAATCAGTTAGCGATTCGTCAGCGTTCTAAAATCCATAAGCAATCAGTTATCAATCAGTCAAACTAAAAGACCAATCCCGATATAATGAGCTCTACTAAAGACTAAGTCTTTCGATCTTTGCTAGCTACATTAAGACTCTTATGACAATCAACCATACTGATCATCTGACTAAGAACAACTGAGAAAATGCTATATGTCTTATATCTTATTATTTCACATTGCATACTTTAGTTAAGGTCATGCGATCGGTGTTTAATTTTATAAACAAGGACTTGCTATACATAGGTACATACCGTGAGAAGTGTTCATAAGTTGGTCGTTACCACACTTTCGGATTTCATTATTAAATATGACTTTTCTCGCGATATAAAGAATTACGTATTTAAGACAAGCAGTGCTTACTCGTCTGGAACACTTGAACATCTATGTATTTATTACGTTCGAATTATTAATTGTTCGTGTTTTTTTTCTGTTAATTTATCGGCAATCGTTATGTTTTACCATTGGAAGTATAGCTTAATGTTTAATAATAATAAACGCATGTGTTCATTAATCGTTACACCAATATGATTACAATAATGTAAATAGACCCATACATTTTGAATGTATGATAGCTGTAATGTTGTCATCGTACATTTATTTTAATTTTCTTCTAAATCATCCAGTGGTTTTAAGTGAAGAATAACAGATAGGAATTTAATATTTGTTTTCCCAATCGATTAAATTATATAACTTTTTTTTCAGTTATAGTCGCTGTATAGCTCATTTTGTATAATTTAAATAATATATTCATGAAGGGGAAACAGAGACTAAACTTTAAACATTTACATTCCATTTGTAAAATTCACAGTCAATCTCTATTTATTATATTATCTGACATCTTAAGTGTATATAAACTAATGTCGTTAGGATACAATTAGATCAAATTTCAAACAAATGCGCTTGTAGAGTTGAATAATATTAACAGGTATGGTGGTGGTTTTAAAATGGCGGTGTTTATTAAGGTAATAGATAATGACACTTGTTTAATCAATTAAAAAAAATTGTCTCAATTATAAGAAACAACACAAAATATTGTCGTCTTTACTGATAAAAATAAAACTGTTTATCATATTTAGAGTTGTTTAAACCTCATGTTATTATTTTAAAATATAATCAGAAAATACCTGAATTTCAACGTTTTTTCGTGTATATAGCCTTAGCTGCATTGCGTATACCGTTTAAAATTTTGGGTGACAAAAGCTCTACAACTTCATAGTTATTTTGGTTTTAAATATTCTGTGGGCGGCATTGCTGAGTGTTGATTTGACGAAACGCGCGTCTGACGTAGTTAATTATATTTACTTTATATCTTTGATGACATTTACTTGGAAATATTGGGTCGATTCCTATACTGGTGGACTGTTAGTCCTCAAGAGCATCATCAGCCCAGTAGTCACAATTTGGCGCTGCCAGAATATTTTTCAATCTTTTATAGACAATTATTGTCTAAATCTAATGCGGCCCCTGAAATTTCGTAATTTTTAGCGGTACTGATGCGTCTTGAATAGACGAAATGCGCGTCTGGCGTAGTTAATTCATGTGGATATTTAATGTGCTACTACGGGGTCGATGTCTCTGCTGACTTACAGTTTGTGCCGGAGGGTATCACCAGCCCAGTAGTGACATTTTTGTTCTGACAAGAATATCATTGATTCTTTAGTCATTGTTAAAATTTACTGCCTACAATTGCGAAAATTATTTTGAATTCTAAGGCCTGCAAACGTCACAAATTTCTCCGGAATCAACATATAAACCAAGGTTAGAAGACGAATCGTCGATGCTTTTAATAAATGTTTACTATAGATACCACCGAGATACATAACCTTTGTATGTGTAATCGATTCATTAAATGAAATGTTTACATTGTTCTTTAAATGTTGCTTGTGCTTGTGCGAAGTATTATAAATCTGAACTGCTCAAGTCGACATACACTATTAAAGGATTTTTAAAATTGTTGGTTAGATTATTGGATTTAAACGGCTTTAGGTCGATTCACGCTGAATATTATGTTGCAGCGTAAATCGATCCAAAGTCGTTTATATCCAATAATCTAACTGACAATTGAACAAACATTATATTTTAAATTCTATAGTAAAAATGAAGTAACAAGAACAATATTTTACAAGTAATCAAATAATATTTCCAATTCACAATTTTAGTGTCGTCACTTGTTGTTTGCGGAAGAATTCAGGTATAGCCAACGTCATCAATAAATCTTATTATGACGTCACAATCAGTCACGTGCTGAAAAACCAAGTTAGGTTATACGGAATAACCAACTTTGCTCATGTATTTAGTATTTAAACGGACTTAAAATATTATAAAATATATGCGAAAGAGACAAAGATATTTTTTTTAACAAAAAAACCTTATCAAAATATAAAAATGTATTAATTAACTGAATCTTATCCAATGAATAACAACAAGCTCAACATTAAAAAGAAATTAAAAAACGTTTATATTACAGAGCAAAAGTAATGTTCAACAATTTCAGATGAAACGGAAGCTATACATATGGACTTACGGCGAGAACCTTGTGTTTAATTGTAACATTAATACATATTTTAAGCAATTTGGGTTCATTTATTTACTTTTTTATATGTATTCATAATATATCGTGCGAACAATGCACGACGGTATTTTTTTTAAACTTGAGGGTTTCTTTTATGGTATTAATATTATATATGTCAAGAATTTATAACGAAGTGCCAACTTCAATCATTGTATTTAAACAATTTGGTCTAATGTAATAGGTAAATGTTAATAAATCCATAAAATCGTTCAAACATTTTTTGCTTTGAGTGGAACTAAAAAGTCGTGGTTCGATAAAACGCGATACATGTCCCGGTTGACTTATTTATAATTTAATATAATAAAGCCTTTTCAAAACTAAGTATACTTTCTTTTATCCCAGGGCATTTTCAGCGACTTTTCTTACGCTCTTTAACCTTTGGCTAACGATTTCTCATTATTAATTATTATAAAATGTGTTTTTGTGTAATGCGCCTGCTTAACTGAATATAATAGTAATTATTAATTATTCATGACAAATATGCTGTTGTGCCAGCTGATTAGGCCCCTAACAGCATCAATTTTATTTGCAACATTACATAGAGTGTTCAATTAATGAGTAAGACATGGACAGTTCACTTGTCAATCTTACTTACCCATTCACTGCGCTATCAAAAGAAGAGATTATTGAAAATCACAAATCGGTATTGGCTTCCTTTGATCTCAAAATAGTGTCGAAATGTCATGAATTTCAAAACATCACAAAAATCCCTACAAACAACGTTTCATAGCAGGATCGTCTAAGTGTACTACCAAAACTCTATCGCAACTACTGACCACTATTTTAACAACAGTGAAAACGGGACTTCAAAAATACAGTGACACTTTCTACTCCAGAAGTGGAAAATATGAAATGGATATTAAAAAAATTCAAAAGACCCGATAAACATCTTTAAGTCTGGATCTCTTTCCCATTGTTACAGCATTAAAACATTTGATTTTTCGACACTCTATTCGGCCATCCCTCATACGCAGCTTAAAAGCAGGTTTAAAGGTCTTATGCAACGCGCTTTTTTCCAGAAAAAACAGAAAGAGACGATATAAATACCTGTTAGTTAGTCTTGACAGAACTTACTTCGTCATCAATGACTCCAAATCGAATACTAAATATACTGACGACTAAGTCTGTCACATGTTAGATTTTATGATTGACAATATTGGAGGAAATGTTTTTCAACAGACTGTTGGTATTCCAATGGATACTGGTTGTGCTCCTATCCTCGCCGACCTGTTTTTGTGCTCTTGTGAGGCTGCGTTCCTAGAAGGCCTACTGAAGGAGAAAGAAAAGACTCTGACTCAAAGCTTTAATTTCACATTCCGCTGTATTGATGATGTTTTGTCCCTCAACAATGCTAAATTTGGTGACTATTTACATTCCATTTACCCTAGAGAGTTTGAAATTAAAGACAACAACAATATACTGAGGTCAGCCTCTTACTTAGATCTACTTCTAGAAATAGACCCATGAAAACTACAAACTAGACTCTATGACAAGCGTGATGACTTCAACTTTTCAATTGTCAACTTCCCGTTTATTGACAGCAACATTCCAGCGTGTGGTGTGTACATTTCTCAACTTATACGTTATTCCAAATCCTGCGATCGTTTTTCTGATTTTCTAGACCGATCACTGCTGTTGATTGCTAAACTAATCAAGGGTTGATTGTACCTAGGTAAACCTACGACGTTAAAATTCCATCAATGTTTCAATCATAGTTATTCAGGTTTATACTTTCTTTGGGTTATATAAATACAAATTATATATATACGAATTAAGATGATTTTAGAATTGTTATGATTTGTTCATTACATTTACCATTAGAATCTCACCAACATCGATTGATATCACAATAGTTTTAAGTGTTATTGTTTTCATGTAATATGACCTGACAACCAACAACGAGAAGCCTCCCAATCTGACAACACGGTGAGTGCTGGGTAGCTTTTTAGATTGACAACCAGAAACCCTTCCAGAATTGTACTTGATTTGCAATTAATCATAGTCTTACGGAAAGCACAACCTTAAATTGTATTGTACTTGAACTGGCTAAATTTTGTTATTATCTTTTAATTAAAAAAATATCTTAAAATATCTTATAAGATAAACTTTAAGTTTAAAATAATAATACAGTTTTTGCAACGATGCATTTCTTCTACAGTTCAATAACTTACGTATGTAAGTATGATTTAAGAATTTAATTTTACGTGTTTGCTTCAAGCAACTGATTTCCATTTATTAGTACGCATAATGTCTTTAAACAAATACTATGTTTGATATGTGCATTTCATTGAAAACCATAACTCCATTCAAAGTCTATACATGTAATTCACTTGGGGAAAGTTATTTTTAAATTATATAATGTGTATTATTTTTTATTATATTATTATATAATTTGAACTATATTCTAACATAAGTTCACAATTTTAATCATTTAAAGATACCTAAACAAAGAAGTGGATTTAACAAAGTACACATCAAAAGCTAATCTTAAGCCAGCAACATATAGATACAATTACATAATAGCCAACAAAGGTTTGAAAAAATCTTTTTAACTGATACGTAGACAATCCAAATACACAATAAACGAATAGCACAAAAAGAGCAAAAGTTGCTCACAAATGTATGTTCGATGTGAAATCAGCAAAATGTAATCAATTGCAATTTTATTAACTATTTCATAGGTATACGTATTTAAATACGACTTAATATATTTAACTATAATAGTTAAGATTGCTGCGTCTTATTACATGTAGCTGCTTATGTTGACACTTATGGACACGAAATTGTTAACTCACGTAAATAGTTATAATGGAAATGTTACATGAGTGCATAGTGTTCAAATACTAGTATAAGCCTTTTTGCATAGAACAAAACCACACCATATTTTTGACTGCAGGGCAATGACAGAATTTAGTAAAATTAAAATACAACAATTCAAATTATCTGTCAATGTAAGAGCGTTAGCGTGCGTAACTCACAGTAGTTTTTGTGTGAAAGTGCTTGCGAAAAATTCTCAAAAACATTATTTTGCACACATTTTTATTTTTTTTTTTTTTGTAAAAGACTTTTGCAAAATTGTATATGACACTTTTAATGAATACGCGAATAAAAATCATTTACCGCCAATGTGGAAAGAAATCTACAATTAACTCTTAAAACCTGCTTGCAGTGTCATTTCATGTATTAGACGTCAAATGCATTGCCCTGACTACAGCTTAAGTGAGTGCTGATTATACTATTAAGTATAATTCAAGTTTTAAAACGTTTTAAGCAGTTCATTAAATGATCTGACTACAGCTTAAGGTAATTATATATTAAGTAACTATAATGCAAATTGTAAATTAGAATACGTTTTTAATAATTCATAAGAAAGATGATTTGTGTAATTCGTTGTGTTATACTCGTTTTTTTCTTTGGTTTTTAATTTGAAACGATTAATCAATAAATACACCCTATATGTTTTAATTTATAATTAAGTCCAGTTTTGGGCATACAGTAGATGCATTTAACATAATAAACGTTGGTGTTTTGATATGTGTGAATCGTCAATACAAAATTATACAATGAAAACATTGGTATAATTGTACCTAAAACTTCTATTGCATAACATTTACGGTGAGTTTTCATTCAATAAACAACAAAAATGATGCTTTATTATGATCAATGTCTAAACATATAGGACAAAATTAAAAATGGTCTACCTCCACATAAATTACCTAAAATAATTGATTTTGACTTGTGAATGCTTATACAAAACAGTTGGATCAGATACAAGTGGTTCGATAACATCCGTTTTAAATGTTAATTTTCATGCATGCAATTCATTTACTAATTGGATACCCACTTCTTTTAATTATTGTTATCATTTCTAGAAACTTTGTTAAAAACCAAAGAGAAACAAAATATTCATCATTTAAAACAGATAATGAAAATGAGGAAAAATAATAAAAATGTTATTCACTGTTAGTAAATAAACCTCATTGAAAAAAAAGAAATAGGAGGCTCAATCACTGATAAAAACATATTTTGCGTCATTTAGCAAACAAAACACTGCACCAACAATGCGAAAAAGCACATATTAACATAAAATATGAAACAAATTGAGCTAATAACAGGTGAGCAAACAAAATCTGTCATTATATATAATTTCAAAACAAGTCACATAATACTTTTGGTTTATAATTATTTTGACATTTACGTTATGCAAAAATTATCATAGTTGCTTAGTTCTGTAAAAAACATGCGGAAATATTCTTTAAATATATTGCGTATTTGTTCTGATAACTACAATGAATGTCTATGACCCTTCCTTGCAAATCTAATATGTGTAACAACAAAATATACTTAAAATCATATAATATATATGTTTATGGTCTCGTTTACCGTTTGATCTACCATTTTTTAATCTATATGTGATGAAAGTATACAATATCAAATCTGTCAGATATCAAAATTATAATGAAGTAGATATTATTATTATTAATCTCATTAAGTATATGCAAGTCAACTGGTGAGTAGGGCACATGACAATATGCTATGTCCGCATAAATACTTTACTGACTAACAAGAGTATTTCAAATTAAATCTAAAAATCAACACGCATAAATCACATTAAGCATAATGACTTTGCATTTATTAGCCGATCTTTATGCAACATCTGTTACCTTTGTCCATTTTTCAAACATGAGAAGTCTACTGGCAAAATCTGTTACATGAGCACGTAATTCGTTCAAGTTCGTTTCCATTAAACAATGTAACAATGAATTGCCTAATATATTTGTCTGAATTCCGTTCTGGCCAAATTTGTGTTTTGTTTATATTTATAATGCTGCAAATAGTACACGTGCTTTCATTTAGTTACAAATCTATCATCATCTGACAAACTATTGCATTAATAAATGGAAATGTCTTCACGTTTTAATAGTGCAATTTTGAAACTTTGAACTACCATGGTCTGAAAAGTAAATATATATATTTATTTTTTATTTTTTCTTGTTGCGTAGCAGCTGAAACAAGTTTCTATCAACAGATGCTGCCTTTCTTTTATATATATGTATATATCTTTATATTTTTAAATAGGTACTTATCATTGAACATCGTATATATTATACGAGCTTAGTCTTCCTATTTTTTATTTTTAACTTTGTTTATTATTTTAAGGAAACTTCTATCGGTTTATAACAATCCAATACAAAAAACCGATATAATTGTTTAAAAAATATTACAAATTTCACCTATTCAGTTTAAAGGTCTTTTTATAAAGCACATGTGACACAAGTTCAAATAATACGTCAATTTCTGTTGAAAATATTACACAAATGCAAAAATAAATTATAAGGAACATGTTGCTAAATTAAAATTTAAAATGTGCGTCAATTAGTGTACTAATGTTATATATGAACAAATAATATGTAGACGAAACATTACCTTTTAATGCTGAGCAGGATAATGTGCTATTGCTAGAATCATATATGAAGCACTCTTTCTCGTTGGTTTCTAAGCAATGTTTTAGACTAGGCAATGCAGATCTTGACGAATTGCACTCTCGAATCAATAGTTCGCAATATTTACCAGTATATCCTTACGTAATGCAAATAAATAAATAAATAAATGAATTTGTTTGGGATAATTATATTGAAAATATAACATGATAATAATAAAGTATAAAATGAGAACTGTTCTAAAATATAGAAAGCTGTGCATTAGTTCCACAATTACAGAAAACAATTGCATACTATACCATTATGCTAAATCGAAGATGACATTTGTGGTAAAATTTAATTTATAATGTGCATTATTCTTAACACAAGTATGTTTTGGTTATAGATTCAGTAGAAAAGCTAAATATAATCCTTGTTATATATATTATTATCATTATTACCATGAGGGCAACTACAATGCAGACTCTCGTTGGCCGTTAACTTTTCACATTGACATGTTTCACCCTTGTCTAATTTGTAGTTAGTGTCGTTAAGACAAATACAGTTTAAATTCCATGTTGATTTACCAACACATTGGCATGTTCCATTGTTTAAACAGGGACAACCGTCTTCTTTTGTACAATCTATACCTTTAAAAGAAACAATGTGACAGGTTTTTATGTTGCAAGCTACACAGTTATATTTTTACATTCTCGGAATTACCTGCTTGTGCTGGGTAGAAGCTTTTATTTTATGTTTTGTTTATATGTGTGTGTTTAGTGACATGATTCACTTGTGTATATGTAACCTTTCAGATTGCAAGTGGATGTGTTTTGATTTTTATTTTTCTGCTGTAGGCATTATCCGTATATGAGAGACGTGAATCTAAATAGGTCAAAGAATCTGAAATTCCTTTTTTTAAATTACCTAATGCAATGTTGATTCTTAATAAGTATCATCACCATTTGTGCTATTTTTCTTTTTTGATAGATAACGTTTTGAGTACACATAATTTACTATAGGGACTAGGAAAGATTCGAAGGGCTTAACACAATTTTGCTGCTTATTGTGTTCCTACTAGTGGCCATCTTTTGACAATTCCGGATATAATACTAAAAGTCCTGATGACCAATTTGGGCGACATGTTTCAAAAAATGTCAGTTGGCTTGCACGTTAAATGAGTTCGAACCATATCTTATATCCTGCACCCTAAGTCATTCTTTATACTTTTCTTGTAGATATAATATTTGTTAACTTGTTTTCGTTCTGAATATAACTGAACTATTGCTCCTCGCAAATTTAGGCAAACGTTCAATCTATATAAATTTATCACCTATTTATATGTCAATATTTATAACTTACATGATGATTTTCTTGCGAGATCTACGTTTTCTGGGCAGTGATCAAAAGCATCACAGAAACAGTATAAGGGTAATCGTTTTTCTCCATTACAAGTCATACATTGCTTCTTCTAAACTAAAAATTGAACAGTTTGAAGTGTTTTGATACATAAATCACTCAATTGCAAATAATAAAAAGTGGAACGTCATACTGTATGTATGTTTAAATTTATTGAAAATCTAAAGAATCCAACTGATGGAAATGGTATGTGTATTTATATTTAAAATAAATGCAGATAGTTGAGTGTTGTCGTATGTTGTGTCATAAGAAATTTGTTGTTTGGGTCAAATGAATGTTTTGCAAAAAATGTGGCATTGCTGTAATGTAATAAAAAACTGAAATATTTTTCTATGTATATATTAGTCATTTTTATATATTTTGACAAATGTAAATAACAAAAAAGAACAAACTGTGTTAATTGATAAACCATTTATGACTTGTACTAAATAGCCATTTTGCCGAATTTAAGTCAATGTTTGTATAAGACAAACGGCCTATATCTGTCGGTCACCGAGATTACAAGGCAATTAGCCTTAAAAGTTAAATTGTGCACACTTACCTCCTTCCGTGGGACAATAGCTCTTTACATAATCTGAATCTAATAATGGTTAAAATATTTTTTATTAAATTTGATAACGTAGAATCTTTTTTGCATTTCTCAAAGAAACCGGTAGCTCTAAAGAGCACACTCTTCCCTGACGACGTCCACATTAAACAAAGAATGCGGAGTAATTTCAATCAACAAAAAATACATTGTTAACAATTTAAATCAGGAACCTGTCATTGTTTGAAGATACAATACAATGTAAATTTAAAATTGAAAGCAGTCCCTAGAAGTTTCATTAACGTATGAAAGCGTTGACCGAATTAAATTTTCAATGAAGCGCTGTAGATTGTGTTTAAAGCCGCTTAAGATAACGGGGGCCTCGGTGGCCGAGTGGTCAAGGTAGTTCGTCTACTATTGATCACGTGGTCTGTCAACACTGAGATTGCGGGTTCGATTCTCACTGCAGGCAGAGTGTATTCGACTCCAATCTTAATTGACAAGGATTGCCAGTTTTCCTACCGCAGGTCGGGGATTCTCTCCGAGTACTCCGGCTTCCTCCCCCAATAAAAACTGGACGCAATGAAATAGCTGAAAAATTGCTGAAAGTTGCGTTAAAACATCATTCAAACAAACAAACAAACAAAACAAGCTTAAGATTATATAAAAAATAAACATTTTTGTTATGATTTATATGGGAAGTATGAAAAATAACTATGCCAAATGTGATACATTTATTGATTCAAAATAAAATTATATTGATTTAAAAAACTATACTATTTACTATTTATTTACCTGTATCGCACCTTTCGCCGAATGGATCATGAGTATTAGGCGTCTCTTAAAAATTAATAAATATTCTCTCAAATGCAAGTAAATGTGTACAACTAGACAGAAACTTTCAACGTTTGACCAGTTATCGACCGAAGCATATAGAATGAATAAAAAGTATTTAAGATTAAAAATTAAGACTTTTATTATTTTGTTTCATAGTAAATGTAGTTAAATAATTGTAATAAATATTCCTTGACTGAGAAATTTTACTAAACAAAAGACTAAAAAGCAAGAGTAACTGCAAGCACATTTTAAGTCGTCTATATATAAAGTTTATCGTCAGCACCATAGCATTCTTCACTGTGTTTTACATCTAAAACTCACACATATTTAATGTTGCTGTGATTTTGAGTTGGAATTCTAACTTGGAGTAAAACTTCGAGTTGATGATTCCAATTAACATTTGAGTTAGACTTACAGTTGAGTTAAAGTGTGCATTTATCTTATAAAAATGTAAAACATTGGTATTTTCAGGGCATTGGCACTCTGGAAAACCCTACCTCACAATTTATGTGTATTTGTTAACTTATAAGCTCTTTTTAATAGCTAACCATAGCCTAATTATGCCGTTCATTCGCCCGTTTAAAACTCTTGTGCTATCATCGTTACTAGGTTTCAATGAAACTTTTTAGTGACGATTATTAGAAGGTTATTTGTAAAGAAAATATTTTAAAACGATTTGAGCAAAAAGAAAATAAAAAAAAAAAATGTTACATAAATACAGTTAACCATATCCCATAAGGTACAATTATAACATATTACAAAGAAAATATGACACCTTAGCTGAAATTGAAGCGGGTTATATCTTCACTATTCAATACTATTCTTTATAGTCACATATATAATTGAAATATTCTTCACTAGGATAAAACCTTCATTTTATTTTTCCTTCCCAGTTTAAGCTAACATTTTACTATTCTAAATGTTGTTATTTGAATCAGGGTTTCTGGCATTTAGTAATGAAAAAGACAATTTATGTTCAACTCGAACTGTAGCACAAACTATAACTCTATTGATTGTTTGCTGTGTCTTTGTTAATGCTAGTTTATTTTTCGTTTTTGGTAACCTATGATTTTGTTATTTCGCACTTGGATTTCGTTTTTTTTTATTTACATGATGATAAAATACCTTATAACGTGCCATAGAAACTAGAAGAAATAATTTTGATAATAGACCAATTAAGATTTTTTGATACATTGAGGCTGTTTCAGACTTTCTGTACTAGTAGACAGAATGGACTATATTGAGGCTGTTTCAGACTTTCTGTACTAGTAGACAGAATGGACTATATTGCGGCTGTTTCAGACTTTCTGTACTAGTAGACAGAATGGACTATATTGAGGCTGTTTCAGACTTTCTGTACTAGTAGACAGAATGGACTATAACGTTAAGACAGCATTGTAAATAGTTCTAACAAATTAAGTGCGGTTCTAATAAGGACGACTATAATTTCTCACTAATGAGACAGCGTGGTACCTATTTTTAGCCGGTTGAGATATCCTTATCTCAACCCGTGGGTGAGATAAGAAATTCACGCTCCTTTTCCCGTAAAAATGTATTGTGACGTCAACTGTCGGTTCAGCAATAAAAATTATCAAATATTTGCTTTAGTTGTGTTGGTTTACTATGTCTTTTTAAATATTAACATGAAAACAACCTATTTGAGCTTCCATGACCCAATTTATGCCACAATATGATAGCGGTAAACATTAAAACAAACACGGTGACGCAACATGTGTACATAGGAGATTACGTTCATGGTAGATAACTCTATTTGTTGCCATCTTTCAATATAACAGAACCGGATATTTTTAAACGAATTAGTGAGAAATAGAATCAAACACCGGTGGTTGGGCAAGACGGGAAAATCTCAGACACCCGCGTGAAAGATTTCTTTTGGTCTCCAACTCGGCAGAGCCTCGTTGTAGACCAGAAATCTTTTCACTTGGGTGTCTGAGATTTTCTCGTCTTGCCCTCCCACCGGTGTTAGATCCTATATATCTTTGCCTTACTTTGTGATGTACTCATGTAATTATGCATCCCTGGTCTTATTATTATTGCCGAACTTGGAATAAAACTTAAGACTTGGTCAATATACTGCACGTGTAATAAGTACCAACTGTCTAAGTGATGATTGTCATTAAAAATACCTACCATAAAAGATGCATGGTTCAGGTTCTGTGGTAAATAAAAATTAATCAAATATATACTGATTCATATAATCACTTGTGCGTATTTCTGTGTAACTTTCTGTCTTTAAAATCATTATAACCGTTTGTTCGTGTATATATTAGATTACAAGATCAGCCTATGCAAACAATTATTACTATATAGAGCCTTCTTTCTAATGTTATATTTTTGGCTGTTTAATTAGTGTTAAAAGTTGCTTTACGTAGCCATCTTTGTGAGTAAAGTTTTCTTTTTACGAAGAACGACCGGTGTAAGCGATCAGAATAAAAAGCAATACAACTGAAATGGTTCTTATAAAATAGTGCTAAAACTCGCAACTCTATCGAATCATCTTAAATAAGCTTTAATTAATATATTTATAAGCATATATTTTGATGTATATATAACACATCATCGTAACTACAATCAGTTGAAAAATGTGCTGAAAACCATAAAAGAATAGTTTGCAGTGATTATGTTGCCAACAAAAAAGATACATGTTTATTACAATAATTGACTGGTTAAATATGCATTACCCAAATCGTTAAATAGATTGGTGTTTGTCGAACTAGAACTTGTTGTTTTTACCACTGATACCGGAACGATTATGACTACTGCTGATACTATCTGAAAATTATTTAGAAAAAGACTAAGTATATACTGCGAAAGTCCTTTTAATAAAGAATGGTTCATAAAACATACTGCAACAAATCTGCAGATGAATTGACTCAAGACGCTTTCGAGAATTTCCCAAATTTTACCGATAGACAAGCAAAAGATTCTAAAACGTAAAGGAAAGAAACCGTAAATCAAATCAGAATAACATAAAGTGGCTGATAAAATGGATTAGTATATATGTGTTATCTCCAAATTGAAATGGCATAGTAAGAAAACTCACCAAAATAGGGAAAATGTATTTTGTGTTTTGCTTGGAACAAAAATTCGGACCTTTAGTACCATTCTGAAAAAAATATATCTCATTTGTTTGATTTGTACCATGAATTGTTTTGCAAACTTGCAAAGAAAGTAAAATAGATGTTATGCAAACGATTTAATGGTCATTATAAGCAATTGTACTTTGTTCCCTGCAAGGACAAGTCCATTATAAAAAAAACACCAAAGTAAACTTGTAACGAAACTTGAAAACTCGTAAAATAAAAGACAAACTGCATAGCTTAGCCCTGTAATTCAGATAGTAATAATGATATGCTTGAGCTTCCAGGAAACAATGTTTTAACATTGTCATAAAGTCTATTTTAGCAAACTTCCTTCCGCCTACTTTTGATACTAATTTAGTACTTCCTTGATTTTCATCAAACATATATCCGCCAATTAAAAAGAAAAAAATACCTGTGAATATTGTTCTTGTAAAGGCTCTTGCTGTTCAGGTTCATGTTCATATCTTGTCATCCTCTCTAAATTTCACATAGCGTTTCTTATTACATTGCATGTGCTGCGAAGAAAACGCATGTCTTATTCCAAAATGAAACCGAAACAATAAATACCCGTGGATATTCCCAATTTTTCACTCTGTTCTAGCTATCAATGAGATAACGTACACATACTGGAAATATATACAGTAAAAAATAATTTTTTTTCTTTTATTTATGCACCTTTAAGGGCTTAATAACTAAGTTGAATACGTTGTTTCATATAATGTAAATTCAAAGCTATTTTTAACAGCGATGTTACCATAAAAAGACTATAGTTATTTTAGGTATATATATGTGTGTGCATCTTTATTTTTCACCGTTTTGTATACACAATGATACAAAAACGAGATAAACATAATAGTTGTGTCAACCATCTTCACTAAAGTGTTTTCAAACAATGAAAAGTCTGTATTATATTTGTATATAAGTGTGAAGTAGTCAACATTTTATACCAGTGTAAACATGTTATTATGCGTTTCTTTTTCCCTCAATCAGACAACTTTTTTCTTGCTTTGTCAAAAACCGTCATGCTTACTTGTGAAACAATAGCAATTATATAACGATGCAAGGTCACAGGGTCTGTCTTTTACTTCAAAAACAATTGTTATACAATACAAAACAATATATACAGAATATCTTTTTGAAGTTTAAATGTATAAAAGGTGTTAAAATGAAACACACGTGTTTAAAAAATGTTTGTACGCTTAAAATAATCAATAAGACCGATTTCGTAAAGGTACGATGTATGCACAATATCTGATTACAATCACTTAATGTACAATGTATGACTGACGTCCAGCTTCTATTTATATAAGTAATATTACTCCTTGTTAAAATAAATATCGCATTCCGACGGTCAAATAATACTTTGCAACTTATACTTCCTGTTGTAAATTTATTACCATAATAAATGGTGGTGGAAAATATCTATGTGATGTACCGATTTGTTTATTATATATTCGTGAATGGATTTGTACTTTTTTCATTAAGTCATTTAATGGTTGTCGACATTGAAGCGAAGATCATCAGTTTACATTAGTTCAGAAGTAGAACAACTTAAAATATAATAAATAAACTTTTTGATAGTGGGATGCAACAACATTGTTCCTGCCACCGTAAAATTATGAAGCAATAAGTAGGGACGGATATGGCTTTTGTTGCGGACTAATAATTGGCGTCATATACAGCATGCGCATTTATCGTGTAAAGAACATGGTTCTGTTATAATACGTTACGTACAAAGGTTCTCCGTATGGCTTCTAAAATTACGACCTTGCATCCATACATTCATACATGAAAATAATAATTAAGTAAGGTTAGTTAAAAAGGAACGTATTATGAATAACATACTTCGATGTTAGTTGGTGACTATAAATTAATTTGGCGTAAAAGATAATATGATATCTTCTAAAAGATGCTTAAATAAGTGTTTTATTATTGTATATATAACACTATTTATGCATTACAAGTAATAGATAATGGAGTTAGAAATCGTACATTATCAGATCTCACCATATTTTAACTTGATTGACATATGCTTATAGACAGTAATCTTTAAAGTCAAAATTTAAAATTTAAGGATGTGTCGTTGCTGACCGCTGGATAAGGTAGTTCATCTTCTATTGATCCTGTGGTCTGTCAACACTGAGGTTGCATGCTCTTGTCTTACTGCGGGCACTCTACTTAAATCTTAATTGACAAATATTGTCAGTTTTCCTACTGAAAGTCGGGTTTTTTCCGGGTACTTCGCTGTCCTCACCCTATAAAAACTAAAAGTAGACGCCTTGATATACATAAAACATTTCTAAAATTGGCGCTAAACACCATTCAGTCAAAAACAAAAAATAAAAGAAGGCTATATTTAGAAAATCAAAACAGAAGCTTTTCAACTACTTCCGTAATTAATCACAAATAAGATACCGATATATATTAATATTACAATACAGACATCTACAAATAGACTGATATGTCAACTAACGTGTTTACGCTCAGTAATTATATTTCACGAATCAAAACTTCGAAAGTATTCTTGCTTATTATTTTAGTACAGAACATTGAAAATTATAAAAACATATCTTTTACACAACAACAAATGTACATGTCAAAGTGTTATTTATAACCAAAGAAAAGACTTACATGTATGTTGTTATCATATTTCCGATTTTAGTTTTCAATGACGGCTGTACGGTCTGATAACAATTGATGTCGATAAACACCGCGATTTTGAGAATCATAACTTACCTTTTATAACGTGAGGTTTTAATTCGCATTCAGTTGAATTTCTTTTTGCTTTATAGTTACAAAAGTGGTGTCTTAGAGAAGATGATAATACATAAAATATCTACTTTTACCGACTACTTTTTACCAAGTGAACGTAAGTCCAATGTTTACATCACACATACCACATACGTGTACATGATTACAACTGTTGAATTATGAATGAATTACGTGAATGATAACTAACTGTTGATAGTGCAATACTCATTGATAAACTTTAGTCAAGTGTAACGTTAAAATTCATTCATGATTTGAACAATTAGGCTTTAACAAATTATGAAGAATTAGGTTAAACAAATTAATGTTCTTATCTTACGTTTCGGGATAATAGTAAATGTTATGTTGCAAGAGTAAAGTAACCTTGAGCTTATTATCTTTCATGTTCGCATTCAGTACGATATGTTTTTCAAAAAAATATTTATTGCAGAAATTGCATGCTGTGATTTAACTCGGCGTTTTCTGGTCAGAACTGTAAATAATAAGTAAAATAGAAACAATGTGTAATTATTACCAGTAAGTAAACAATAGTTTTTTTTCGTCTTTTTTCCAATGTAGAGATTAAAAAAAATTGGGAAATCGGCTCGTACTGTAACACATATACATAAAGGCATTTGTAAAAGATGTAGATAACGCTTAAAAATTGTACATTTTTAAATTATATAATATTTGTTTCAATATTGGTACAAATAGCTCCGAAACTAGTGTGTATTTTTAACCGATGACTTTTAACATGCACCTATAATTTCAGTGGGTCTAATCTTTGCGAATACAATAAAAACCTTATGGGCTCATAACAAACTTGCTCTCCAGCTAAACACACATTCACTATGTACACGTCCTTACATATGAAACTTAACAAACCCAGCGCTATTAAGTCTTTTCAGCAGTGTTTACAAAAAGAAAGAACTAATGTATTGTAATTTATTGTTGCAGATACAGTGTCATCAATCAGTCAACCTTTTTTCCAGGGTTTTTTTTAAATTGTTCACAAACTCGTTCTTCTCCTGAATATAGTTACTATAGTGGTCACAATAATAGTATGCATAAATGCAGTATGTGTCCATTGAATGTTTCCTGGATGTTTCAGTGCCAGACTCAGCAATTTTAGTTATTAACTATATCATGGCGTGCAGTTTATACTAAAGTTGAAAAACCCAGTAAAAATTGTTTATAGCACTCTTACTATGTAAACTCAAATGGAAAACTACGACTAGCGATACCTTTCCAAATGTAATCTCTTCGTAATTGGTTATCAATATTCTATCAGTGGCCGGCCCCGCATTCACAACTATGTCGTGTTGCTAGATCTCGCGATAAGTATAACGATTTCTTAACTGACCGCTGATTTTGACTAATAGGCTATTTAAAGAGATTTGTTCACCAATGTTAATAAAATCTCTTTAGAAGATATATTGTGTCACCACACAACTAAGTCTAACGATAAAGAACACCCTTTCCACAAAATGTATTCCTACATTTTTTAAGCCATAGATATGGTTACTATTTCTGTATTTTACTGTTTCACGCACATGACCACGTTTTTTACGGTTATCGTGTTCGATGTAGCCGCTTATCTAATACTTGTTCAGAGTACCTGAGTGCAATCTTAATTCTATTTACTTACAATGGGGACTTTATAAAATAACTTGATAAAAACAATGACAAAAGGTTAGCAATTTCATTCAATTCTCATTCCGCCATTTATAATACACATCTGCTAAGTGATAAGAGCCCGTTGTTTCTTTTAAGATTTTCGGGAAGACATCGCCTATGAAATTTTGCAGAGCCATTATCTCTAGTTGACCGTTGCGAAATATTAATGTCACATATTATCAATAATTTGTTCAGGTTGTCGTAACCACTTTTCTTAATTCTTACATTATTAGGACTTACCGCGATTATGACTAACTAACGAAATTTAGACCAAATGATATTAATTTGCCAGATATTGGATAATTTATATACTTTTTCCAAGTATTATATTTATATATTATTTACATCATTACCTAAATTCGGGGTTTTCTCCGGCTACATCCTTCAATAACAACAGGACACTATGATATAGGTAAACATGTGACAAAAAAGTGGTGTTAATTACCATACAAACAAACAAACATTACGTAAATGTATATCAATTACTATGCAGAAGATATAACACTATATTTTGTTATTCTGAAAACAATAAATGAGTGAGACAATTTTATCAAGTCAAACAAATAACAAAGAAGTAAATGTAAAATAAGCATACAAAAATAATTTCAGAATGATCACAATGTATTTCATGTTTTGATTTTCAAGCAATATCGGCTACCTTCATCTATTTGTCTTAAACAAGATGATTTCTGATAAAGTCAGTAACATCAGATGATGCATCTGAATTCTGTTCAGCAAGATATGTGTTCCCATTTCTGTATTTTGCTGAGAACACTCCACAGGAATTTATTGATTGTCAAAGAGGCAAAACAATACTCCTGCAAACGTGATTTGATATAAAGTTTTCCGGAAATTAACAGCATGTCCTAATTAGCTAACGACACCACGTGTTTTACATTCGGAGTGAGGTCAATATTTAAGTAAATGAACTAAATACCAAACTCACAAGTAGTGTGCAATAAGGTACCGTCAGCTGCATTATATTAACTTTCTTATATGTAAACATTGTCTATTGTCTACTATTATTACCATAAGGACAACTGCAAAGTAGACTGTCAGCCGTTAAAACATCGCATGCGCATGTTTCACTGTTGTCTAATTTGCAGTTATTACCATAACAATTGCAATTTTGATTCCCTGTCGTTTCACCTACACATGTGCACGTCCCACTGTTTAAGCAAGGACAGTTATCTTCTTTAGTACAGTTGTACCTTAAAACTATGCCAAAGTTTTTGTGGTTTTATTAAAACGATTTCCTTTAACTTAAATTCCGCTTTTACTGTCATTATATGATAGTGATGTGTAAAAGATATAGTTTTATGTTTTTAATGTTTTGTTTTATTTTAAGAAGAAGAGCTGTCCCTGCATATGTTATCATCGAACTAGAAAATTGATGAGATTATTTATACTTTATATTTATATTCTAGACATATATGGATAGAAAGGAGACATCTAATTACACACACAAAAAATGAAATCTGCATTTCAATTCGATTGTTGCAATTTTTGATTCTGACTTACGACGATTTGTGTTATGTTTAATATTTTACAGAACTATACTTATTTACTTAAGGCCAGAAAAAGGTTTCCTAACAGGTCACGATTAAAAGAGAATTTCAGTATATTTCCAGAAAGTAAGACCCTCTTAGCGGGTTATAAGGTTACAATACTGTAAGACTCATCGCAAATCAAAGTTAACAAAGTTTTTGAAAGTTTCACTATTTTTGTGAGTATTGCAAAATAAGTACGCTCATAATAGCTGATACAAAAAGTGCAAAAAAACCCAAAATGTTCTGTCCCTAGCATTAACTCCTTTATGTCAATGTCGTCGTTTTCTAATTTCGAATATAGCTGAAATATTGATCGACACTAAGTTGAGAAATCAATCAATCAAAATATAACCTTATAAATAATTTCCGGGCTAGAAGATTTTGAAATGCCGTCAAACCTTCAAAATATCAACTAATGAAATTGCTGGAAGCAAGTGTTTGGCAGTAGTCATTCTTACTCATTCTTGAGTGGGAAGAAAACGTAGCGCGACTAATAAATAACGCGGTAATAACAAACTATTAACACTGCTTTACAAAATACACTGATTTTCACATGGTCTATGATTTTTACATGGTCTCTGCAACACATCCGTTTGGTTTATATACAATCGACATCGGCATATCCCTTAACCAAGTCGTGAATGAAAGCGAGCTTTTGATTGGTTACATTCAGGTATGACGTAACCAATCAAAATAGTGACGTCTAGCCCAGGAATTTCCTAGCTAAGTTTGTAAGGGGTTCGTGGACACATGCCGACACAGAAACCCTGACTTGTGAGGATGGAAATTTACAAAAAGACGTGCACACGACTACAGAAAGCTTTCTGAATAAAATGGGTTTACAACTCAGAGAATCGCCAAAACATAGATGTGATAGTACGCAGCTTTGTAACTTTAGATTTGTCTAAGCCGTACCGATATGAAAAACGAGTTACGTGATAAAATTAACCATAAATCCAAACTCAAACAGAACAAATAGTAAAATAAAATCAAAGCCATATATTTAAAAAACTATTTCATATAATTAATTGGTTATCGGACAATTCCAAATAATGTTATTATCTTGCTAATGAAAATAACTCACCCCAATAATCAGTAATGGAAATCTCTTTCGTTTGTTATTACAATTCGGTCTTATAGTATAATTCTGAAAAAAATCATTATTATTTTTATATATTAGTTGTACATAACAATACACTATTAAACAGGCAAGGTAGGCAAATAAATTTGTTCGACGAATATCCATCAGAGGATACGAGAACTCTAACAATATTTGCACCTTAATAATATATTTTGCTTTAATATTGAATAATTGCTTTCACTATGAACTCTAAATTTCCATAAAATTTATAATAATAATAAAAGTCTTATACCTATATTATTACTTCAATTATTAATAGTTGAAATCACATGTTTTCGCATAAATGAGGTCGGTATTTGCAAAAATAATGAAAACGAAATTTTTAACCAGGAAGGTAATTTTAACCTTTGTTTCCCAATTGACAAATATTAATTTAGAGACCCCAATTCTTCTTTTAATCACAATATTGTATACCAATTGCTTGACTTTATATACAAAATCCAGAAAATTTCATTGGACAGAAATTGTGTAAACTTTTATTTTAGTGTTCTTTTTTATTATCTTCTCTGTATAATCTATTAGAATGTCTAAATGATATTAATGATGATGTCAACAACGACAAATTTAAGTCTTGTAATTTTAACAGAACTTAAATGTGGAACTATTATTTTTTTATGTTCAAAATGTTCACGATGTCAATACAAATAATCTTCAGTTATTGATGATTTGGATTTCGAACAAAATGTACTTATTTATTCATATGACTTAAAAGTAGCATGCATAAAGACATTAAGATACCAATCTTTTTGAAACCCATTAAAAGACTTAAAAATCTAAATTAAAAACGAACTTATACAAAAGGGGTTACATTAATGTAATTTATTTATATGTTTTTCATCTCTTAATATTTAAATTTCGTTTAAATACTCAATACATGAGCAAAGTTGGTTATTTCGTATAACCTAACTTGGTTTTTCAGAACGTGACTGATTGTGACGTCATAATAGGATGTATTGATGACGTTGACTATACATGAATTCTTCCGCAAACAACAAGTGACGACACTACAATTGTGAATTGCAAATATTATTTGATTACTTGTAAAATATTGTTCTTGTTACTTCATTTTTAATATAGAATTTAAAATATAAGGTTTGTTTTCAATTGTTGGTTAGATTATTGGATATAAACGACTTTGGATCGATTTACGCTGCAAACATAAACCGCTTCGCGGATTATTCAGCGTAAATCGACCCAAAGTCGTTTATATCCAATAATCTAACCAGCAATTGAAAACAATCCTTAATTAATTATAGTTTTATACCCATTATGAAAAATACTTAGTGACGTCAGTCCCTAACGAAAAAATACAATGTGACGTCACTTTCAAGGAAAATAAAGCGTAAAATTATGACATGTGAAAATTCAACGGTGCCCCGCTTCCACGCTACACAATTAGCCATGCAAGTTACAATTTTCGTGTCATCATTATGAGAAATAAGTTTCCCAATTCGTTAGAATTGTATATCGATTGATATTATCTTTCGTTATTAAATTTCAACAAAATAATAACTTCGCCTTAGCTCGTTTATTGTTTGGTTTAAATTAAATAACTAGAGATGATATACAGCGATACACAATTCTCACTCCTTATGAAACCTATAAATATTTAACCAATTGCTATCATCCATATTATTTTATCCTGAAATCGCTACATTTACTGAACAATACAGGTGGCCGAATACATCTTTGCTTTATTGGGCTGCGCCGACTGCCGAATAAAGTCTTCTGGTACCCTTGTCCTCAAGTCTTACGATACTTATTTTTTCTGTTCTGGTTTTCTACATAATGTGGAATGAGATATTTCTTTGTATCATTAGAACACGCGCCGAAAATTTCAAGTCAGAAACCGGCTAGAGTTGCTCAATTAAATGATTTTCTTTAGTCTAAACTGCATTTTATTGTTGCAGGATAAAATCAGAATTCGTACATTGTCAGAAAATATACAGTTGTTGTACTTGTATTCCTAACAATGTACAAATATTGTATATTTATCCTGCTATCAGTTCAATAAAGTTAGCCAGAAAACTGTTTGCTTTTCTCAGCAGTGCCTATTAAAATCTCCTGGTGCCTTTGCCCTAGCTACTTACTATACATAGTATTCTGAAGACTAAGTTGACAACTCTAATGTAGATGACAGCGATGATGATTAGTATGTTTCTGCACGTCGATTAGTTGGTATTACTTCTGTTTTGGTCAGGAATAGTATTTACCCCCCCCCCCCATGACGATCTTGGCTCTGTTGTGGAGTACCAGGAAACTGTTTACAGTGAATAGGCTCACAGTCTCGATTTGGATGAGAGTGAGTCATTTACCGGTCCGGATAAAACTCTGGATGTTTGAACTGTGGATATTCCACTAGTTCAGGATAATTTCGAAGGTGAACACTTCTGAAGGAACAAATGTACCAACAGTAGTTCCACGTCGGTCTTCACGTCCCACTTAAAAGCGGCAATGGATGAATTCAAATGAGTTTGTGTTATCACAGACTGTACAACCAGATTCTTGGGAGAGGAAAGTACTATTTCTCATGTCATTGACAAATTAAAATTGTTTAAGTGCTATGAATGAGAAGATTTGTGATGCAGTTTTACATGTTATTATTAATAAATAAATGTCGGGGACGCCATTTCCTTATTTTGATCTTTGTGTTTTATTATTACATGGTGTTTATATATTTTGTCTTGTTTGATATTTTCTAGATTTATTGTAGCTTCTTTATATCTTGTGAGTATATAGTCGGTGTGTTGGAGTTATCGCTCTTTGCTCATTATATAATTGTCTATTACATGTTGATGTGTATTGCAGTGGATACGAATTTTTTCTATACATTTTTCAGCTTGATATTCCGATATTCATTATATTTATATTTCAGTGTATGTATGACTGTATTTGATATGTTTTATATTGGTTTTCATGTTTAGAACTAATTATATTTTTTCTTCAACTGATATTTGCACACGTGAGTAGATTTCATGTGTCAGTCCAGTGATATTGTGCATATCACCATATGTTCCCAATTGTGTCATTCTTTGTTTTTCATGTGCATATGATTTAATTTTTGTCTTACATCTCCAAATATTGGTTTCATCTAGAAGAGTCTTTTGAACTATTCTTGTCAAACTGGTTTTTACACAACAATATAAAGTGATAAGTATTTTTGAGTTTTATGTCAGCCATCAACATATTATAGTATATAATTTTACGGAGTACCAGTGTACGCCTTTAGCCATCTACATATTATAGTACATGTATATAATTTTATGGAGTACCAGTGTACGCCTTTAGCCATCCACATATTATAGTACATGTATATAATTTTACGGAGTACCAGTGTACGCCTTTAGCCATCCATATACAATAGTACATGTATATAATTTTACGGAGTACCAGTGTACGCATTTAGCAGTCCACATATTATAGTACATGTATATAATTGTACGGAGTACCAGTGTACGCCTTTAGCCATCCACATATTATAGTACATGTATATAATTTTACGGAGTACCAGTGTACGCATTTAGCCATCCACATATTATAGTACATGTATATAATTTTACGGAGTACCAGTGTACGCATTTAGCCATCCACATATTATAATACATGTATATAATTTTACGGAGTACCAGTGTACGCATTTAGTCATCCACATATTAAAGTACATGTATATAATTTTACGGAGTACCAGTGTACGCATTTAGTTATCCACATACAATAGCACATGTATATAATTTTACGGAGTACCAGTGTACGCCTTTAGCCATCCACATATTATAGTATATGATTTTACGGAGTACCAGTGTACGCCTTTAGCCATTCACATATTATAGTATATGATTTTACGGAGTACCAGTGTACGCCTTTAGCCATCAAAATATTATAGTACATGATTTTACTGTGTACTAGTGTACACCTTAAGCCATCCACGTATTAAAGCATATGATTTTAAGGAGTACCAGTGTACGCTTTTAGCCATCCACATATTTTAGTACATGATTTTACTGTGTACCAGTATACGCCTTTAGTCATCCACATATTATAGTACATAATTTTACGGAGTACCAGTGTACGCCTTTACTCATCCACATATTTTAGTACCTGATTTTACTGTGTACCAGTGTACGCCTTTAGTCATCCACATATTAATGTATATCATTTTAAGGTGTACCAGTGTACGCAGTATCACATAATCAATACGCAATATATATTTTATACATTTTTATTCCCCTTAAAGACTAGTAAAGTTACTGTGCCTGCTGTTAGCTTTGGCATGGATATGGCTATGGTTGTAACCGGTAACGATGGAGTTAACAAAATAAATATGTGAGTTAAAACTTACCACTGATACCCCCGCTTTCACAAAAAGTACTACAGAAAGTAGATGAGCAAGTAGCCAAAAATCGATATACTCCATTTGGTTCTGTGCAATAAAGCAAAATGTAAAATATCAGGCGTTCTTAAGTTGCTTAAAAACTGCGACTGATTTTTGACAGAATACACCCCCCCCCCCCGTTCTTCGAAGCGGTGGTATAATGGCCCAACTTAAAAGATGTGTTTTAAAACAGGACTAGAACGGAGTCCATGAGAAAATGTTCAACTATTACATAGCAGAAATGTGATGCAAATTTCTGACTGTTGTTCTCTGAAAAATATCAAATGCCTATTGCATCTATTGTATTCTATGGCAAGCGATATTGACTAGAAGATGCACAAATTATCAATAACAGGTGTTTTGTGCAAACAATGTAGTTGCAGTTTGCTTATTTTTTTTATTTTTCTATAATAGTCCGAGAATCCTCTGCTGTCTAACGCTTTTTTGCTCTACGTAAGCAAAAAAAAGCAGATTTTTGTCCAGTTTAACTATACATATTCGCTTCTGTAGATACTTGTTCTATATGAATGTTATCATCATACATTCAAACAAGATTATTTAAGTCCATTTCTAAGCTCGTTTCCGTCGATACCTTTACATTCCAATTTGAACAAAAAGTCACGTGACAACAATGTGACTCAGCTTTTCTCGAGTGGCTACTAACGGCGGTCGGTCTATTATGATTGCTACCACCCCGTAATCATGGCGGGTTCCATTCCTAATTTAGATCTTCTTATTTGTTAGCCAATCGTCAGCTATCTCGCATGCGAGACGGAAATTAATTTCACAGAAAAAATATCTAAAGAAGCGAATTATATATAGTGTAACTGAACGGAAATGTTTGTTAACATCTGGACACGATGAAATTTGCCGACTCAGACCCGTGTCGCAAAATCCGCAGTTTTGCTTCCGGAAATCTCTCTGACGTCCCAAGCAAAAAAGCGTTGGACTGCAGAGGATTCTCGGAATAGTTCTTTAACTGATGTTGTGCGCTTATCCGTCAATTTAAAACCAGTTTCCAACCTTGTGAATACGTCAAATTGTTAATCAGATTCGAAAAAAAACAATTTTGGGTTGTATGTTTCTTTATATTTACCGCTGTTGGTTAATTCAATTTTATAAAAAAATTAACGTGTTACGTTCAAGTTACCTGATTGCTTGAATAGAAACAACGACTTCCTTCGAGATAGTTAATTTCTTTTTTAATCTTTTTTATCATCTTGTATATAAGATATAATAACATGTACTAATAATTCATACTTTGCCTTACTTTTTAAATAGTTTATTTTAGTCGTATTTTAATTTACTTACAATCCTACTATTCATGTTTAAGATTGCTAATTTCACACCAAATTCATATTTAACCACGTGTTTTCACGCGACACCTTTGGTATTGAATGGTTGATATATCATTATTTTAAAATTAATTTAATGTAATGTATACTTTGCAATTTAAAACATTGAAAGAAATATATAATGTCTAAATAACACTATAATCTATTACAAATAACATATAGATGGTAGGGTAATATTTAAGATTGCAACCTTGAGAAAAACAGGCATCTTGGTTGACAATATTTTTTCGAAGTGTAACAATTTAATCATACCGCCTTTGAAAGAGGGTGTTACGGAGAAAAAATTTATCAACCGAGACAAAGTTGAGGGTGATATTTATTTCGTCGTGTGATAATCTACCCTAACACCTGAGGTCGAAGGCAGTATGAATTTTATGATACTGAATGCTTATTATCTAAAGAAAAAAACGTGAACTACCATATAGATACTGCACTGAATTATATTTTCAATGGAAAAGTTTGTTTGTCTGCTTGATGTTTTTTTTTAAATGATCATTGATCATTTTCATGTATCTGTTGTGTCTGTGATATGTTTGAGCAGAAAGAAATAAAAACGACGTATAAGTAAATTTCAGAATGTGGCTGATCATTTTTCAGGTTGGTAGTTCTCGTTCCGAGCAGGTGATATTTGTTCTATATCACTCGAAATCTTTGTTTGAACGGGTGATAATTTTTTGGTTCGGCAATCTCCAGTCTGAGCGGGTGTTAATATTTTTTTAACCGTTCTACTACTATCATGGCAATCGTAAAAGCCAAATTCTACACGCTCGTCTTCGTTATGAAATGCAGCAATCTTAATGAACATTTGTATACAAAAAAATTGGTCCCCTCCGCACTTTGTGAGTGTGGATCTGTCGTAACTACAACCCAATTATTGCTACATTGTCCTAAGTATACCGAATTGAAAACTCGTTATATAACATCACTACGTCTGCCTGTTAATATCACGACAGATTTGCTTCTTTACGGTTCTATTAATCTTCCTTCATATACGAATCTATACATTTTTACGTCAATTCAGCGTTACATCCTTGAAAGTAAGCGATTCTGAGAATACACGTATATATATTATACCTCTTTACATATTTTGTTTTTCTTTCACTTTTCACACATCACTTTTCCCTCTTAAATTTAACTTGAAATTCTTCTTAACCACTTTCGCCTTACTCTCTCTCTCTTCTCATATTGTTGTCATGTGTTAACATTTATTATTTGCATTTGATAATGAATTTATTTATTTGTTTCACCTCCGAGTTATGTTATGGTAATTTGATTTGTTATCCAGGAGACGGATTAACATAAGACTTTAAGTCTTGTTTCCGAATCCTATTAATTAATTGTATTATTGATGATTGAAACTGTAAATTGTATATACGTTTATTTAACGATTAGTTAATAAAATATGTTTACACTTAATATTTTTATATGGCACGAGGAATTAACACCCGTTGCTATAATGAGCGGGACTAAAAGCGGAATCAGTAGAAATGAACACATGGTGATTGTCCAATTAAAAGACAGCATTTTTCGTGAGTTATAATAATATAATTTGTTATATCTCAGTTTCATTTACAATGCTAATTTTCCATAGGCCACCGTGACATATAAGTACTGTCAAAAAAATTTTCTGTCGGAAAAATACTGTCTCCCGCTACCATGGGTACGGAATGTTCGAAAATTATACTGTACCTTTAGCGCATGCGTAATATCTATTTTTATATTTCCGTTGTAAACAGACGACAATAATGTCAAGCAAAAAACGTTTTTCTACCACAAACGAGGCAGATTTAAAGATTCTGGATACTGTTAGTTTTTTTTTATTGTTAAATTACTGTTTCATTACCATTATTACATCAATTAAATACCCTTATTGAATAAAGATGTTCATGGTTTGAATAGTTTTTAGGTATAATAAAATAAGTGTAGGTTTGCAATTTGGACAGAAAATATGCAAATTATTATGTGAAAAAGTGTGTCATTTATTGATTTATAGGCTTTTTGTCAACTAAAATTGAAATACCGGCCTCTGAAACACTCGCCAACAATTCAACTGCTTCAAAGTCAATCGGACAAGAGGTCTTGTGTACAGATAAACAATTTCACCTAACCACTACATGCTTTACAATGTGGCTTTTGGTCAGAGGGTAACTTTACAAAATTATTACCCTATAAGATAGGCTGACATAGTAAAATGTTACATTCGCCTTATACAATTAAAGTGCAGCTTGTTTACATGATCAAATAAGTTAATTTGAGGACTCTTAGCTTACTTTTATAATAGACCCAACGCATACTAATTTTGTAATTGCGTGACGACAACCATTTAAATCAAGGTATATATATACATTTTGCCTTACCTGTTATCAGGGATAATATATACTTCAGTAAATAATGTCCCTGATTTTTATAGATACTTTTTTGTATGCTACTATTGATAGTATGTTATGTCAAAATGTCTGTTTGCCAAAGGTCGAACTGTTAATAAATTATCGAGTCATAATCTTCCCTTTATGTGCTACTAAAAACCGTGTTTGTTTGTTTATCTGCACATTCAGCATTTTGTAGCTATATCATGGCGCCATGTTTTATTGACGAGAAAGCAGTAATATCCGTTTAAAAACCCTGCAATTTAGCATTAAAAAACTAGCAATACTCAGTAAGTCTTGAAGTGAGAACCTCAGTATTGACAGAACAAACGATAAATACATGTAGTAGATAAATAACTACGATAACGTCATCACGGCCCCTGTTTGTCAATATGTTGGCACATACAACAAATTTTGCGTTAATGTGAAGTTTGCGCATTAATATATTACATTATTGTTATTTAACTTTCTCTTTATTGCAATTTAGTATTACACATCGCAGTTCCTGTTTTGTCACGTTTGTTTGTTTGTTTGAATGGTGTTTAACGCCACTTTCAAAATTTTTTCCAGCTATTTCATGGTGTCCAGTTTTTATTGCGGGAGGAAGCCGGAGTACCCGGAGAGAACCCCCGACATTCGGTAGGAAAACTGACAATCCTTGTCAATTTAGTCTGGACTCGAACCCGCAACCTCAGTGTTGACACACCACGTGTTTAATAGTAGACGAACTACCTTAACCACTCGGCCACAGAGGCCCCTTGTTTTGTCACGAGTGTTTGTATTAATACCATAGCTTTACACTTTACTTTAGTTAAAGACGACGATTGTGCAAGTTGATTTCTGTCTGTTGTTTTCACACAATTATACACTGTGATATTTACCATAACTTATACCGCTGATATCTATAAATGATTTATTTGAACAATTTAAAAATACACTGTAGATAAGGACGAATAAAACAGTTAAGATTTCGTTACAAGAATACATAATTCAGTTATATATGAACTTTTTTATTTTAATTTGGTAATGCGGCTGTTGTAGCATGACGTTCAGTATGTGTAAGGTTATAAAGACGGAATACCCGATTTGAAATCCACAAACTTCGGTCTGGAAAACTGACAATCCTTACCCACGCTTACAAGTCAATCTTCAATAACAGGTATTTAATTAAATTTACTACTGGGTAACCGAGTCCTTGGTTTTTTAAACGAGAAGATAAACAAGATATCGTTCATTTGGGTATGTTGTAGTTTATTTTAACATGATTTACATCAAACGTGCACGAATACAAACAAAGCCTGTATTTTGTCAATAAGTACTTAACTTTTGATTTCGAAAACAAAATACAGACAAAACAATATTTTACATAAAATCTAAATTTAAAAATAAAACTTGGTATATATCGGCTAATACGGATGTGCGGCCCGAATGGGTCACTTTTTACCTCTCCAACATATATGAAAGGGTAGCTTTTTTCATTGAAAAATATATCACTGGGTATAGTTGTAAATTATCATATTAAATCCATGCCTCAATTCTCATCGTAAGCAGGCTAAGCCTATATATGTAAACCACAGTTATTTTACAAACAAAGTGTTCCATTAACATATATATATATATTCTTTATTACCAAATGTTGTACAAATTAGGACAGAAGATGCGGACGATTTATGTATGACAATAAAAAAAAAGGCAAGACAAAATATAAGCAATGTACCAAAGATCTCAATTACACAGAAAAAACATTGATGCTATTTTTTTCTAAATAACACTGTCTCTCAATTTAAAGGCTCTTTATATATGTATTTACCGAGGTCACACAATTCCCCGATACTATCATTTGATCATTTTGGACTATTTTGTCCATTGGGATGTGCAGTAATAAAATATATGAATAGGTCTGATTTAATAAATAAAAACATCCAAAAATATATAAATAGGTTGGGTTTTTAAATCTACGTCCGCAGACCTGTACCTAAAAGTATCCTTATATACCCCCCCCCCCAACCCCCGTGTCGGAAGAAAAACCTGGCGATTCGGTAGTGTAACGTGTTTTTATTTTTATTTTTTACTTTTTTATGTACATGTTTTGCCTTTTTTTGCAAAATTTGTCATCTCGAATTTTTTTATAATTTCCATTGCCACCTGAATGAAGTAAAATCAGTTATATATTAATATATTAACTTTTTTGTTTGACTGTGGTAATTCGGTTCTTGTAGCATGACATTCAGTATGTGTAAGGGTATGAAGCCGGAATACCCTGGGGGAATCCCCAAACTTCAGTCTGGAAAACTGGCAAGCCTTGCCCGCGCTAACAAGTCAATCTTTTGTATATTTACTACTTATCACTATTTTGCAGTATTTTCCTTTGATCATTGTGTGCGGTATTATTGCACCTCACTCTACTATCGTGAAATGGGACTATCTCAGCTCGCTGTCAAGATGTAAACACTGTGATTTCACAATGTTTCAAAACAGCGATAAACAGATTATTTACGTTTTATGAAACTCGATACTGTCGATCTTCGATGAGATATGGACGAGAAAACGCATCTCGTTAAAAATAAACCTAAATAATCTATAAATCTGTGACAGATGGCATCGTGACATATGACAACCTGTGTAGACACAACAGTCATGACAGTAATTTCATGGATGGCCAAGTAATATATCTTCTCATACTCGTACTATAGGGAAGTTTGAATATTGTACATGTAAGTAAAATATCTTGCTTTGATGGGATAGAAAACTTTATTGCAGGAAATATACTAATGTTATACTCAGCATGTTTTAAAAAGTTAGAGAAGCCAAGTGGTTAAGGTAATTGATCATCTGTTATCAATCACATGCCTGTCGAAACTGAGGTTGCGGGTTCAGGTCACACTGCAGACTTTGTGTGCTCGACTAAATCCTAAATCATGGCGAAGTTTTGTATCAGAAAATGGTGCACAAACGGTTAGTATTTGTTCCAATACTGATTACATATATTTTATTCGAAGTTAGTGACGACTTCATGAATTTTAGGGAATGGGGTAAAAGTGAAAGTACAAACATGTAACAACGACACCATATATTTTTCTCTATTATTAAATGTGAAATGACTATTAACATCTTATTAGCTTTCATTATTTTATAAATATTAAAATACCTTAGATGTTTTTTTAAAGGAGTGAATAAACAAAATATATTTTATATTATTTAAAAAAATATTAATTTTAATATGATGTAGTTTTTTTAAAATGATTTTTATCGAATAGCACGTACACGAAATACACCAAAGCCTTTATTTTGTCAATAAATATTTAACATCGGACAAGAAAAGGACTCGCAGTCCGTCAAAATACAGACAAAACAATTTACACATAAAATCTGAATTAAAGAAAACACCATATAAAATCAGGAAGTAAAACTTTGTGATTGGGCAGGGTCACGTGTTTATTTTTATTTATTCCTTTTTTAATTTTTATGTGTACATGTATTGCCTGATTTGCAAACTTTGTCGCGCTTCAGTCTCGAATTGAACTTAAACTATTTTTTTAACTGCTACCTGAATTCAGGCCCGACTGCACTTTCTTTACGCAATTAAATATATATTTTTACGAGATCAACATATCGATAAATATATAATATATTAGTACATTGTGAGCAAATATACAGTTTATTTGTACGAACATTAGAAACAGATAGAAATGCGAGGCCCTGCCGAGCGAGCTTCTTACCTGTTTTGCGGCGAGTACAAATAAACTTTATATTTTCTGATAATGTACGAATATTGTTTTTATTCTGCATTAAATACTAATCGACAACATGAAGAATGTGCATTTTTAGCCGATTTTTTACTTTAAATATTCTGCGCGTATCCGAGTGATAGCCTTACGTCACAAACAAATATCGTATTCGACAACAAGCCATAAACCAGAACAGAATACTAAATACCGTTATAAGTAAGGACAAGGGTATCAGTAGCTGATAATAAAGCTTTGCTTTAGTCGTAGGGACGTATCTGTATAGATCAGTTCGCCGCCGATTTAGCGTGGATTCTGCAAGCGTTGTCAAAATGATTTAATAATAGTTTTACGGGACCCATTTAAAGCATGTTTATATCTATGTTGCAGAGGTTAATTGTTGTGCTCTTTGCAATTATAGTGTATCATGTTGTAATTCGTCAAAACTTTAAGTCAATTTTTTTTTAAATCATACATGAACAGCATGTAAATTAGACCCAATATTGTCATTAGCTGTACTTTTTATGCGTGGCTGAGAATTTTATTATGTATTATAATCAAACGATTCGAAGCTTGAATATGTGTTTTCCTTTTTGCATTTGCTTCAATGCAAAATACAGATCGTTTTAGATGGGATTAAAAAATGTACGTGTAGAGGACCAGATAAGCTTAAATAATCACATTTTGTTTTTATATACCTTAAGAGCTTGCATAGCAGGCATCTTGGATGTTCAATCAAAGTAAAAACATACACTTTCTAAGGACTATCTAATGAACATTCGCACAGAAAGCATTGCAATTTCTAAAAAGAAGGCATTTGAACTTTTTCCCCATAAGGATCTATGTAAAGCTAAGTCTTGCAGTTGTGGCTAGTTTGAATTGCCACAATGAATTTTGACGAATTCGATATAAAATAGCGACAAAAACCGCTTTTAGCATTACGTCCCCGATTAGATAGACTATATTAATTACGTACATTAATACAACAGGTGGTGAGGTTTGACATATATTGATGCATAAGCACCGTAAAAGTAATAAATTTGTATTTATTTAATTTTTGTCAATTCATAGCCGATATCGACATATCGTGGTCCTACTCCTTTGTGCACATATATTATTTTGTCATTTATTAAATCATAAATATACTTGAAAAATGTGATAACTTAATTACTTGAAATAAAACTGAAATAGTTTCTACAATTAATTAAGTACATCTAAACACTCAAACATACAATTACAGACTGATGTAAACCCAAACCTAATAAAGATTCTAAATTGTTTGCAGGTGTTACGGAGAGGGGGGGGGGTAGTAACTTGGTATATATTGGGTAATACGGATGTGCGACCCGAATGGGTCACTTTTTTGTTACCTCTCCAAAATATATGGATGGATAGCTTTTTTTCATTAAAAAATATATCATTTGGTATAGTTGTAAATTATCTAAATATATCCATGCCTCAATTCTCATCTTGAGCATGTTAAGCCTATGTAAACCTCAGTTATTTTACAACCAAAGTGTTCCATTAACATCACTTGATCATTTTGGTAGTGAATGGACTATTTTGTCAATGGGAATATGCAGTAATAAAATTTATGAATAGGTCTGAGTTAATAATTCAATATATGATTGGGTCCCGTTTAAAACATCCGAAAACATATGAATAGGTGTTTTTTTTCAAATCTCCGTCCGCCGACCTAAAAGTATCCTTAGTTACCCCCCACCCACCCCCTTCCCCGTGAGGTGCGTATTAACCTTACTTTGACCTTTATCTAAACATGAACTTCCCACAGGCAATATTTTTATCATCACTAGTTAATTAATTGTAATACTATCTCGCCTATAGAACAATAATGCTGACTCGGAAATAAAATCTAATATTCACGTGGTTCAATTAAATTATTGACATAACATTTATTTATTGAATCTTACAAACGTTTGCTTACTCCGACATGTCCGGAATTAAACTGAATATAAATATAGGTAAAAAAGGTATATATTGCAAGACATCAGGTTCATTCACACATGTTATCAACTACCTTTTAAAAAAACCAGGAAGGCCATGTTCTGTGTTTAAAAAAATGTATTCTCTGAAAAACTGTATTTCCTAGCTCATATCAAGCTTTTTGATACATGTGTTGAACCAATCCTTCTCTATTGTTCAGAAGTATGGGGACTAAAGTAAATTATTAAAGCGAATCAATCTCTTTGAATCTAAGTATTAAGATTTTCTACCTAACAAATTGCAAATTAAAAATGCCAAATTTTGTGACTTACTAAAATTTTTAATGTGAAAACTTGGATTCCGTCATATATGGGAAAATCAAAGCACATTTAGTAAAAATAGACTTATTTCTTCAATTAACAAAAAATTGGAAGAGCATTATTTTCAATTTTGGAAACTCTCCGTTTTTGATGATTTCAATAATCCAAATGTCAAGAAACAGTATAGAAAACTGAAATTATATTATAAAATTGAAACATATCTTCTAGCTAACAAAGATAAAAGTTCTACAACAAGCTTCACCAAGATTCGCATAAGTAATACATGTACTAACTTGAAAAGGGGGATAAAATATAACTCCATTAGATAATCGTGTATGCCCATTAGGTAATATTGAAGTTGAAGATGAATTTCACTTTTTAATGAGTAGTCCATATCTAGAAAATCATACAAATGTATTTTTCAAGTAAATAACAGATATTGTTCCCTCATTCTCAGATATGAAATTAAATGATAAATTAATGTTTATTCTTAAGGACAAAGATGTAGATTAGTGTCAAATATTTATCGATGGGTTATATGAAATGTAAAATTTGACCACTAGCTTACGAAAATAACAGAGTTATATTTATACATTTATATATAATACATGTTGTAGTAGTTGAAATTAGTAAAGTCATTTTCATACATTGAATTTGAATGTATATTCATAACACCTCCTCTGAACAAATTCTTAGCATTTTTTTCTATGATATAACACTGTTATTGTTAATGCATACGTTTTGGTAATAATTCATTTATTTTAGATTTTAAACCAATAAAGAACTTGAACTTGAAGAACTTGAAGGAATTGTATACACAAAATAGCCTTTTATTCCGGTTTCCGATTTTTCAAAGCTACGCTCGTCGATAGAGCTATAACCGAAAGACATAGTACCATGAAAAAACAATGGTCTCCCTCTATTATTAACTTCCGTAGATAGAATACCAACAAAATTTATTATTACATGAAACTTTTATATCACCTAAGCAATTTTGCAGAGGAAAAACGTCATACATCATCTTGACAGTCTTGTAGTTAAATTCTGTTCATTTATTGTACCTAACTTCCTTTATATCTGTATTGTTTTATTTCACAACAACTTAACAATAAAATAAATAGATAATGTTAGGGGATTTGTGAACTTGTCAAAAAGGTCAACAAAGTCTTTGGGATATTTAAAATTGCATTGAATTGTTTTGACCGATCGAGTGAACGTTTGGGGATTTGTCAACTTTTGAACTTGTCAAAAGGTACATGTCTTCGGGATATTTAAATATTCAACTTTTTTTAAAATTATGAATAATTATAATTAAACGCTGTAAGGATGTTCTTTATAGCTTTCCCATATTCTGATGTCGTCTGATGTTATACATAAGGGGCAATAGTCACTTGTCCGTATATATATTTAGAATCGTAATATTTCTAATTAATGCCTTTGTAGTACAGTTAATATATAATATTTTCATATTTAAATCAAAATCATAAAAGAAACACTAATAGTTGTACATGGTAAGAAAAAGTTGACATTTGTTCGATTTCTATTTTTAGATTTAGACTCAGTTGTCTATTTATAGAACATCTAAAATATTAATTAATCTAGATTTAAAATACATCTAATTAGGGTTACTTAAATTATAGGATTTAACAAATAGATCCACAATGAACTATTACAAGACTTAATTAAGTTTCTTGATTGACCTAATTAATTTAAAAAATCATTAAATGGTATCCACAATAGGCTATCCACGCAGTTCCATATGATTAACATGGGGAATATTGAGGGAGAACTCTGGTTTTTCCACTACTTACATCATAACATAGACTGAAACCTACGGACCGGTTAAAAGAGGAGACTTAAGTTTATTCAATTATTTTTCTCGTTGTTTTTCTATATTCGGAATTTAAGATATCATTGGTATAGAAAAAGTATAGGACCTGCTTTATCTACGTTTTGTCTGCGTTTGGCAGTGATAAGAATTATTTATTTTATGAAAGTCTGTTCGAAACATCGATGAAACAGGGCCAAGTCATTCCATTCGTGACAAAATTTTCCGATATCAACTAATGCGGTCCCAAATGGTTACGAGCCTGGTCCGAAATTATTGAAAGATAAACAATATGAACAAAATAAACCGAACTGAACATATCAAAAGGAAAGTCGCTGAAATCGATGACCTCATTGTATGAACTGAAGGCTTTGAACATGCTTAGAAAAAATAAAGTTATATTAATGATATTGTTTAGTATTGTAAATGCACTAAAATGCAAGTTTTAGATATTGAATTTGTTTCAATTTTCTTGTTTATCTTTGTTTTTTTTTAATTAAACTGAAACAAAATAAATTTTTGAATTGAAGCTATGGTCTGTAAAATACCTACTCCATCTCAGGATTAAATTTATAAAGCATTTTATCCGATGGTTATTGATTGAAACAAGACAGTTCTGATATCTGATATAGTTTTATTTGAATCAAAATGTCGCTATGACCACATACTATGCAAATGGCATGATCTGTATTCAGAATCGACTATATGACATAATTCAAAACGAGAATCAAATAGCCGCACCATTTGTCATTTATCCGGATTAGTGAAATTATGTGGTCCTGGACCACTTCAGCTCGGCAATTTTTTTAACTCCTCGGTATAAAAGAAGGATACATATAGGTCTACCCAGCGTATAAATTGATTGGTAACTCGATCAATCCCTTGAAGAAATGTCAGAGTTAACTTACGTTGCTGTAATGTGCTGTTATTGAAGGAGAGAGGTAGGCTTTTTGAATATCAAACGGCATAGTGTCGGATAGTGGTTAATTTCTTGCCATTGGGTGTAAATGAAGAGAAGATTGGAGGACTGGCCTATGATAAATCAAACTCTATACGGAATATACAGTTCGCCCGCCCATTGTTGACATTATAAGAAACGGCTGGATGGCCTTTGTTCAAACCAAATGGAAAAGAGTGACTTGGGTTAATATTTCTGGCGTCTACATAAAATTAACGGAATATATAGGCCTACAACGGTTACTGATGGGTGGTTTGGGGTAAAGTAATGTCTGAAAGGTGTTCAGTCTTTCTTGCCACAACTATTAATTTTATCACGAAGAATATTGAATACTCTCCGTTTTATTTTTTTTAACCACCTTCTTCGAAAAAAATGATAATAACAGAAATAAAACGCTCATCACAAATGTCGGGGTATAAACTGTATATAATACCATTGAATGTTCTTGATTTAAATGTATAATTATAACAGTTATTTATGGTATAGCAAAATAAGACATTTAAAGTCAGATCAATGGCCTTCAGTATAACCCAAACATGAAATTTAATGAGATTTTCTTTTGTATAAAATATGGGTCAATGTTATTTATCTCCAAATAGTTAAAAGAAAATTGTACACGTCTGGTGTCCTCTTATGAATCATGTAATTGGCGCTTACACACGTCAACGTTATAATTAGAACATCTGAATGAATTTTCGCATTTACGCTGTAGTCACTATTAAATATATATATTATTAAGAAATGTATTAGATGTATGGTGGTTGCTTGAGAATAAATGTGTTACTGTTGTCGTTGGGTCTTATGCCAATGAAAGTGCCAGTTTGTGTTTAAAGTCGGAGTTGTCGTTCCTTGTGGCGATAGTGATATACCTTTTACAGGATTTAAAAATATAAAAAAAATCAACATAAAATAAAAACAGACTTCTAAAGGTAAATATTAAATTTATAGATATTTTCTGAGTATTGATTTAATATACAGTAATAATAAATATTCTAATATGACGTCCTGCTTTAGCTATGTAAACAAAACCGTGTCCAAATTCCAACAAGTTTAGTTCGCACAGTAATAATAAATAATATATTTATTTTTTTATTTATTTAGTTAAAGCACAGTTATACCCCGTAAGGGGTTGAAGGTTTACATAAACAAAAATTAACAACAGATCATACAGTAGAATTATGCAATCTTCAAGTCCACTTTACTCAGTATTAAAGACTTTTTAATAAATGGAACAACAAACTGCAAATGACTCCAACATAACTTATTAAATTTAGGAAACGATTATGTCCAGCTAGAAAATCCTGTCAGGACTAATTAAATTTTGTTATAATATTTTTGTTTGAATGGTGTTTTAACGCCACGTTCAGCAATTTTTCGGCTATTTCATGGCGTCCAGTTTTTATTGGAGGAAGAAGCAGGAGTACCCGGAGAGAACCCCCGACCTTCGGTAGGAAAACTGGCAATCTTTGTCAATTAAGATTGAGGCAAAATATTCACGAATATAATGCCCACCCATGTTAAAACCACCATAAAGTATGATATGCATGAATTATTTCTTAAATCGTTTATCAATTTAGTTTGGAGTCGAACACACCGTGAATTTAGAGACTGTGCAATATATTCCGAGGGTGGCGCCGGTAACACTGCAAATCTGTATTAAATAAAATTTATTGCCTTCTGATATTAACAATTAAGAAGTTATTTTCCCGCTGTAACTTATTAAATTTAGGATACGATTTGGCCAGCTAGAACATCCTGTCAGGACTAATTAAATTTTTTTATAATATTTTTGTTTGAATGGTGTTTTAACGCCACGTTCAGCAATTTTTCAGCTATATCATGGCGTCCAGTTGTTATTAGGGAGGCCCCGGAAGCCGGAGTACCCGGAGAAAACCCCAGAACTGCGCTAGGAAAACTGGCAATCCCTATCCATTAAGATTGGAGTCGAGTACACCCTGTCTGCAGTGAAAATCGAACCCGCAATCTCAATGTTGACAGACCACGTGATCAATAGTAGACGAACTATCTTAACCACTCGCCACCGAGGCCCCTTATATTCTAATTAAAGTGTTTAAAAAGTATGTACTGCGGCGAAATTCTGTTTACAATTTTCGTTCACCCTGCCAATTATTATTAAAAAAAATATTATTGTCTTGAATAGATTTGCATCGGCCCATCCCTCCGATATAAATATTTTTGTATCTTAGTATGATGCCGTTGATAAACGACAGTATTGAACCATCTCACTTTTCTATCGTAGAGCAACTCAGCAATTTAACATTAAATATTAGTTTGCTGTGTTAACAGTTTTTATTGGAGGGGGACTGAGTACCCTGAGAAAACCCTAACCAGTATGGAAACTGGCAATCCTTGTCAATTATGATTGGAGTTGAGGGCACCCGGCCCGCAGTGAGACCCGAACCAACGACCTCAGTGTTGACAGACCACGTGGTCAATAGTTGACAAACTACCGTAACCACTCGGCCACTGAGGTCCCCATCATATAATGATCACGTGATAATGACGTAGGCACATAAACACATAATGAATTAACGATGGAACTACAGCATACATATAGATGGAATCACATAATATAGTGACGAAACCACAGCATATAATGATCACGTGATAATGACGTAGGCACATAAGCACATAATGAATTAATGTCGAAACCACAGCATATAATGATACAACAACAGCATATTATTAACTGATAACACATGACAGATATTGCGTTCCATACGTCCGGGGCGATGGATCAGACATTTAAGGTTAACCTCTACTAAAAAGCCAATCAGTTGATGCCGTAGTCTAACGTAGAAACAAAACCAAAGTAGTTCTACTTTAACTTTGCATAAAAATTGTCATTCTGAATGAACCTCTTTAAAATTAAGTTTATATTACGCTCACATATTTTAGAAGTGAAATGAATCCAAATTTAATAATTTCAAGCAAGTTTTAGATCTTGTACGAAACTAAACAGACTGGCACCTGTTTCTATCCATCTGACAACCGAAGCTAGCTCTATTTGTGACGTCATTTTGTAAACTTTACAAAGCATTCTTATTAGACTTTAATATTGTTGTGCCGGTCAGATAATTTTAAGCGAAGACATGGTGTTGTGAGAAAATAAGGGTGTCACTTATAGTGAACTTAAGGTAAATTCAGTATTCTATAGAATGTTATAATGGTCACCAATGTAAATTTATTTAGTAGCGTTTAACCTATATATATTAATTATTAGTATTTTTTTTCGTGAGACAAGGATTATCAGGTCTATATCAGATGAGCTCGTAGAGCGAATCTGATATGGACCTGATAATCCTTGTAAAGCGAAAAAAAATACTAATAATTTTTTTATCGGTAATTTCTCAATTTAAATACATCTTTTTTTATTTGTTTTCGTTTTTTTTTGACACATTTGATGTTATTTTGCTTTGTAATAGTGCCGTTTTACGGTAAGAATCTGTGTACTTCTTCTTTTGTACAATTGTTATGCGTAATGCGGTCTGACATGACGTCACTTCTACCTCATTCATTCAAAAACTGTTAAAGCGATTGTACGCACGGAGACGGAGGGAATTGAATGGAGAGGAAATGTCAATCTGAAACCATTTTCAGCGTTAAGAAAAAGTTTAAAGAGGTAGGTTATCATGTTTAAAAACTATATTAATGTTTCTTCACAGAAGAAAATGATTCTGATTACGATTTCTTTCACTGACCGGCTTGGCCGTGTGCATGTCAGTTTTTTCGTTTATGGGGCTACCGATATTGATAAATCAATCCATATTGATTTCTTACCCCCTAAATATGTAATGAAAATTGCAAATAATTAGTTGCCTATAGTATAAAGGGCTATAGCCTATCTACACTTTCAAGACACGTTTATCGCCGAAATTCGAGCGTACTGCCATATAAAAAGGGGGTATTGTATGTACATTGTTCGTTATTCTTATTTCAGGAGATGGATAAGATACTCTCTAGATACTGATTGTGTGTTGCGTTTTATATTTTGTAACACTTCTTAGTGTCTGGACAGGTCTGATTAATTGCAGCATAGATGTATTGTTTTTTTTCGTGATGTTTGTTTTCCTTAATATTAATGAGCTTTGGTCAGTGATGCGCGATTGGTCAAAAAGTAAGGCAGATTCTTCCGCAGTGTGTTCGCGCATGACAAATGACCAACAGCTGATAATTTCTAGTATCACTAGTCGTTGTTCTTCTGAGCGTTGATACTAATTTTATTGGTAGTAAAGATCAAAGGAAGTTATAAAAAATTACCGATAAAATAAATTACCTGACTGTATGCTCAGTTTGATGTCAAGTCCTTGCGAGACCGTTTTATCTAGTCAGGGACGTTAAAAACTCCCAGAAGTTAGAAAGTTCAGTTTAAATATACTGAAGTCACACTCCTACCATTTACCTGTAATGGTTTCTAGTATGAATGCTCAATTTCGTTAATAACATTAAGATACAAATATTAGCAGTTCATGCACTGGGGTGATGCAACTTGGTATAAATAGGGTAATACGGGTGAGCCGCCCGAATGGATCAATTTTACCTCTCCAAAATATATGAAAGGGTAGCTTTTTTCATTGAAAAATATATCATTGGGTATAGTTGTAAATTATCTAAATATATCCATGCCTCAATTTTCATCTTGAGTTTGTTAAGCCTATGTAAACCACACAGTTATTTTACAAACAAAGTGTTCCATTAACATAACTTGATCGTTTTGGTAGTGAATGGACTATTTTGTCAATGAGGATATGCAGTAATGAAATATATGAATAGGTCTGATTTAATAATTCAATATATGATTGGGTTCCGTTTAAAATATTTAAAAATATATGAATAGCGTGGGTTTTCAAATCTCCGTCCGCAGACCTATACCTAAAAGTACCCTTAGTTACCCCACAACCCCCCCCCCCCAGTGAGTTTATGCTCAGTATTGTATTACACAACAGAAGCATATGTTAATAATTTAAAAGCCATCCTAACAAAATTATGACGCATATTGACATATATAAAAGCAAAATTGTGATTAAAGCATAAATTATAAATAGTTCCAGATATAACTCACGTCACAAATATAACTTATACTATTGACACTTTATTGAAAGCCCAATGTCACAGTCTCTTTACTTAGGGGTATTCTGGTACCCTGACGATGATATCCTCTTTAGCCTAAGCGGCCTTCGGATATAACGTCAGGTCAGGAGCATTGGATTTCAACGGTGAGAGCGTTGAAATTTGACGTTCGGACATTCTCTAGCTTCTATTATATTTTGTATCTGCTAACAAAAGTGCAACACTGTCTAATGTTTTAAACGACGTAAATAAAATGATATGTAATATATTTGTTTAAATAACAGAACGGAAGTAAATTAAGAAACAAAACTAATCAAATATATGCGATAGAAGGCATGGAAAAAAGGGGGTTCTGCCTCAATGTCAGTCACAGGCAACAAATCCTGTATGATTTTGTTGTGTCCTCTATAAAAGTGTGTCAATGCACAAAACAACAAACGAGAAACGTGATCTCAAGCGCACTAAAAGTTAACAAACATGTACCTGCACTAACTGCATCATCATACATTCTTCATTCAAGACATCGTCAAAATCCATTGATATCATTTTGATTTCAATCGTCCAATGATATTCATTTTAATGGCATCAAAGTGACATTGCCGTCAATTACTAGTTTTCTTATTTTAATTCGCTTATCAACGTCTACATCCACACATCAATTACTGTCAAGCTCCACCGATATTGAATATATGTTTTTTCCATGCCTTCTATCGCATATATTTGAGTAGTTTTGTTTCTTAATTTACTTCCGTTCTGTTTACGTCGTTTAAAACATTAGACAGTGTTGCACTTTTGTTAGTTTTTCAATCGAAGCGGAACGAAGGCGGGGCTATGATGATTTGTTTTGGGTGCAGGTCAAAACGCCCCATTGTCAAAACGCCCCCTACCAAGACGCCAACATTTTCTAAAACGCCCCAACCATAACGCCCCCGTTTTCCGTTAAGACAAATTCGAATATATTTTAATGATAAATTTTTGAATATACATTATAATGGTAATGATCAGATTCCGAGATGAATGAAACGTCCTCTTAATGTAATTTAACTTTACTTTAAACATATTTATTTGCTCAAATAAAGCAAAAGGAATCTGGTTGGTAAGGGGAGGCATTAGATCGCATAGGTATTGAGGACATAAGTTGTTATGGATAGAATAAAAGATATTTAAACGCTTAAATCGTCGCCTATCTTCTAGCAATTGCCAGCCAGTTTCAAAATAGTTTGATTCTGTGCTAGCGAATATTGGTAGTCCTGTAACTATTCGACCAGCTTCGAGCTGCAATTTTTCAAGGCTGCCTACAACTTTCACATCTCTGTTTGGTACATGACCGTGAGCGGTTTTTTCAAACTTTCATTCAGCAAGGCTTAGTAAATCATTACCAGAGGGTCATAAACAGTTGTTTAGTAGTTTTTTGTACACAAAATCTGAAATCAGAAACTTTTAAATTATTTTAATTATATGTCTCCGATATTTGTATTCTGATATATGTAAATATTTACTTACTATCATAAATGTACATGAATATATTTTTTATTCTGCTTTATGTGAATGTTTTCCTACTATGAATGTATATATTTTATGTATATATTTTGTATCTGCTATACATGTATATTATTACTACTGATTATTAACAAATTCGGTAATGCTTGACAAAGTAATATGAACTGTTTATGTTTTGTAAGTGTATATTCTTATCGTCAATAAAATTATTCAAACTTAGTGTTTTTTCTTTTTAATTTGCATTTTTGGGGCATTTTGGTGGGACGTTTGGAAAATGGGTACGTTTTGGTGGGAGCGTTTTGGAAAATGGGAGCGTTTTTGGAAAAAAAATGGGGGCGTTTTGGTAGGGGGCGTTTTGACAATGGGGCGTTTTGACTCGAATTCTTTGTTTTTCCAGGGGCCCCATTGGCTGTAGACGTATACATAGCCTGATGTATACGGCTTGCTAACCAATCATAATCCAAGGTTTTTATGTGAGCTATAATTTATGATTATGTAACATTTTGTACCGTCAAAAATATATAAATTAATGGGGGTGTAGGCTTTCCAATCTCAGTCCGAACACCTGTACCTAATTGTACACTTAGTTTTCTCCACCCCCTGTGAGTCTCATTATGGTAGTGTGTATGTCTATTAATTATTTTATATCAATAAAAAAGTAGAGTTAACGTTCAATTGACCATAACCTATAGATTCTGAAGTATTGCAAGAAAAAAATCAAAGTTATCACGATCAGACCGTTATAAATCAATAAATGTCAATACATACATGACATATGCCCTTTTTTCTAAGATGAAACGTAAACGCATAAAAGAGGTGCAAAAAGAACTGTACAAGCATATATCTTACATAATAAACGCGAAAGATGTTGTGTGTGTGTTTAAAATAAAAATAATCTGAATTACTGCGTTTCTGATTTGCATGTGTGGTATTTAATATTTCTTTTGAAGATTAATGTGGGTAAATAAAACTATTTTTTCTGTTTCTATTTTAATTATAAATAATTTTTATCTTTTGAAGTAGATTGATTATGCAATATAAAATTGAAATAAATATAAGAATTAATACATTTAAAATATAGATATTAGTTTAAAACAATCTAGTACCGCGTTTTAGGGGCCTCGGTGGTGTGGTGGTTAGGGTAGATCGTCTTCTACTGATCACGTGGTCTGTCAACACTGAGGTTGATTGATTAATTGATTGAGTGATAGATAAATAAATTAATTAATTAGGTATTGAGATCTATTGAGAAGTTGGGAGCTCTAAATTTCAGTGTTTTCGATCATCAACCAATTTCAATGGAATTTGATATAAATGATTCATTCAGATCTATTCCAAGATAGCAACACTACGTTAGCCCAACGATGGCCGTTTGTTGGCATGGTTGGTAAACGGTAGGCGTTGGCGTTCTATCATCGGCCCAACGTTGGCCCATCGTAATGTGACCAACTGTTGGTTTTCCAACATCGACCCAACGTTGGCCCATTGTAAGGTGACCAACTGTAGGCTTTCCAACATCGACCCAACGTTGGCCCATCGTAACGTGACCAACTGTTGGCTTTCCATCATCGACCCAACGTTGGCCAATCGTAACGTGACCAACTGTTGGCTTTCCAACATCGACCCAACGTTGGCCAATCGTAACGTGACCAACTGTTGGCTTTCCAACATCGACCCAACGTTGGCCAATCGTAACGTGACCAACTGTTGGCTTTCCAACATCGACCCAACGTTGGCCCATCGTAACGTGACCAACTGTTGCCTTTCCATCATCGACCCAACGTTGGCCAATCGTAACGTTACCAACTGTTGGCGTTCCAACATCGACCCAACGTTGGCCCATCGTAACGTGACCAACTGTTGCCTTTCCATCATCGACCCAACGTTGGCCCATCGTAACGTGACCAACTGTTCGCGTTCCAACGTCACTCCAACGTTGGCCAATCGTAACGTGACCAACTGTTCGCGTTCCAACGTCAACCCAACATAAAATGTCCACACACAAAAATTAATGCTCGATTATTAAACAATGGAAATGGAAATATATGACATAAAAAAGCAGTTATTAATCAAATATGAGTACATTTAGATCATACGTTTTATAACCTTGCTAATTAATTAATTAATTAATTCAAAACACATGTGGGACATATGAGTTAAATCTGATGACCTATACATTGTTAGAACAATTAGTGTGCATATTAGACGCGGGTCATTAGTATCCTATTTCAGATAAATTTCCCGCTAATCCATAGCATCATCTTTGTCAGGAATTCACATCGGTCGCCATTTTGGACAGCTTGGAGTATTTTATTTAACACAAAATATAATGTAAGTATATGAACTTATTAGTTTAAATACTCAGTTTTTAATTATTAACCATGTATGTTTTAAGCTAAAATATTTAGTTTTTTACTATGTTATTTAACTGCATCCTACTTTTCCAGAGACTTATTTTGTTTGTTTGTTTATTTTTCAACTTGTGTTTATTATATTTCGTAACATAATGCAAATATAAAACATATAAGTCTTGTAAAAATATTCCAGAAAATATACATGGCAGAATAAACACATGAATTTTGTTTTATTTATATACTACAGTGTACTAGTATTCCGGAATAAATCATCGAGGCCTATGTAACAGAATAGGATAGGCGCACAATAAAGAGTTATGTAAAGACAATTCATGTACGCTAGAAAGGGCAAGGGATAAAAGATCATACGGAATGTCCAGTAACAGGTAAGTTCATGTACGTTTTGAGACTATATCTACGTTTTTATGTGCCTTGTTGATGAATCGTTTACATACAAAATTACAATACAAAATGACAAATGAAAGTACACTATTGAAAGTATTTTTATTACAAAAATATATTTTACATTCTATATTCCATTTTTTTCAGGGTATGTGAGGAAGAAGGGACTAAGTGTTCAGCTAGTGACAGTCATATTGATAATGTACTTAAGGACTGATTGAAATTTGCCAGAGATATACATGTAGAGTGGTTAGAAAAAAGTCTTTCGGAAAAAAGAGAAGATGAGAAGAGAAGATGCTGATAAAGCTGAATTGGAATAAAGTTGATAATAAATTTAATGTTCTTGTAATTGACAACCAACCAAAATATACATTGTATATACCAACACAAATTTCAGTATTTTATAGCAGAGATCACCGATCCTTTGACTTGTTTAAAATGCGATAAGTACAGAAAAAGCAATTTTGAGCTATTGACTGAGAAAATCCCACACAAACTTGTTGTTAAGATGTTGGCAAACAGCCTATACTTAGCAGGCTAAATCAAGTTGGGCCAACGTTGGCCCAACCTAAATTCACACACAAACATGTTGGCAAGATGTTGGCAGTGTGCAGTCTAAGTTGGCTATGTCTGATTGGGCCAACGTTGGCCCAACCAGTTGGCCCAATGTAGGGCCGATGAGCCAAATTACGTTGGCCAACGTAGTCTGCCAACGTTGGCCCAACGAAGTTGCCATCATTAACCCAACGTTGGCCCAACGTATGATTGCTATCTGGGTTTAGTCTTAATAATATGATGTTAACATACAATAATTTTAAACATAAAGTAGAAATGCTCCGAGAATTGTTTGCTAGAACCAGCTCGGAATAAACCGGGGCCATTATTTCGAAACTCATGAAATACATCTTACGACATGTCTTAGAAAAGATGTCCTAACTCATGGCTTAAGTATTATCTTAATACGTGTATGCTTAATTAAGAACTGTATAAAGTCACCAGAATTTTAAAGTAGTCTAAAAAAAGTAAATCAACGTTTATAAACATGTATTAATAAATATATAATTATATTTTTTTATTTGTTATAAATTTATACGTCAAACGTCTCTGTATGTGCATTTCAATGTAATATAATTTGGCACGAGTTTATAATTGAACAAAACCAGTTCGACTACATGGACTCTTCTTGTTTTGGTTCAATGGTTTATTTCGTGCTGTGTCCTCGCTATTTGTATTTAAATAAGGCTAACATTTAACTTGTTACACAATTATTATAATGGTAAGAAAAGGAGTCCACATTATACAAATATGGAGCTTCTAATTTTGTTAGAAAATATTAAAAAGCAGAAGTGGGTGCGATTCAGCAATCTTTCTAATGTAATTTTAAACAAATTTAAACTTAAAAATGTAAATATTGAAACAAATTAAAATATTGACAATACTAAGAACGTCTTATAACCTATCTATTTCGTTGTCAGGATAAAAGTTAGGTCATATCTTAACTTACGACATCTTCGGTAACATAACATAGGACAAATAAAATGTCCTAAGATGGTCATAAGACATCTTCGAAAATATGGCCCCTGGGGACATGTTTTCGAAACTATCCTAAAATAGGTCTGATGACATGTCTTAGGACATAATTTAGGACTGACATATGACAGTCATAGGACGTATCTTAAACCTGACACCACCGAAGTTATCCTTAGACCATCCTTGCAACGATGTCTTACATGAACTCTGTCTTAAGTATTCTATTTATACATGTGTGATTAATTAAGAACTTTATAATGTCACACAAAATTTCGATTCGGACTTCATCATCTTACGACATCTATTTCGTTGTCCTAGAGTTAAGATAAAAATAATGTCCTAAATATTTGTCCCAAGATGGTCTTAGGACATGTCTTAGTCATAATACATTTCCGAAAACATGGCCCATGATTACTTAGAATAATATAATATAGGATTAAATTATCCCCGATTGAACTAAAGCCAATCACATTCGAGTTTGGTTTTATTTATAATATCCATTTAATTTTCTTTGTATTGTTTACATTTAGTGTTAAATTGCTGATCGCGTGATTTTCCAAAAATTTAGTGAACTTTAAGTTGAAAGCTGCAACGGGACGAATGAATGGCGATGCAAAACAAAACCTTGCCGTATGGTGCCGGCTTGGAAAACCCAACATCATTTTCGGAAAGGGTAATCGTTGTGATTTTTGCCATTCGTTGTTAAAAGACAGTGTGTTGGGAAAAATACACTTAATAAATAAAAATGATGCCACAAAATAACTTGAGATGAAACATCTAACTACCTGTATTGAAAACGGCGTTTTATTGTGGTTTGTTTATAACTAAAGTTGTATTGCTTGTTAATTTGTGAACATATTTGATTATCTATACTGTTATCTATAGGTTACAAAAGCGCAATTATTTACAATGCATTTCCAATATGGTACCCCTGGCAATTAAGTTCATTTGTGCGAAAAACCTCAAAAATTTCCCCCCGGAAAACAGTTTTTTGTGTAAATTGAAATGAAAAACCTCATTATTAACAAATAAAAAAGTATAGGTCATGCAGCAAAAATGACCGAAACTTTTGGTTGAAATAATGACATTTAAATGGCACTGACACAATTTCTAACCTCCCTCTTTAATCGTTTTAAGCTGAATTTTCAAGGCTCTTAAAAATTTCCGTCCAAATATCGAACATTTTCATTCAATAATGTTTATAATTTTTAATTTTGCTATTTTCAGAACACCAACATCCAATCAGATGCCTCCGTGTATTTTCTTCTGCATACTATCTTGGGTTAAAAAATTTCCCGTTGTCATGTAAACAAATAATTGCGCAATTGTAACCTATAGGCAACATTGGAAGTGTCAGAATGAGCCCAAAATGTTATGGTATCATCCTTAGGCAATATCCAAATGTTTCCCAAAATAAAATAAAGTTATCTTCAAGGGTTGTTTGTTCGTTTGAATTTTCTGTAGGCCACCCTCTATCAAAATTAATCGCATTTTTCATCATGTTTTCCGACAATAATGTGTTGCTGCTTAGTAATATTCGAGTTATTGTATTTGTTTTCGGTCGTTATTTGTATATTTGGTACACGAGTCAATTCTGGGATAACTTTCTTCTTCAATATTTGTTCTCGAATAAAGATCTGAAGGCCGAAAACGAATTTTTCGTAGAATATGTGAAAAACCACATTTTTGAAACAGACTATAGCTTGCTATGATTATACTTGGTGAGTCCTTTTTTATGTTCGTATGTCAGAAGCAGTCCCATTAAAGCCAACTGCATTCATATTCAACAAAGGCGATGTCATTTATGGATACAACATACTAAAATGCTTAAAACCCCAAAAATTCAATTTGGCTGAAAAAAGGTCAAAACAAAAAAAGTCGGCTAAGAGACTTAAACCTAGCATAAAATATGCGTTTTTGATGTCAAACGCTGCATTTGAATGTATTTAACAATTTCCCTCCAAAACGTCAGCAACAACTTTTACCTAAAAGACCGCACAAACTCGTCATAGTAGCCCACCCTAGATTTCCTATGAAAAAATACGTATATTTTAGAAACAGACTATAATTTTTTAACAAATCGTTATTAATAAACAATTTATACATAACTTGACATTCTGTGACGAATTCGAATTTTAGAATTAAAAATGGGTCAATAAATCAAGTATTTTGGAAGAAATCTCACTTCCATATAGGTTACAAAAGCGCAATTATTTACAATGCATTTCCAATATGGTACCCCTGGCAATTAAGTTCATTTGTGCGAAAAACCTCAAAAATTTCCCCCCGGAAAACAGTTTTTTGTGTAAATTGAAATGAAAAACCTCATTATTAACAAATAAAAAAGTATAGGTCATGCAGCAAAAATGACCGAAAATTTTGGTTGAAATAATGACATTTAAATGGCACTGACACAATTTCTAACCTCCCTCTTTAATCGTTTTAAGCTGAATTTTCAAGGCTCTTAAAAATTTCCGTCCAAATATCGAACATTTTCATTCAATAATGTTTATAATTTTTAATTTTGCTATTTTCAGAACACCAACATCCAATCAGATGCCTCCGTGTATTTTCTTCTGCATACTATCTTGGGTTAAAAAATTTCCTGTTGTCATGTAAACAAATAATTGCGCAATTGTAACCTATAGGCAACATTGGAAGTGTCAGAATGAGCCCAAAATGTTATGGTATCATCCTTAGGCAATATCCAAATGTTTCCCAAAATAAAATAAAGTTATCTTTAAGGGTTGTTTGTTCGTTTGAATTTTCTGTAGGCCACCCTCTATCAAAATTAATCGCATTTTTCATCATGTTTTCCGACAATAATGTGTTGCTGCTTAGTAATATTCGAGTTATTGTATTTGTTTTCGGTCGTTATTTGTATATTTGGTACACGAGTCAATTCTGGGATAACTTTCTTCTTCAATATTTGTTCTCGAATAAAGATCTGAAGGCCGAAAACGAATTTTTCGTAGAATATGTGAAAAACCACATTTTTGAAACAGACTATAGCTTGCTATGATTATACTTGGTGAGTCCTTTTTTATGTTCGTATGTCAGAAGCAGTCCCATTAAAGCCAACTGCATTCATATTCAACAAAGGCGATGTCATTTATGGATACAACATACTAAAATGCTTAAAACCCCAAAAATTCAATTTGGCTGAAAAAAGGTCAAAACAAAAAAAGTCGGCTAAGAGACTTAAACCTAGCATAAAATATGCGTTTTTGATGTCAAACGCTGCATTTGAATGTATTTAACAATTTCCCTCCAAAACGTCAGCAACAACTTTTACCTAAAAGACCGCACAAACTCGTCATAGTAGCCCATACTAGATTTCCTATGAAAAAATACGTATATTTTAGAAACAGACTATAATTTTTTAACAAATCGTTATTAATAAACAATTTATACATAACTTGACATTCTGTGACGAATTCGAATTTTAGAATTAAAAATGGGTCAATAAATCAAGTATTTTGGAAGAAATCTCACTTCCATATAGGCAACATTGGAAGTGTCAGAATGAGCCCAAAATGTTATGGTATCATCCTTAGGCAATATCCAAATGTTTCCCAAAATAAAATAAAGTTATCTTTAAGGGTTGTTTGTTCGTTTGAATTTTCTGTAGGCCACCCTCTATCAAAATTAATCGCATTTTTCATAATGTTTTCCGACAATAATGTGTTGCTGCTTAGTAATATTCGAGTTATTGTATTTGTTTTCGGTCGTTATTTGTATATTTGGTACACGAGTCAATTCTGGGATAACTTTCTTCTTCAATATTTGTTCTCGAATAAAGATCTGAAGGCCGAAAACGAATTTTTCGTAGCATATGTGAAAAACCACATTTTTGAAACAGACTATAGCTTGCTATGATTATACTTGGTGAGTCCTTTTTTATGTTCGTATGTCAGAAGCAGTCCCATTAAAGCCAACTGCATTCATATTCAACAAAGGCGATGTCATTTATGGATACAACATACTAAAATGCTTAAAACCCCAAAAATTCAATTTGGCTGAAAAAAGGTCAAAACAAAAAAAGTCGGCTAAGAGACTTAAACCTAGCATAAAATATGCGTTTTTGATGTCAAACGCTGCATTTGAATGTATTTAACAATTTCCCTCCAAAACGTCAGCAACAACTTTTACCTAAAAGACCGCACAAACTCGTCATAGTAGCCCACCCTAGATTTCCTATGAAAAAATACGTATATTTTAGAAACAGACTATAATTTTTTAAACAAATCGTTATTAATAAACAATTTATACATAACTTGACATTCTGTGACGAATTCGAATTTTAGAATTAAAAATGGGTCAATAAATCAAGTATTTTGGAAGAAATCTCACTTCCATATAGGTTACAAAAGCGCAATTATTTACAATGCATTTCCAATATGGTACCCCTGGCAATTAAGTTCATTTGTGCGAAAAACCTCAAAAATTTCCCCCCGGAAAACAGTTTTTTGTGTAAATTGAAATGAAAAACCTCATTATTAACAAATAAAAAAGTATAGGTCATGCAGCAAAAATGACCGAAAATTTTGGTTGAAATAATGACATTTAAATGGCACTGACACAATTTCTAACCTCCCTCTTTAATCGTTTTAAGCTGAATTTTCAAGGCTCTTAAAAATTTCCGTCCAAAAATCGAACATTTTCATTCAATAATGTTTATAATTTTTAATTTTGCTATTTTCAGAACACCAACATCCAATCAGATGCCTCCGTGTATTTTCTTCTGCATACTATCTTGGGTTAAAAAATTTCCTGTTGTCATGTAAACAAATAATTGCGCAATTGTAACCTATAAGGTCACGTTTCACGTTCTCGTTTATGCCCAGCCTACGTACATAAACCCCGGCCCAGTCTCGGACGAGGCTAATAGTTAGTTCCTTAAAAATATATCATTCAATAAAACTCTACTGACAATGTTTGATTTTTAATGAAATTGCTATGTAACTAAATCCGTAAGTATAGTAAATTCTTATTATCTGCAAATAAATGAAGCCTCACGACGAGGTTTAGAGCTTTAGAATTAAATTAATGTCTTATTTGAAAATACAACTAGCCCGCCATCACTACTGGCTAAAAAAATGACTGTAATTACCAGTTAGTCCGTCACAGACATTTTTTTGCGTTGGCGCAGTCAAAATGTGTCTATTACAACGGCGTATCCGTTGTATCAGTCAAAAAATGTCTGTCGCAGTCATTTTTTCCGTTGACTCAGTCGAAAATCGTCTGTTACAACGGCATTACCGTTGTATCAGTCAAAAAATGTCTGCCACAGACATTTTCTCCGTTGTATCAGACACAATACGACTGTCACAATGCCTGGTAATTATTATTGTTAATTTATTAAAAGCGGCCGATTGATATTTAAATTTTAATTTGCTTTATGAAAATATTCGAAATTAAACAAAAAAATCTCTATTTGGAAATTGACCTCTCGCACACTTTACGATAACAAATGTTTTAACGCCTGGTATTATTTTTATTCGTATTGTTGTTACAGCGGTCCATTAATTTTCTAAATGTCAAGTTATTTTATGAAAATGTTCGGAATTCAACAAAAAACATCTATTGAAAATTTGATTATCTTCTACATTTTTATAAAAATATTTTCTGCAAACAACGTTAAACAAAATATGATGACGTCGTTTATTTATTAAGTTATGTCGAAAATTATTTTACAATTATATTTAGAATAAATATGTGTAGCTATTTTAAATACAATATTTAAAAAAATCAAATCATGTGTGTTTTCTATTGTTTAATTCAGTAAACATAATAAAGTTGCTGATGTCCACGGGGCGCTTTCGATTAAAAGAAGGATTATATAATCCCACCTCACTGATCAAAGTTCACGTGTATTAAACATTGGGCGGCATCATTCGATGTTTAACGTTAATCCAGATCAACTTTTTATATTGTGTAATTTTATAATGTTATAATTCGGAATTTTCTTTTATGTAGTTAGTGCAGTTGTGTTGTTTTTTATCCTCGTTTGAGTGAAAACATTACACAGGTGACAGGTAATTAACGATACTAAAATCGGCACGTGCCGATATAAATGCAAATATCTCGTAAACGACGATATAAAAAAACAAAATTTGGTAAAAACTATATTTATGTACTTACTTTTAGTTTGCGGTATTTCTACGGACCCAAATACATTTACGGTTATAGATTGTACGGTTGTCTTGTAGATAAACTTCAACCCCTTTTGTTCTACAGACAATAACTTAATTTTAAAGGTGTTTATTTTTAATTGTCTACATCAAATCTAAAATCATACCATAGAAAGGCAAAGTGCCACAGAACAAATAACGGACACACTTTATCGAATGAAACTGAATCGAGTGCGCCGTTTCGTACTATTGTACAAAGTTGACGACATGTATTCGAGAAAAAATCATTCGATATATGTCCAGTGAGCAATTGTAAGTATAGTATATAGTATATACAAATATAAAGGATTGCTAGTTTTCCTACCGCAGGTCGGGGGTTCTGTCCGGGTACTCCGGCTCCCTCCCCAATAAAAACTGGACGCCATGAAATAGCTGAAAAATTGCTGAAAGCGTTAAAACACCATTCAAACAAACAAAAACAAAAACATACAAATATAACTGTGTTTGGCAGTTTCGGTTTCTCTGTAAAAAAAAAACGGAAATTTTAGGCAACACACTGATAAAATTTAAGGTTTCTAAATAAATACACAAATCGTCTCCTTTGCAACAGCTTTACCCCAAATGTTGTACGATTTTATTTGCAAATTTGCGTACTAACATAAGTTAACGATGTTATCGTTCGTACATCGGGCATTTATCGTTCGTACGACGTTCGTGCATCGTTCGTACATCGTTAGTATATGGTTAAACGTAAATCGTTTTTCTATCGAAGAACATATATCATTAAATAATACGTAAAATCGACCCTAACTTATTAATATAGGGATGATTAATATTTGATCACTGTACTAAATAAAAAGGTTAATAACGTTTTATCGTTCGGACCGCAGGGCCATATAAAAAGTTGTATTACCCGATACTATCTCACCTCCGGTCTTCTGGACCAGTGACTCTTTCCAGCATATGTTAGATTGTGCTAGTCATACGGACTGTTCATACAGGCTAACCATACGAATTTAGCTTTATTTAAATAAAATTGTTATGAACTGGCGTCTGCATTGGCTTTTCATCGATTATCGGTCAGTCGTTTTTGCCCTTGACCCTACGGATCTCAGGACCTATACATCCAACCTGGAATCAATACCAGGGCCAATACATGTTCAGCCAGTTAGTAACACTGAAGCATGGTTTCGCCAGCGTGCATGGTAGTGTTTTCGTTTATTCCATCGAAGTGTATAAGGTTTTTACATCATAATACGAAATAAATCATTATATATTTGAATAAAGGAATTTGAAAATCAGACTTCTTTTAGTTTTTACAGGTTCGAGTATACCAAGAATATTTTCCGTGCGCATATGTACACGAATAATAAATACACTTCAAAGACATATACACAACATGTATTGTATTTGGTTATTGTAATAAACAAAATTAACAATATATTCTCTAGTTCAGATTTTAAAAAGCGATACTCAGAACTGATATAAAAAAAAAATTAAGTGTATTATTGTGCACACGGTCTTTTAATTTCATTAATACATATTTAACGTGTATTAAAATACTTTAGGTAAACTTACACTTTTCAAATATATAAAAAGTTTGTATTTATGAAATCAATAGTCCAAGTTTGGTAATGAAATCGCATAAATAATGTGTAAGAATTCAAACTAAACGGTATGGTATCCAATTATTACCGAAATAGATAGACAAGCTATAAAGTACACAATGCTCGTGAATTCGAGCCCGACATCTCTGTGTGTTCGACTTTGACCTTAACGAACACTGCCAAATGTCAGATGGTTTCAGGAGGTTTTCTTGTGGCCTCCCCAGGTAGAACTAGATTGAATGATTGGGGAGACGGACAAAATCCCCCCGGACAAAATCCCTTCCGTGTAATTTAGCATAGGCGGACAAAATCCCCCCTGATAAATTTACAAGGCGGACAAAATCCCCCCTGTAAAATTTTCAAGGCGGACGAAATCCCTCCCGAATCGGATTATGATAATATCGATAATTATTGTACATCTCGTTCCATAGTTTTTTTACGTAGTACTTGAAAAGATGAATGAGACAAAGAATAAAACATGGTTATTATTTTTTCACTTTAATAGACACATCAAGTCAATATGGTTTGTATTATTTGTTACGACATGTGTTTATAAAGGAACCGCGCCATTTGATCCTTTTTATTATTATTTACCGAAGAAACAAATCAATTGATTGAACTAAATTATGCCATTAGTTTACTAAATATAACTTATTAGTGAAAGCCATACCCGTTTCAATTTTGAACAAGATGTACATGTGCAGAATGGTTTGTTCAAGTAAGCACTATTCGTTTGATCACAAACATATTAATTAAACGGTCACCAATTAAGCACTGCAAATGAGACAAACAATTATTATTATTATTAAATACACATGTAATTAAAAATCTGTTTTCTTTTGGAAAATATAAGGTCATTTTTCAAGTTTTATCTGTATATATGTACGAGATTGTAGTGTGTGAACATTTACTGCAAAAACTACATTTAAATAATCTGATTCGGGAGGGATTTTGTCCGCCTTGAAAATTTTACAGGGAGGATTTAGTCCGCCATGTAAACTTAACGAGGGGAATTTTGTCCGCCTATGCGAAATTACACAGAAGGGATTTTGTCCGGGGGGGGGTGGGATTTTGCTATACACTCGAATGATTGATTGGATGTTCCAGCGAGGAGTGTAGGACAAAATCACCCCCGGACAAAATCCTTTCCGTGTAATTTCGCATAGGCGGACAAAATTCCCCTCGTTAAGTTTACATGGCGGACTAAAACCTCCCTGTAAAATTTTCAATTGTAAGTATAGTATATAGTACATACAAATATAACTGTGTTTGGCAGTTTCGGTTTCTCTGTAAAAAGAAAACGGAAATTTTAGGCAACACACTGTTAAAATTTATGGTTTCTAAAATAAATACACAAATCGCCTCCTTTGCAACAGCTTTACCCCAAATGTTGTACGATTTTATTTGCAAATTTGCGTACTAACATAAGTTAACGATGTTATCGTTCGTACATCGGGCATTTATCGTTCGTACGACGTTCGTGCATCGTTCGTACATCGTTAGTATATGGTTAAACGTAAATCGTTTTTCTATCGAAGAACATATATCATTAAATAATACGTAAAATCGACCCTAACTTATTAATATAGGGATGATTAATATTTGATCACTGTACTAAATAAAAACGTTAATAACGTTTTATCGTTCGGACCGCAGGGCCGTATAAAAAGTTGTATTACCCGATACTATCTCACCTCCGGTCTTCTGGACAAGTGACTCTTTCCAGCATATGTTAGATTGTGCTAGTCATACAGGCTAACCATACGAATTTAGCTTTATTTAAATAAAATTAAAAAAAGCGATACTCAGAACTGATATAAAAAAAACCTTAAGTGTATTATTGTGCACACGGTCTTTTAATTTCATTAATACATATTTAACGTGTATTAAAATACTTCAGGAAAACTTACACTTTTCAAATATATAAAAAGTTTGTATTTATTAAATCAATAGTCCAAGTTTGGTAATGAAATCGCATAAATAATATGTAAGAATTCAAACTAAACGGTATGGTATCCAATTATTACCGAAATAGATAGACAAGCTATAAAGTACACAATGCTCGTGAATTCGAGCCCGACATCTCTGTGTGTTCGACTTTGACCTTAACGAACACTGCCAAATGTCAGATGGTTTCAGGAGGTTTTCTTGTGGCCTCCCCAGGTAGAACTAGATTGAATGATTGGGGAGACGGACAAAATCCCCCCGGACAAAATCCCAACGTGTAATTTAGCATAGGCGGACAAAATCCCCCCTGATAAATTTACAAGGCGGACAAAATCCCCCCTGTAAAATTTTCAAGGCGGACGAAATCCCTCCCGAATCGGATTATGATAATATCGATAATTATTGTACATCTCGTTCCATAGTTTTTTTACGTAGTACTTGAAAAGATGAATGAGACAAAGAATAAAACATGGTTATTATTTTTTCACTTTAATAGACACATCAAGTCAATATTGTTTGTATTGTTTGTTACGACATGTGTTTATAAAGGAACCGCGCCATTTGATCCTTTTTATTATTATTTACCGAAGAAACAAATCAATTGATTGAACTAAATTATGCCATTAGTTTACTAAATATAACTTATTAGTAAAAGCCATACCCGTTTCAATTTGGTACAAGATGTACATTTAAAAAATCTGATTCGGGAGGGATTTTGTCCGCCTTGAAAATTTTACAGGAGGATTTAGTCCGCCATGTAAACTTAACGAGGGGAATTTTGTCCGCCTATGCGAAATTACACAGAAGGGATTTTGTCCGGGGGGGGATTTTGTTATACACTCGAATGATTGATTGGATGTTCCAGCGAGGAGTGTAGGACAAAATCACCACCGGACAAAATTTTGTCCGCCTTGTAAATTTAATGAGGGAGATTTTGTCCGTCTATGCTAAATTGCTAAATTACACGGAAGGGATTTTGTCCGGGTGGATTTTGTCCGCCCCCGCGTAGTAGGGTTGTATTTCAGGACAAGACCAAGATAACAAACAATTAACGAAATAAGGGGTGGGATGGGATACAAGTAACACAACTTAGACTGCCACTGGAAAAGTATGACGTTTTGGGTTGGGCGGAGAAGTTATCCTTTTGTAGCGGCTACAATTAGCCTACTCTTCTTCAAAATCTACAAATGGGGGCTTTATCGTGCTAGGGGAGTGGCAGTCTTCCAACACGTTACCCACTACGGTCAGCGGTCAGATTTTCCGTATGAAGAACTGACAACACTACAACGAGAGGGTCTTCTTTCCGCCACCCGGGGGCGTCTCCTTTGCAACAGCTTTACCCCAAATGTTGTACGATTTTATTTGCAAATTTGCGTACTAACATAAGTTAACGATGTTATCGTTCATACATCGGGCATTTATCGTTCGTACATCGTTAGTATATGGTTAAACGTAAATCGTTTTTCTATCGAAGAACATATATCATGAAATAATACGTAAAATCGACCCTAACTTATTAATATAGGGATGATTAATATTTGATCACTGTACTAAATAAAAAGGTTAATAACGTTTTATCGTTCGGACCGCAGGACCATATAAAAAGTTGTATTACCCGATACTATCTCACCTCCGGTCTTTTGGACCAGTGACTCTTTCCAGCATATGTTAGATTGTGCTAGTCATACAGGCAAACCATACGAATTTAGCTTTATTTAAATAAAATTAAAAAAAGCGATACTCAGAACTTGTATAAAAAAAACCTTAAGTGTATTATTGTGCACACGGTCTTTTAATTTCATTAAATACATATTTAACGTGTATTAAAATACTTTAGGAAAACTTACACTTTTCAAATATATAAAAAGTTTGTATTTATTAAATCAATAGTCCAAGTTTGGTAATGAAATCGCATAAATAATGTGTAAGAATTCAAACTAAACGGTATGGTATCCAATTATTCCCGAAATAGATAGACAAGCTATAAAGTACACAATGCTCGTGAATTCGAGCCCGACATCTCTGTGTGTTCGACTTTCACCTTAACGAACACTGCCAAATGTCAGATGGTTTCATGAGGTTTTCTTGTGGCCTCCCCAGGTAGAACTAGATTGAATGATTGGGGAGACGGACAAAATCCCCCCGGACAAAATCCCTTCCGTGTAGTCGTATTTTGTCTGATACAACGAAGAAAATGTCTGTGACAGACATTTTTTGTCTGATACAACGGTAACGCCGTTGTAACAGACTATTTTCGACTGAGTCAACGGAAAAAATGACTGCGACAGACATTTTTTGACTGATACAACGGATACGCCGTTGTCACAGACACATTTTGAATGCGCCAACGGAAAACATGTCTATGACGGACAAAATATGTCTGTGACAGGCATAAAATGACTATCACAGTAAAAATTGACACAACTTTTGCAGTCTTTTACAGACATTTTCACAGTCATTTGCAGTCAATTTCAGTCAGTGACAGACGAAATACGACTGCAACTGGTATTTACAGTAATTTTTTTAGCCAGTAGTGCATGAGAACGGGGACTTTAATAACAATCAGGTCGATATTGATTAGCATTTCAAGTACTCTCGCACTCATATTTCTTGCCGTTTTTTTATTCAAATAAAATGTCAAAGATACCAAGATTAACAAAATGTTTTTCTTCGCCAGACGCGCGTTTCGTCTAATCAAGACTCATCAGTGGCGCTCAAACACAAACAATATGTAAAAATCCAAATGACTAATATGTTGTAGAGCTTTTATCACCAAAATTCCAAAACGTTATATCAAATCCAGCTAAGGCTATCTACACCTTGAACTAGAAAAAAAGCTTAGAATTAAAATACTTTCTGAAATTTCTAGTCAGTAAATTTAGAAAATGACTTTATCACTGTTAGAATCAATGATTTACCTGTCAGCACCGAAGTGTGACTACTGGGCTGGTGATACCCTCGGGTACTAACAGTCCACCAGCAGAGGCATCGACCCAGTGGTTGCAAATAAATGTCAAAGATACCAAGGTTAACAAAATGTTTTTCTTCGCCAGACGCGCGTTTCGTCTAATCAAGACTCATCATTTATATCCGTGTTTATACATGTATAATACAATAAAGAAATTCGATAATCGTCGCCAATCAATAACACGCGTGAAGAGAATCAATCACATTGTTAATGCAAAGAGTACGAAAAATTGCATTGAAAGCGCTCGTTGGATTTTATATTAACTTTTGTTTTAAGTTTATATTAGCAACGCCTTAGTAAAAGTTCTAATTAGAAATAAACTTCAATCAAATGTTCAGTTTTTAAATAAATTTAAGAATATGCATGTAAAACCGTAGAACCGATTATTCTATTTTCGGTTTTATTTGTATTCTATGCTATATTGTTTATTTTTTTATTTTTATAGGCAGCAACAAGGTTTCAACAAATGATGCTCAAGTGCGCATGAGTCATATTCGGCAAATAACCAGACCTATTAGATCACTTTTTGTCACGATACACACAAATAAGTGGTCATACAGTAAATATAGAATAAGTTCTCTCTGGTGCCAAATTAATAGGAAATCCGGATTTAGTTCATCTGTAATTTTTGGTTACATCCGGGTGCGGTTCCACAAACAACAGCTGTCAAATAGCTTGCTTCCATTTGATTCCTTGTGAGTTATCATTAACACAAAGCCATCAAATGACTGGCTAAAATATACGTGTTCTTAACTCTTGAGAATGGAATTAGACGTAATAAACTCTATGCTCGACCATAATGACATCCATTTAACTTGTTAGACAATCATAACAGAATAGACGATGAAGATAACGCAAAGCATTTGATGTACCTTTTAATAAGGTAAGTCGGCTTGTTTTCGTTTAATTGAAATGTTGCTTAATTTTAAATTGCAGTATTTCGGCTGAATTAATACAAATAATAATAATAATAACAAATACAATTTCAATCATTCTTAAGAACGATTTATATGCATTCCACTTAAAAAAACACCTAAAATAAATGACCTTGAAACTAAAGAGCTAAGTAACACAAGTGATTTGACTTTAGAAATTAATAAGTACAATAAAAATTAAAAAATCTATATAGATATCTTTAAAATTAAAAAAAAGAACATTAAATAGGACGTTAGAAAACATGAATGTCTTTACAACTGATCTTTTAATCAACGTTAATAGTACTCATAGACAATAGCTTTTATAAGAATAAGCCACATAAAATACATAGGACATGAAAAAACGTTAAAATAGGACTATGACCTTGACTATAGCGTGACCTTGATCATGCTGAATGTCAACAATGATCAACATTGAATATTTTATGCCTATATCTCTTATAGTCATTGAAATATGACTTCTTATAATAATACTAAAAATTAGAAGATGACCTTGACCTTTGACCTTGTATCTGTTTTCAAGGACAAGGGTCATAATGGTCTTTGGTGAAGACCCCATGCCTCTACTATCAATAGCTGATAAGTTATAAATGAAAAAAATAATTATCAACGGTTATAATGAGAGATAACTCCTGTAAGATGAAGTCGGATCTTTTCCCTAAGAAAAAGTTGCGACGTTATGAGGCAGACATTTTATTCATTATAAATTATTGCCTATCTTTTACCGTTTCAAAGGAATAGCGATGACAAGGCAATGTTATAATTTAGAACTTGACCTTTGACCTTATGTCCGTTATCAAGGTCAAGGTAAATGATGACCAATGATAAAGGTTATATGTATATATATGTTATAGTTACTGAGATTTAGTGACATAATTCAATTCACTATACTTTGCATTGATCTAGGGAAGATAACTCTTTTAAAACGCCAATTTAAAAAAAAAGAAATTCAAGATCTGTATAAGATCTACATTTTGGTAAAGGTTTCAGTTATGTATCTATTATTGTTAAGGAGGATATCCGCACACAGAACAAAGTCAAAAATTTGAATGTGACCTGACCTATGACCTTTTGATCTTTTTCAAGGTCAAGGTCAATGATGACCAACAGTGAAAAACCCAAGTCTCTATCATCTCTGGTTCAAGGTATACTTGCAATAAAATTGGGAAATAACTTATATAAGGAATCGTGAGAATCCTTTGCGCGATATGTAACAAACTGTCGCGATCAATAGCTGACCATTTTGGAACAACTTTCATCGCGACATCTTTGACGGTTCCATAGTTTATATGCACACAAGTATTTTTTCACACGCAATGTTCAAGTACGCATGATCCAACTTGGCAAATAGCCAGACCTAAAGTTAACTTTTGTTAGTGTATGCTTCATTAGACAAACAAACTTTAGCTTATCGAATATTTCTTCCTGATTCAAGTTAGTAGTAATTCAATTAATCTTTATGTTCTTGGTTTTATCCGTGTGCGGTTCTTGCTTAAACAAACAGCAGTTGTCAAATAGCTTGCAAACTGACGCACCGTATAGATTACTTGTAAGTTATCATTAACAATCAAGACGTCAGATGACCGGCTAAAATTTGTGTATTCGAAATAATGATTTTTTAATGACGAAAAGTGCATTTATTTTTGTTTGTGCTAAAAGCAAACATGACAAATGAGATTATGAGTGTGGAATTAGAAGTACGAAGCTCTTTGCTCAGTCATAACGACACAGCTGTTGTTAACTTGTTAAACAATCATGACGGAGAAGACGACGAACCAAATGGCAGTGTAGGAGAACATAATGACCGAGCAGACTGTGAACCTAAGAAACAGCAGTTGTTAGACTATTTAAGGTAGGTCAGTTTGTTGTTTTCATTTAATTAAAAGGTTGCTTATTTAAAAAAAAGTATTTAAGCTAAAGTAATAAAAAAATCGAGCTAGAAAAACAATACATGTATATTATTTCAAGAAATAAGGACATACTGTCAAGAAATTTGATTGTCACTACAAAAGTAAGAAGTACAATTTGACTACTCGTTGTCGAAAGGGTCACGGGATATGATCAGCCTTTAAAGCATCATATTTCAGCTGTTAATTTACACTAATGTGAATAAAAATCAACTGGTTTCAAAATAAATTAACACTTTGTAGTATAAAAAACAACAAAACGTTTAGCGTTAATTACCTCGATTATCTTTATATATCTTTATTGAAACTTTCGACAAAGCAATTTTCAAATAAAACAAAAAGCACTAGCAACACATTATACACAATAAGAACATCACAAACAAAAGCATAAAAAACGACTGAGTAGAGTGGTACATTTCAACCGATGTTACCCTTATTTCCGCAATTCCAGTGATCTGATTATGTTGTCACAGTTGAAGTTATGATGTTATTATTTAGATGGGTTATATGCGAAATTAAAGTATCTTATGGTTCGTTATTTGTTTGAAAATGAAATAAGATTTTTTTTCATCTGCATCGGTTTGGCATCTAGAGCAGAGTCTTTGATTTGTTAGAATATTGTTTAATATTAAGAATGTTAGCACTTAATCGAAGTTTATGTATCAATTGTCTACTTTTAAATCTTTTTCATTTATTAAATATTCTTATTGTTTTATCTCCGTTTTCAATATGCTACCGAACTCGTTTATGGTAAAACTTTATGTTTCAACCAATAAATTGACGTAATGTCCCTATCAGACAGGTTCAATTGAAAACTGTTTGTTCAATATTTAGACTACTAGTTTTATCGTAATTTGTTGTTGTATATTACACTCTTTAGACATACTAATTATACATACATCTTTTGCAGTTTTATAAAAAACATTGGAAAAAAGTGGTAAGAATCTTAATATCTCTGTTACGTTTATACTGGTAGTTGTCAGAACCTTTCTCTAGTGTAATACATAGAATTTTGATATAAAATATATATAAGTGTAATTCTTTCCTGTCTCTTTTTAACAAGAAATATGAAACACGTATTACATTTCGTCGGTTTGAAATACAGTTTCTATTGTTTTGTACAAGAATATACATGTATATTTCTCTTAAAAGTACGTTGAAAATCGTTTTTGATCTTGTTTACAACCAAATTAAGATTGTTAAATTCAAAAATAGCTGATGCTGTAGCTTACTAACACAATTAATCTAGTAATACCAAATGCTTACTAGTGTATCGAATTATCTTAGTTACTGTTGATCACGTGTTATGTCAGGTTCGAGTCTCCCTACAATCAGGGTGTAGTCGACTTCAATCTTAATTGACAAGGATTTCCAGTTTTCCTACCGTATGTCGTGAGGTTTCTCCGGGTACTCCAGCTTCCTCCCCCAAGAAATAGACACAATAATATCTAATTCAAATGGTTGAAAATTAGTTTCTGTGCATTGTTAAAATCCAAAATATTTATAGTTTGTTTTGTTTGAATGGTGTTTATCGTCACTATCAGCAATATTTCAGCTATATCATGGCGTCCAGTTATTATTGGGTGAATATTTAAACAAGGTATATACTGTGTTTTTATAACAAACATTACCAATAAAAACGTTTTTCCACGTTTTTTTTTATTTGAAAATTGTATATATTTTAATCTGCAGACAGACAACATATAACCAATGTTCTCACCGGTGAACACATATAAAATACAATTTTTGATCTTATTGAAATTATGTGTTTATTTTATAGTGACTAATTCAAAACTGATCGATTCCTTGTTAGTTTATTATGACTACTGCTAGCATCATGCAAAGTTTATTGTGACTTGTGCTAGCCTCATGCAAAGTTTATTGTGACTACTGCTAGCATCATGGTTAGTTTATTGTGACTACTGCTAGCCTCATAGTTTATTGTGATAATGATAGCATCATGGTTAGTTTATTATGACTACTGCTAGCCTCATGGTTAATTTATTGTGATTACTTCTAGCCTCATGCAAAGTTTATTATGACTACTGCTAGCATCATGCTAAGATTACTGGGACTAAGGCTAGCATCATGGTTAGTTTACTGTGACTAACGCTACCCTCATGGTTAGTTTATTGTGATTACTTCCAGCCTCATGCAAAGTTTATTATGACTACTGCTAGCATCATGCTTAGATTACTGGGATTAATGCTAGCATCATGGTTAGTTTACTGTGACTACCGCTAGCCTCCTGGTTAGTTTATTGTGACTACTTCTAGCCTCATGCAAAGTCTATTGTGACTACTGCTAGCCACCTGCGTTGTTTATTTTGAAAAATGCTTGCTTTCTGATTACTTTATTTTGACTACTGCTAGCTTTCTGGTTAGTTTATTGTGACTACTGCTAGCCTCCTGCTTGAATTATTTTGATTACAATTGGCGTAATGCTTAGTAGTGTATGCTGATTATGTAAATAAATAGTGCTAAGTAATGAGGATGTTGTGTATTGTTATACACTTACAAATGTCAAAGGTCACGATTGTCTGTTTTAGGAATATATTTCAACATTAATCTACAGATAAAGTACACATCGAATTAAGTTGCAAATAAGAATATTCAAGTGAAATACATTTATAATTTAAATTATATGTATTCAACACGAACGCAAAGTAATTTTATGAATCAATATCAAATAGTTACCAGTATTGTCCGCAAAGAAAATTAAACTATATATTTGTTTAGATTATGATTGGTATTTGCATCGTTGTTGTTGGCATCCTTTCGGTCATTGTATATGCGGTTTTGAAATCTATAAACCAAGACAATGGAAATACATCAAATAACATAACATCACATGCCAATGCATCAGGTAAATAAAAACTTTAATTATGTTTTTACAAATCATTTCTGAAACATGAGTAAAAATGTTAGTGGAGCCTCGGTGACCGAGTGGTTATGGTAGTTATTCTACTATTGATCACATGTCTGTCAACAATGAGGTGGAGATATCGAGTCTTCCTGCGAGCAGTGTGTGCAAGACTCCAATCTTAATGGTCAAGAAATGTCTGTTTTCTAACAGAAGATCCGGGTTTTTTCCTGGTACTCCGGTTTCTTCCCCCCAACAAACAAACTAGGAATACACGGGTATTCGTTGAAAAGTATCAAGTTTTTAACTGAATAATGTTTAACGTCCCCAATTCAAGAAACACATAAGCTGAAAGTTATCAGGCAAACATGCAACTAGAAGTGTCATTTATAGGAATAGTATTTATTTAAATGATTCCCAGCAACTTAGTGTTTTGATGTTTTTTAGTAATCTACATATTAACTGAAACATTTCAAGCAAACATATAACAAAATAATACAGAATCGCCATGGACATTTAATAAATATAAGTTTTCTCAAAGCGACATTTAATTAAGCTGGTACTATTTCACGCGGTAGGCTCATTGAAGTCGCAGGAAATGGCACAATTATACGCCACTACCTATTACTTCGTACTTTTCTACTAGCAGTCAACAACTTTGTCTAAAGCTAAAAATATTGCTCCCTGGACATTCAGAACACATTCCATCAAGCAATCAACCGCTATTTGGAACAAAATATTTTTACAGTTATAATTACACTGTCAGTGGCCATGTGAGCAAGGATGATTTTTCTTATGTGCATACAAACACATGTCAAGGTATTCCGACACCACTTGTACAAGCTTATTTACAAATTCAGATTTTTGCGTTTGACTCCTCAGCAAATTTCGAATCTATGTTTTTCATTTTTGTTAGGTAGAACGAGCCCCAACGAACAAGAAACGTGCATATTCCACACACCAGAGGGTAAGTAATAGCGAGCACAGCTCACAGCGGGCAGCGAAGTTGACCGCGAAGAGCGGTGAGCTTAACGGCAATTATGTGTCATGTGATCAAAATGAAATCACATGCAAATCTGCTTAATGCTGATTTTGATTTTTGTCGTTAAAAAACTGTAACAAAGTGCATGAAGAAAAGTACTAAAAATAATTTTAAGAAATACTTGAAAATAAAGTTGACATCGATAAAAAATAAATGTTATATTTAAAATTAACAACAAAAATTTCATACTATTTTTTTGCTATCTCTAAATCTTTTCTTTAAAAACTGACAATCAATTTACATTTCATGTGACGTCACCGTTACAAAGAAAGACGTCACGTGACCACTGGAATTTAGAGGCACTTTAAGGGTGTTAGGAAGTTACGTCAATTATGAAATGCACATTAAATATTGACTAAATATTGATAATAAAGGACTATATTGTCTGTGCTCGCATTTTGGCAAGCCTACTCCATATTAGTACGCTAATTGATTCCTTTAGAGAACTCATTTTTATTAAAATATATTTCTGAAGGGCATCCGCAATTACCAATGATTTGTTCTTGAAAGGAATAAGTCAGTTACACTGTTAGGCAAAACGGATGTCAGTAAGTTGTTTAATCTCGATCATCCCTACGCTTTTATAATTGCATTTGTGCGTCTGGATTCATCTCAATATTGAAATCATTATAATTACGCCCAAAAAATGGCGAAAGTTTTTGATTGGATGATATTTTTATTGTCTAAAAAAATACTTCCGTTCCTATTAAGAAGTCTATAAAAATAGTACCAAAGTTAACATTTGAATATTTTTATAAAATATTACTTTATAAATTAATTAAAAAATTTTTATTGTTATACCAATCTAGAAAGAAGCACACTGTGACGTCCTTTTATAAGTGTAGACATGCTTTCGTGGTTTTCCTGGTCTAGAAATCGAATGGTCGTTTTGTTTCCACCTATTGGTAGGGAAATTACAACAAGGTGATCCAAGACGCAATTATATATGTGTCTGGGTGATCGAGACTATAAGTTGACCCGAAACAACTTGGTCACATGTCCACTATTGTGCATTTAGTAACTGTCTTTACAGTCAGGAGCAGCAGAAAGTTTCTGCAGTAAGTCATTGATTCGAAAGACTGTTTATTTACTGTAAAATATCATAAAAATAGATGCTACCGACTTGGCATCCAAATCGGGAGACATATTCATGAAACCTTCTGTGCTTGTCTGATCTCGATAGGTGGTTCCAAAAAATTGTCAGCCCTACCCCTGTTTTAAAACTTGATGCCATAATATACAAGCTAATAAATATTTGCTGAACTTAGGGTTAACGACAAACATACTTAATTCAAATTGAAGTTAAAATTTTTGATATTTTGAATAGAACTAAATTATAACACAGTCAACCCGTACTTATGTATTTGTATAAAGTTTCAATTGTGGAGATTTCAGTCAGTATATTTCAAGTTTATAATACTATTAATACTTTTTTATTACATTAGATTTTTTGGAAAAACACAGAAAAGATCCATTAGAAGACAAATGTAACAAGAGTATGTATTATTATAACTATACAAAAGAATCTTGAAATTAATGGTATAATTACACGATTGCAAGTTGTCAATTCTGATCGGTTGAAAATTACTTAAGAGGTTGCAAGTGTCCGTTGTAGCTACCTAAACGCAGAATTTGACATTTATCTTTTCGTATCTAAAAGCAAAACATGAACTTTTCAAGACTAACGACAAACATACTTAATTCAAATTGAAGTTAAAATTTTTGATATTTTGAATAGAACTAAATTATAACACAGTCAACCCGTACTTATGTATTTGTATAAAGTTTCAATTGTGGAGATTTCAGTCAGTATATTTCAAGTTTATAATACTATTAATACTTTTTTATTACATTAGATTTTTTGGAAAAACACAGAAAAGATCCATTAGAAGACAAATGTAACAAGAGTATGTATTATTATAACTATACAAAAGAATCTTGAAATTAATGGTATAATTACACGATTGCAAGTTGTCAATTCTGATCGGTTGAAAATTACTTAAGAGGTTGCAAGTGTCCGTTGTAGCTACCTAAACGCAGAATTTGACATTTATCTTTTCGTATCTAAAAGCAAAACATGAACTTTTCAAGACTAACAATATACAGTAAGTTAAAATAAATATAAATAGATTGTTCTGTTTTTTCCGTATCACATCTTTAACAATATTCTGTGAATTCGGGTTTCCGCTGTCAAAATAGACAAAATATATACTTAAACACTGTTACATAAAATATTTTTTTTTGTTTTGCTTTGTTTTTTTTTTTTGCCTGTGCCATAATCAGGTCATAAAACATTCATTGACTTTGAATTCGTTTGCTATCGATTTAAAACCGATGAACCTAATTTTATCATTTTGGTTATATGACACTATGAAAAACGATATAAACAAGTTACGCCATATTAGTATGCAGGTGACTTTTTTCGAATTGCTACATTAAAAACTCAAAGTAGTAAATACATTGTAGTCAAAAAGGATTTAGCATATATTTGAAAATTAACATATTCAATTGTTTTAACTAATATTTTGATATTAAATCTGTAAATCCGTCCCGAATGTTTTGGTATGCATCGTAGATAACAGATAAATACAAAAATTACGTGTTTGTACAATATATTTCTATATCAAGAGTTTTTGTATAACAGATCATTTATCCAGCTTTCTTCCGATGCAAAAAATATTCTTCTCATTCCAGTTAATTAGGAGTTTGAATCAGTTTTGTTTCCGTATTTACTGAAAAAATGATACGAAAAAAAAATTAACTCATGTTTTTATAATGACACGATTAAATGCAGCCTCTGATGTCTTAAGTATTTAGTCACATGGGGCATTTCAATAACATTGTATAACAAAAGTCCACAATTGTTGCTACGCCTATGGTGCATAAATTGTTGACACAAAACCAGTATATATGGAAAAAGGTAATAAGCAACGGAGCAGCTCTTTAATTCATCTTAAAACCATAGCGAGGCATTAAAAATATGCCTACATTAAAAAGTATAAAAACTGAACAATACGAACATAAACATCTACTGGGCAGATCAATATATTTTTGTAATCGTTTTTCAAGTATAAGGTATGAATTTGGTTAAACGTAGACTGTTAACAATTTATAATAAAGACAACGAGCGCAAATGTTAATAGTGAATTAGCATACACATGAGAAGTTATCTCAAGAATGAATAAACCGACTATGAAGCTCCACCTATAAAAAAAATGAAAAGTCCAATGTACCATTAGATATGATTATCTAATATATCTTAAAAGTGAAATAGGATGCAAATTGCAGTGTCAAAGAAATTTTGATCACAGTATCAACCGTAAAAAAGAAGAAAAAGAAAAAAGAAAAGGAAGTAAAATATTAGACAAAAACAATATGTCTTCCAACTTTGTTTGGGATACATAATAAAATAAGAGGTGCATAAAAGTACATTAAAATGTATACAAACCCTTAAGCATAATTTGAAAACTTTTCTGCGACTGTTATTGTGTATCGCAATTTGTACACTGCGTATTGTAGGCACAATCATCAAAATTAATTTGCATATCTTACTCTTCATGCTCTATTTGAACCCCGAAATCAATATTTTAAATATATAATTTAAACGCTGTTAGTTACTACATTACAAACTAATAATTTTAAAGTGCATGCTTATGCAATCGATTAGCAGTATTAACCAGTATTCAACAAATCACATTTCTTGTTTTAATCGTATCATTGAGCTAGTTTATATCGTATCATATTTGCTCTGGCTATCAAATTAAAATCAAATAAATATTGTTAATACAGTAAGTTAAAGATATAATTTTAGTTGGACAAAATAAAAAAAAAACGAGATAAAAGAATGTATCGAATGTTAAATCTATTCTTAATCGTCTTTTAATATATTTTATTTCCTACATTAAATTTAAAACCTAAAATTTTAGAAAAACCGCGTTTTCATCGTTTTGAACATGTTTAGATCTTTTTTTATCGTTTCATACTAATTTTCATCAAAATGATATGAGTCGGTTGATCGGTGTAATTTATCAACCCTTAAAATGAATATCGCCATTTGTTGGATTGATTAATAATTCCGATATCAACCTAGTTAAAAATCAATGAATGTTTATTATTTAACTCCAAACCGGTATATTACTTGTTGTAACTTGACATTCCGTCTCTGCTTACATGTACGCGTATTTATGTTTGTTCCTTCCCTCTACTGTCTGTTTTATCCTCTTGCACGTCTTTTCTGTCATGTTATCTCTGATATCAGATTATTACATGACCCTTTTGATATCATATGCATTATTAGCCCAAGGTTTGATATTGGCCCAAGAGCCGCAGGCTCGAAGGCCAATATCAACCGAGGGCTTACAATGCATATGATATCAAAAATGACATGTAATGGTCTTTTTATCATATGTTACGGCAGTGGAAAATGAAATAGACTTGGATATATTAAAATCTTGTCGAGTTCTGGTGCCGCTATTCATGTGCTCCGAATGAGTTTTAAGTCATTTAGATAATATTTTCCGATCAGTCACGGTTTGTTTCTTTTTGCGTGTAAGTTTTCAATGACTTAAAATAATCCAAAGTATTGTCAATCTCCGATGCCTTCGTATCATGCATGTCGTCTGCGTTATCGTTCGACGTCATATTTGTAAACAATTCCAGTAATTTCCGATCATTTACGGAAAGGCATGTGATAACACTTACGGAAAAGCGTGTAATAACTTTCGGATGCAGTTAATAACATTTTGATATCAGCCCACTTTGCCAATCTGGTAAACTATCTAATTTTTGCCCATTTATTCCTTTTATCATACAGTAAAAAATATGCGTTATTTACAATAAGTATATGATAACATGTACTTATTGTCTGTCATTCACTGTTCCCGTCTGTCTTTCTCCGTCTCGTCTTGTCTGTCATGTCCGTCATACAGCACAAATAGTGTTTACATCATTTGCTAGTGTATCTGACAGTTCCACTAAGAAAACTTTAATATCCATCTGAATGAATGCGATTCCTGGCCTAAGACACAAACATTGATATTTGTACAGATTACCTGTGTGTAAGGTATATTTAATCAAGTACAGTACAGTTTTAATTAAACATTCTTATTACTACATGTGTTAAGATTTTTACTACTCTTTAAGTAGTGTATCATATGTTCTACTTTTTATTCTATTTTAAGCTCCAAATATGTCAGAGATTTCCAAGATTTCTGTAATAAAAATGGGACCAGTAAGTACTTAGCATACAGTGTTACACTTTGGAATGAATGATTGAAGAAATAAAGGATGCATAAATAAATTAATGAAGGATGGAAGGAAGGAGGAAGGGATAGGGCAGTATTTCAGCTTTATTCTAGACAAATCATTTTAACAAACAATAATCATTTCAGGAAAGATGGACCAAAGGGAAAAAAGGACCTCTGGAAAAAATATGGAAAATTGGCGGAAAATAAGCCTCTTGTAGCGGCTACAACGAGCCTACTCTTATCGACATCTATTCAAAAAATGGGTTTTATCGTGCAAGGAGCGTGGCGCTCTCTAAACACGTTGCCCACTTTGCTACACAGTCAGGCTTTCTGTAATCATGAACTGACAATTTTTCAACAAGAGGTTAGAACCCATCCAACACCAGGGGATTTGTTTGTATGTGTATGTATGGTGTTTATCGCCACTTTCAGTATTTTTTCAGCTATATCATGGCGTCCAGGTTTTATGTATGGAAAAACCATGTACCTCCGATAAGAAAACTTGCAATCCTTGTGAATTAAGATTGGAGTCGACTGCACTCTGCCCGCAGTGAGACTCAAACCCGCAACATCAATATTGACAGACCACCTTATCAATTGTACAGGAGCTACCAGGGAACGCTCTTAGTGGTAATTGGATCAACTTTAAGTTTTAATATCGTTATTTCGAATCGGCCAAGAATCGAACCCACAATGTATGTTCTCCTGAAGAGTAGTAGAGTGTTGTTTGAGTTTGACTTGCCGTCCATTTGCGATAACATGCAAACTTTTTAATAAACGTTTATTGTTCTTTACCTGTACCTGCTTACAACACATGTCGTTTACTGTCATATGCCTTTTATGCATGCGTTGTTGATATTACATTAACAGTAGCTACAATGCCTTCAAAATAACAGCAACATATTTGGACGTATATGAATTAACCTGCAGATGCTCGTTGATAGCTAACGATGCAATAAAAAAATTTTCCTTCAAAAATTGATACAATAATTACACAATATATTATGCTAATATGATTATATTAGTGTAACACCCTGAATGAATAAAATAGAATTAAATTTTATCTGTGTAGTATACTAAGTATATTTTTCATGTTTGTTTGTTTGAATGGTGTTTAACGCAGTGCGAACATTGTGTGAGCTAAATCATGGCGTCCAGCTTATGGAGAAAGCATGCGTACACAGTGAAAACATCTCGACCACTAAAAGGATTAAAGGCAATCCTTGTCAAACGAAGTAAAAGTGGACCACAACTTGTCCCCGTAAGCCTCACACCCGCAACCTCAGTGCTGAAAGTCAAGTAGTCAAAAGTAGATGACTAACTATCAACCCACCCGTCCACTTTTGCAGGCCCCTTATTTTTGCGTTAAAAGATGCAATGTTTTCAAACTTAATGTCAGATATAGTAATGTGTTTATGTGTGCAATTATGAACATTTTTATATTCAATGTCATAGTTAAAATATGTTATCTTAATTGCCAAGGTTTGGTCTTTACAATTACAGGTAAACAACAATGTAGAAGATGTGGTGCCAAGGGAATATATCTTCCTGATTTCTGTTTCTGTGATCAAGTAGGACACTGTGATGACCCGTTATACGACCGTAAAGGAACGATTGAATGTCAGTTTTTACATAGTTGAAAAGGTTCAAAAATTTATTTTAAGTGTTTTGCCTATTGTAAAATCAGTTTCAATAAAATAATGTGTAATGGTTCTTGTCAAAATAGCAATACTACATTTTTGATTTGAGTTTTCGTAACGTGAAAATAGCAACAGTAGAAGGTTATAAAACCAGGATTAAGCTGCAAAATTGCGGAAAGTGGCGCTAAGCACTATTGAGGCAAGCAAGCAACACTGAAAGTTTTGAACCAATGTTAGATGCAGCTTAACATCAAACTACTATACTTGATTATTTCAGTGTTGATTAATTTCAAGCGATTTGCTTAAAAGTTGTAACTTTCTAACAAGCGACGCTAAACGTTTTGAGTGTCTTTTTTAGGAGCTATCATAAAATTCTCTAGTTACTATATATTTGGTTTTTGGTTCTGGAGTTTGCCGGTTTCTCTGACTTTGATATGCGGATTGTCTTTTTTGACAGTTTCCCTAATATTTGGTATTTTGTTATTACCTTCATGATTGATTAAGTGACTAAGTATTGTTTACACTCTTGCCAATCTGAATAACGTGCAATCAAGAAGACCTAAAATTGATTGTTTCATTGCAAAAAAAATGTTTATTTATAAACAAACAATACTAATAAGTATATGCTATTATTTATGAAACATAAAAAAGTGTGATTTACGCGAGGGAAACAACACGGCTATACACAGGTCAATCCATCTTTATGTTTCTTGTCTGTCCGTAAATGCACCCGTTTTGCATTCCAAAATCCCAATTTAACCAAAAATTGACAGTGATCTTGTCTGCTTACTTTAAACGTTCATAACAAAAGTATTAATTGATAAACTAGGTGTGGCTTATATGCGACCAATACCAAAAGTGCGATTAACATGGAGCGATCAAAATTAGAATCTTCAATAGTCGCATGTTGCCTTTGAGTATATCAGTATTAGGCAAATTTTGACCCGATAGTCGTTCACGAACAGGCAATACAAGATTCACATTAACAAAGAATTAAATATTTCAAGTTAAATTTGTAAGGAGTAATTTTTGTTCCAGGTAAAGAATGTAATGAAATGTTTAATAACTCGCCGTACAAAGATAGAGGGAAATGTCCATGCTCTTCTAATAAAGTAATGATTAAATGTTCATGTAATGAAGGATTTGGGAATGATATGTGCAGTTCTATAGAGAAAAGACTTTGTTCGAGAAAGAAGACCAATGAAACACTAGAAAACTGCAATGAATCTAACAATGATGCGTGTCTTTATACCTACACACGGAACTGAGTTTATTTGCAATATATTTAGTGGTAAGTAGATCGATTGAATGATTGATTGATCACTTTATTAATTCAAATGGTATAGAGGATAGTGTCATCAAATAATAATATTATTGTTTGCATTGTATCAGTTAATATAAATCCATCATAACAAGTGATAACAAGTAATGAAAACAATAGCTTTATTACGTTAAAAGTCGTATTTATCAACGTCAGGAAGAGTTGTATTTTTACTAAGGGTAAAGGAGGCTAAATACAAATAATAATTCGGTATGTTTTACTATTTTGACTACGAACAAACTAAAAAGACCTTGCTACCAGGAATTTTAAATGTACCAATGCCGTGGCATAATGCGTTCATACCATATTTATACGAATAACATAAAACAAGTGGTTGTCTCAATTTAAAGATAATTTAGGAGACTTAAATTTAAAAAAGAAACTAATTAACATGAACACATAGATACTACTTTTAAACAGTAAAATATGACGCCTTTACCAGTCTTTAAATTAACTACAAAGTGAAAATGAAATGAGGAAATCAGAGGCTTAATAACCAAAACTACCAAAAAACTACGACAACTCGGAAATGGAATTAATATGTACCAACAAATATTTCACACGAAGTTTTTGCAAACTTGAAAAACCGACAAATCATTTGAAAAAGACACGTAAACCCTATGTCAGTAGACTATAAGTGTAGCAATATTATAGTTTGACTGATTGTTTTGTACATTATTGCAATCTGAGACTTTTACTTATTAACTATTATTATATACACAATTTAATAATTATGTATGCTTCTAATAATACGATTTGTTTTGCTTTTTTACAGATGAAAACAGAGAATTAAGAGAAAACACTGTTAACTTAAATAACTGTTCGCTAAATCAGTATATTGTATAGATCTAATCGTTTTCTTGGATGATTTAAAATGTCGTTTAAAAAGCTCCGACATTCAAATTGAAACCGTAAAGTTTTTATTTGCATAAAAGGAACATTTTTTGGAAACTGTGGTAGCTTGAAATAACGATCCCGCAAAGAAAAAGGATGCAGTTATAAACTGTAATTAGTGAGCTATATAGGTTCATTAGAACGCTAATGTCAACTAATAAACAGCTGTTATTGCTTTTCGTTGCAAAAAGGAAAGGCCGCTTTATGTGTTTTTGAGAAAAGGAACCATGTTTGAGATGGTCATTGTACACCCCAGATACGCGGACTAGTATCCTAGTTGTAGGGTCGTTCCCAGTTATTAACATTTGTGTGACTGGAAAACAATTTGACATTAAATATACAATACAGCAAAACATTGCAGTTTTAGATGCTACAAATTTTTTGTTCATCTATTTTTTTTATTGTTTTTATTTTTGTAACTTTATACAAAAGTGACTTTGTACATTATTTGTTTTTTTAATGTCTGTTCACCTATAATTCTGGTTAAGTCTCTTTATACATTGTCATATTGAGTATGAATGACATTTTGTTCACTTCAAACTAAATAATTGCAAATATATTAGTCCAAGAATGTTCTTTTCAAAGGGAAACCTGTGATTGGGAATTATTCCAATTTTCCCTGTATTGTAAATAATAGTTGTAAAAAAATATCCCACCAAAAATATCACTGTAAGACCCCATGATAAACCATTCATGAGTTCTAATATTAGAAGAGAGATACGAAAGTGGGATAGAGCTCATTATAGAGCAAAAAAAAAACAAAATCGAGCACTGGGCAAAATACAGAAAACTCCGAAATAATGTAATTAAATTAGTTAGAGAGGCTTATGTTATAGAGAGAAATTCACTACACAATTAACTGATAAAACTGTCTCCCAGGAAAATGGTGGAGGATTGCCAAATCAGTTTGTAAATTAAACAAGTGTGAAAAAGTGTCCCCACCCCTGAATCATGAAGGTAGAATCATTGTTCATTCTTCTGAGCAGTGTGAAATTTTATAGATAATTTTTTTAGTGACCATTCCATATTGATAAAGAACCAGATTTACCAAACACAAATATACATATTATTTCTGAAAATATATGTCTTGATCTACAGATAACTGAAGATGAGGTCAGAGACCAATTAGAGACATTAAATTGTAATAAACCTAATGGACCCGATGGTGTGACACCAAAAATTCTACGTAACATCTCAAGTTCTATTTGTTAAACAACTTAGAATGCTATTCAATCAATCAATACAGAGTGGACGACTTCCTATATGTGAAAAAGCTCACTTGTAACACCAGTGTACAAAACAAGTGTTCAAAATCTGATGTCTCAAATGTCCGACCAATATCTCTTACTAGTGTCTTGTGCAAAGTAATGGAAAAAAATCTAGTTAAACATTTAAATAACTACAGTTAGGTGCAGTCCTAACATAACATAAAGTTAACTTAAACCAGTCCAAATCTCTGGTCAAAATCTCTGCTTTTGAGAAAAAAAATCTCTGCTTTTTGACCAAAAACCAGTCAATTTGACCGCTTTGACAGGACAAAATTTTGTGCAAATTCTCTGCTTTAAATATTGTCAAATTCTCTGCTTTTGTCAAGTGGACAAAAACGGTCCAAATCTCAGCTTTTGTCAAATTGACAAAAAACGGTCACAATCTCTGCTTTCAAAAGTAACGTGACAAAAATGTCCAGTGGACAAAAATTGTCAAAATCTCTGCTTTTCAATTGTCACGTGACCAAAATGCCCAGTGGACAAAAATTGTCAAAATCTCTGCTTTTCAATAGTCACGTGACAAAAATGTCCAGTGGACAAAATCTCTGCTTTTCAATTTTCAAGTCACAAAATGTCCCTATGTACAAAAAGTCAAAATATATGCTTTATTTAATCATTTCGTTACAAATTGTCTATTAGACGATCACCAAAAATTAGTTAGCGAAATCTACGGCAGTCTATTTTAAAGAACGCGATTTCTTTCCCGTCCGCGTTTCGGTAAATGTATAGCAAGCCGTTGTGGTTACATATTTAGACTGTAGCTCTCCCTACATTTCTATTATTATTATGTTATTGTTATTATGATTGAGCAATCATATTTTTTGTGTAGTTGAATAAAAATATAAAAGTATAAATCCTAACCTGTAATATTTTTATTTAATAATAAATACTGTTACAACTCACCTCTATGTCGGTATCATTAAATCTATTATTAATATTTACATTTCACTTTTAATTTCACACTAAATAATATTAATTAGTTTTCAAATCTTGGCTGCCTACATCTTACGATATGCGTTTTAACCTCAAATCCACAATTTAAAACAAATCACCCATAAAATCCCAAATTAAAACTTCTTCTTCATATCAAATCACTCCTGAGAAAATAGAAATATAAAATTACAACCATATTATGTTATATTATAACATTATATCACTCCAGAAACTTTTGCTATGCAATTAAAAAACATATTTTTCATACAAAATCACTCCAAATACTTAAGCGATGCAATTGAAAACCCTATTTCACATATCAAATCAATCCTGATCCCATAGCAATGCAATTAAGAACCATATTTCACATATGAAATTAATCCTGAGACATTTATAATGCAAATATAAACTATATTTAACATATAAAATCAATCAGGAGACTATAGCAATGCAATTTAAACCATATTCCACATATAAAGTTACTCTGGAGACCTTAGCCGTGTGATTAAAAAGAATATTTTAGATATAAAATCACTAAAGAAACTAAAGCTATGCAATTAAAAACTATATTTCACATATAAAGTTACTCTAAAGACCTTAGCCATGCAATTAAAAACCATATTTTGCATATAAATTCAATCCTGAAACCCTTGGCAATACCATTAAAACAAAATATTCAACATATAAAATCAATCCTGACACCATAGTGATCATGGTGATGGAATTAAAAAACCATATTTCACATATAAAATCAATCCTGAAACTTTTAAAATACAATTAATATCTATATTTAACATATAAAATCTCTAATGATACTGAAGCAATGTAATCAAAAACCATATTTCACATATAAAGTCACTCTGGAGACCTTAGCCATGCAATTCCAAACCATATTTTACATATAAAATCAATCCTGAGACAATATAGATGGAATTAAAACCACATTCTGCATATATATCAATCGTGAAACCTTGGCAATACAATTAAACAATATATTTAACAAATAAAATCACTAGAAAGACTTTAGCAGTGTAATCAAAAATCATATGTCACAAACAAAATCACTCTGGAGACCTAAGTGATGCAATTAAAATCCATATTTAACATTTAAAATCAATCTCGACACTTTAGCAATGCAACCAGAAACAATATTTCACATATAAAATCAATCCTGAAGCCTTGGTTATGCCATAAAAAACAATATCTCACATATAGAATCACTCTGGAGACCTAAGAGATGCAATTAAAATCCATATTTAACATATAAAATCAATCTCGACACTTTACAAATGCAACTAGTAACCATTTTTCACATATAAAATCATTCCTGAAGCCTTGGTAATGCCATAAAAAACAATATGTCACATATAAAATCACTCTGGAGACATAAGAGATGCAATTAAAATCCATATTTAACATATAAAACCAATCTCGAGACTTTAGCAGTGCAACTAGAAACCATATTTCACATATAAAATCATTCATTTAACCTTGGTTATGCCATAAAAAACAATATCTCGCATATAGAATCACTTTGGAGACCTAAGCGATGCAATTAAAATCCATATTTAACATATAAAATCAATCTCGACACTTTACAAATGCAACTAGAAACCATATTTCACATATAAAATCACTCTGGAGACCTAAGAGATGCAATTAAAATCCATATTTAACATATAAAATCAATCTCGACACTTTACCAATGCAACTAGAAACAATATTTCACATATAAAATCAATCCTGAAGCCTTGGTTATGCCATAAAAAACAATATCTCACATATAGAATCACTCTGGAGACCTAAGAGATCCAATTAAAATCCATATTTAACATATAAAATCAATCTCAACCCTTTACAAATGCAACTAGAAACCATATTTCACATATAAAATCATTTCTGAATCCTTGGTAATGCCATAAAAAACAATATGTCACATATAAAATCACTCTGGAGACATAAGAGATGCAATTAAAATCCATATTTAACATATAAAACCAATCTAAAGACTTTAGCAGTGCAACTAGAAACCATATTTCACATATAAAATCATTCATGTAGCCTTGGTTATGCCATAAAAAACAATATCTCACATATAGAATCACTTTAGAGACCTAAGCGATGCAATTAAAATCCATATTTAACATATAAAATCAATCTCGACACTTCAAATGCAACTAGAAACCATATTTCACATATAAAATCACTCTGGAGACCTAAGAGATGCAATTAAAATCCATATTTAACATATAAAATCAATCTCGACACTTTACCAATGCAACTAGAAACCATTGTTCACATATAAAATCATTCCTGAAGCCTTGGTTATGCCATAAAAAACAATATCTCACATATTAAATCACCCTGGAGACATAAGAGATGCAATTAAAATCCATATTTAACATATAAAATTAATCTCGACACTTTACCAATGCAATTAGAAACCATATTTCACATATAAAATCATTCCTGAAGCCTTGGTAATCCAATAAAAAGCAATATGTCACATATAAAATCACTCTGGAAACATAAAAGATGCAATTAAAATCAATATTTAACATATAAAACCAATCTCTAGACTTTAGCAGTGCAAGTAGAAACCATATTTCACATATAAAATTATTCCTGTAGCCTTGGTTATGCCATAAAAAACAATATCTCAGATATAAAATCACTCTGGAGACCTAAGCTATGAAATTAAAATCCATATTTAACATATAAAATCAATCTCGAGACTTTAGCAATGCAACTAGAAACCATATTTCATAAATAAAATCATTCCTGAAGCCTTCGTAATGCCATAAAACAATATCTCACATATAAAATCACTGGAGACATTAACGATACAATTAAAAACCATATTTCACATATAAAATCATGCCTGTGACCATAGTGATGGGAAAAAAAACTATATTTTACATATAATATCAATCCTGAGACCTGAGCTACAAAAGTAAAAACCATACTTTTATGTATAAAATCACTATTCCTAATACCCAAAAGATGCAACCAAAATGTGGGTTTAACCATTGTAAATATAAGATATTTTACATTATTGTTTAATTGTTGTGTACTTTAATAAGATTTAGTGGTTAAAATACAGAACTCTCATAGATTTTTAACCTTTTTCTATTATTATCACACATTTTGGATATTGAATGTACTTTCAATTGGATATATGTATACTTAATTTATATTTTGAATGATTGCTAAGTTCAAGAGTTGTAATTTATATTATGATATCGAAGAATTGCTTGAATGATAGATATTTATATAACAAAGATATGTCTCACTTTATTGGACTATACATTAATATTTAATTAAAGGAAACAACGGCGCAATAAGTAATATGTTTCCTAGCCGTAAGATTTAAAACATTTGATATCTTACAGAAAAACGTAAATATCAAAACAAAACTTCAATTCTTTCATTAACTATAATTTTGTATTTTATTGATTGGTTTTTTTTTTTTTTGGTAGTAGGATTTTAATAAACGACAAAGGATTTCATTTTCTTTCATTCCGACAACGCGCAGATAAAATAAATGGACGTACGGTACAACCAGTCGGTCTTTCGTAAAAAAATTGTCAAAAAAGGTAAAAGTTAAAAGTGTTTTAAAGTGCAGTCGAAAGGTTAGCAAGTTGACAAAGTGGACATAAATTTCCAAAATAAAAAATGTCCAGTGGACAAAATTGTCACGTGACAAAATTGTCACAAAAAATGTCCTGTTGACAAACTTGTCACGTGACAAAATTGTCAAGAGAAAAAAAATTGTCCAGAGGACAGAAATTGTCAAAAGAAAAAAAGTCCAGTGGACAAAAATTGTCAAAAGAACAAAAATGTCCAGTGGACAGAAATTGTCAACAAATTGTCAAATGGACAGAAATATACTGTATAAAAAAAATTGTCAAAAGAACAGCCCAAGTTAACTTGGGTTGTCAAAATCTCTGCTCAAACCAGTCAAATTCTCTGCTCGAAGTTAACTTAAAGCAGTCAGAATCTCTGCTTTTCAAGTTAACTAGCGTGTTATGTTAGGACTGCACCCAACTGTATATGCTTGGACTTTGCCCCATTACAGAACATCAGTCAGGATTTCAACCAAAGGACTGAACTATCAATCAAAACTATTATTAGCAACTTAGATGGGGGAAAAGACATTAGATTTGTATTTTGTGATGTTTCAAAGGCGTTTGACTGAGTATGGCATAAATGGCGTATACATAAGTTGAATAAAATGGGGATTTCAGGAAAATTGCTTATTGGATATCTGACTATTTACAGAAAATAGAACAAAAAGTAGTCCTTGATGGTTTTACTTCAGGGTGGGAAGGGGTGGATGGAGGCGTTCCACAGGATTAAACAGAAAAGTACTAATAATCATTTATATGTCATTTATTCGACCAATTTTAGAATATGCTGATGTTGTATGTACAACTTATGAGGCTAATTTTTTCGAGAGTTTGCAAATTGAGGCAGGCAGAATTATTATTGGTTTAAGAATTAATTGGTCTAAAACGTAACTTTATAAGGAACTTGGATGGGAGCCTCTTTATAAAAGAAGAGAAAAACGTAAACTTATAGTATTAAATAAGATTATGCACGGCGTAACTCCACAATAGTTACTTGATATTGTACAGCCTTTTACAATCAATATTTATAACTATAATCTGAGTGATGCTATTTTAGAAAGTAATTTTATAATTCCTGTTTGTTATTCAGTCTCTCCTGATAAGAGTTTTATTTACAATACTTTTAAACTTTAGAATAATCTTCCAGAGTCAATTAAAGCAAGTCCCTCCATTGAGATATTTAAGAAAAGGTTAAAATTTAAAGTACTGGCCTGTCCTTAATATTTCAATGAAGAAAATATAATACTCTGTCAGATGCGAAATGATGCCCGTAATCTGACTAAGCACTTACCATATCATGATTTATCTGACAGTTCTGACTGTCTTCGTTGTAACCGTCCAAATGAAGATCACAACCATTTTTCATGTATTGCCCTTTTCATAGTATTCTAGTATTCCTTGATAGTACAACTTTAAATATTGACATTAACATTAGAGATATTTTATATGGCAGTCCAATTGGTAATAATGAACAAAATAACTTTGATCCTGTCTGTGCATGATTTCATAAAGGGAAGTAACAGATTTAATTAATTAATTAGTGATACAGGGAAATAAATGAATATAAATTAATTATTAATTCATTTATCAATCGAGAGTTCTTATGATAATATGAAATCTTAAATATTATATGTTGTTTTTCTATTTTGTTTGTATATATATATATATATTTGTATATATATATATATATATATATATATATATATATTTATTTATTTGTTCTGTTTATGTATTATTATTAGTTATCTATTATATATATATTTTCTTCCTAATTTTTCATGTACTCGAAAAACCTTAGATCTCGAATTCCACATCTGTGCTTGAAATCTAAATTTGGTAATGATTTATACATGTAAATCATCAGATAATTTATCATTATTGTGCTTATTAATTACAAAGACACATTACAATAACTGAGATTTTTGGCTTACAATATAATTTTAGTTGTCTTTATTTGACTTAATTATGACATGTCTGTGCTTTCGTTTGACGTTACCATGGATAGGATATATATATATATATATATATATATATATATATATATATATATATATATACAAACGTCTAAGTATTGTGACAACCATATAATATATCTATCCAGCGGATTTCTGAAACATCAGAAATACAGGGTTAATATCAAATATTTATATATACGTCTACAAATTAAGCCCAACACTGTTTGAATTAGATTTTTAACACTGTCAAATTTTTGCTTTCCCTCAGCGGGATTCGAACTCACACCGTTGTGACACTGTGGCACCAATTCGCCTGCACTATGTCCAGCGGTCTAGACCCCTCGGCCAAATCCGCTATATAAAAATATAGCTTCATTAACCGGGGTGAATCTTAGACATAGACATAGTACATGTGTACTAGCGTGTGACGATGGAATTATCGTAACCAATACATATTAATCTGACAGTAATCTAATTCAGCATTTTTGTATATATTATATAGGATGACAAAGTTACTTGTCATGCAGTCACAGTAAGTAAATTATATACAAACGTCTAAGTATTGTGACAACCATATAATATATCTATCCAGCGGATTTCTGAAACATCAGAAATACAGGGTTAATATCAAATATTTATGTATACGTCTACAAATTAAGCCCAACACTGTTTGAATTAGATTTTTAACACTGTCAAATTTTTGCTTTCCCTCAGCGGGATTCGAACTCACACCGTTGTGACACTGTGGCACCAATTCGCCTGCACTATGTCCAGCGGCCATTTAGGACTATTAAAGCTCCTTTTGCTCTGCATAAAGTTAAATGTTTTATGGTTTTAGTAACGAGATTTACCGGTGGAACAAGCCCGTTATTATCTTTTCCTCAGTTTTGAGAAAAAACGTCTACTGCTATTAAACCAGTATTCCACACTTTGGAATTTGAAAAAAAGATGCAATTTATAATTTGACTCATTGGCAAATCTATCAATTGGAAAAGGACCCATAAGTTCTCCATAAACAAAAAGAAATCATACGATGTTTCCCACTAATCAAAGTCAATTTTTTTTATAATAAAATCTGCTTTCACGTTATCAAATCTAAGAATCTCAACAGGAAAGAAGCTTATTCCCAAGCTAGAACATATTTTAAAAATGTCCTATGAGAGATTTTGTAAATGCATTTGAGTACTTCCTTTTACGACGATCTTTACTCAGTTTTGGTTATCATGTTTCCAGTGTACTGTTCTATTTTTAATACAGATTGAAAGGCATGCAGAGCAAGCTGTATTTCTCTTAGTTCTCTAAAGTGGAACTCATTTTCTGTTCATGTTCATCCCATGTGTAATAAAAACTTGTTCACTAAGCTCAACAGTATAAGCAGAAGCCGCTACCTTACTAGCATCGGAATAAACTATAATTTTGGGCAAATATCCCGATTTTAGATTTTTAAAATTAACAGAATTTTACTTTTCTTTTCAAAAATTGAACTCTGCAAAAACATATACTTTACGATCAAGCTTTTATACTGAATCCCACGTTTTTCGACGTTCTATAGTGAAAAACATATTTCTGGTCATCAGATTTGCTACATTCAATGGCTTATACAGGTGTCATGGAAATATTTTTCCCGAGAACTCATCAAGATGCATTGCGGTTCTTTTAGGGAAATTTTCAACTAAAAAGTCTAGTATTTTATAAGCGTCTTAAATACAACGTTCAGTGACGTATAATGAGTAAATAAAATGTCGTCAAAGATACCAATGTTAACAACATATTTTTCTTCGCCAGACGCGCGTTTCGTCTAATAAAGACTCATCAGTGGCGCTCAAACCCAAATAATATGTAAAAATCCAAATGATAAAGATGTTGTAGAGCTTTTATCACCAAAATTCCGAAACGTTATATCAAATCCGGCTAAGGCTATCTACACCTTGAAATAGAAAAAACCTTAGAATTAAAATATTTTCTGAAATTTCTAGTAAATTGAAACAATGACTTTATCACTGTTGGAAACAATGATTTTCCTGTCAGCACCGAAGTGTGACTACTTGGCTGGTGATACCCTCGGGGACTAACAGTCCACCAGCAGAGGCATCGACCCAGTGGTTGCAAATAAAATGTCGTCAAAGATACCAAGGTTAACAAAATTTTTCTTCGCCACGAGTAATTGTTTGCATCTCTACTAGTCCTAACAATTCTAAGCGCTGTACAGGTCTTAAAATAGATTTGTCATTGTTACTGTAATAAAAAAAACCTGCTTTAGTCAAAGTTTTCCAGATAATTCAGAATTTTTAAGACATGTATCATAGATATCGGCTAAATCTAGACCGTTGTCTAACTACAGAACATTACAAATGATGTTCGTTCGCCAGTATTTAAGTATGGGTCTGAATCATTTTGCCAAATTGTAAGTGAGCTGAAGCCAAATCAAAAAGTAAAACTGAAAAACAGTAAAATTTGTGTTTCCTTGAAAAATCATGGTATTTGTTTTATTGCAAATATCAATAAGAAAATGCCAACTTATCAGGTCGAAAAATCATTATTAAAATATGGACTCGCGATTCTCCAGTCTTCGAACTTAAATTTGACTTTTCTACATATAAATTTAATTCACTCAAATCTAAATTTAATTGTTTTCCCCGAATTTTGAACAGCTACAAGTGGAGTTAAAACGAAGGGCTGCAAAAGGAAGTTGCATCCATTGTCTTATAGTTCTGTACATTTCCTTAATGGAACGGAGAGCAGGTTTTCAGCTTGTCGTAGCCGTTTGTCATCTTCTGAGTCCTAATCAAGGTCATCGCTTTCAAATTCTCTTACTGTTGATCAACCTGGTATCCTTATTAGCTTATTACACTTGTTGATATTAACAAGAAGATTGGATACGATGTTTTGAGAAGTGAAATCTTCAGCAGATTAATGTTGTTTGGAGTTTAACGCCACTTTCAACATTTTTCCAAGGTATATCATAGTGTCCAGGTTTTGTAAGTAAGATTCAACTCGATGAAAACCGCTACAATAATAATGGCACTCATTGCAATTTATGGTTCAAGTCGAGCAAACCGTCATCGACTTAAAATGTGAATTCTCAAGTCCATTGTTGAAGAAATGGTGAACATAACACAATAATAAGAAAGGGAAAAAGTCAACAAATGATTAATCAACTGGGAAATGGAATAAAACTGCTTTTTTCTTGTAAGATTTGTTTGCTTTATCTATATTGTATACCAGCAGATGTTATTGACGCATAAATTGCTTGAACAATAATATGGTGATCACAAAGCAGATACATTTTTGCACGCATAGCTTATAAAGTCACTTTGATATTATCATTGTGCATTAACATGTAGGTACAAAAGCAAGCTAGTTGTTAGCTGTTGCACTGGGAACATGGTTACAACTGTAACATAATTTATATTTTATCTACATGCGTCTTTATATTACAAAATATTATTTCGAAAGTTGTAACCAATGGCCCCTAGAAGTATTAGATGCTGCAAAATACATCTAAATTACGTGGTACACACGCTTTGTTATGCTTTAGGATCACTTATTATGGAACACTCGTGTTAATGAGGAATTCAGATAAGTAGTAAATTTGCGAAATCTAATACAAATTCTCCCAATTTTATGGTCAAACGGTGAATGTATTTTGTTTAGGGTGTCACAAGTTTTGTTTATGGCGCTATAAATTTAAACCAAATCATGAGGGCAGAACCACATGTTCATAAGTGACGAGTAATATCCCCCCACCATCGGTCACGCGGTTTGAATATTACGTAAAAATAGCGTAATATTGTTTTTGAATATTGTTGTTTGGTTGTCATAGGTTTACCGCTATGACTAACGTTGCTATATATTATTCCTTTGTTCGAATGTGGTTTTATGCCACTTGCAGTATTTTGTTTTGCCATATGATGGCATCCAGTCTTATAAGGGGGGATCAGGGAGCACCCTCGGATAACCTGTCAATAAATGTCGTTGTTGAGCAAACGGTGCACTCACTGTCAGACTCGACCTCCAAAACTTAAAGTTGAAACACTATTTATAGATGTCCCACTACGTAGCCCCACGTCTTTTTTCTAGCACATATATGTCATATTTAAATATGTATCTACAAAGCCACTTAACGTTATGTCAAAGAGAACAATAAATATAAAGATTAATAGATATAAAATATATATTTTGCTTTAATAACGGACGTCTGGTAGTCGCTATAAAAGATAACATATATCATCTATACAAATCTGAAATACTACTCATTGATCCTCAATTCGAATCAGTGTTACAGAAAGCGATAAAAGGATTAAATGTTAGACATTGAGTACAAGTAGAAAGCTGATACAAGTAAACATGTTATTTAATAAAATAATTGAGTACTTTTAGATGTCTAGTTACCTGATAGTAAACGTTAATTTTTGTGTGATGTAATTTGACAGATCGCTACTGTGCAAAAATATCTGGATTATATAATTGTAGGTGTCCAGTTACCTGATATTACCTGTTACCAACTGTTTTGTACGGTTTATTTGTCGTTAATGTCATCTATGGACTATATTAATGTTAAGAAATACCTATGCAAAGGATTTTTAAACAACTGTAAACAATGTTCTGTAGCAAAATTCTGCATTCTGTAGTTTAAAACATTTCTTCATTTATGTATTACACTTTTCACAAAACAACTTGACTGAACGTATGTAAGTCGACTATCCGTAAAAACGACTAACCTTAAAATGTTTACGGATAGTGGAAAATCCAAGAAAAAAAACGAACTTTTTTATTTCTAAAAATAATAATCATTATATTTAATATTATACTCAATTATTCATTAATATGTTTGTATTCACTTTCAGTAAAGTGGTAGTTACTTACTTTTATTCATATGATTTTTATTAAAACTAGGAGATGTTGGGGCCCTTTTTTGAAATCTAATAAAAATAATGACGCTAATATAAACCATTTAAAATTACATTTACATTTAAAAGGTTCAAAAGTCAATTAAAATTATAATTAATAATTATTAAAATCAAAATTTATTAAAATATAACGTTATAAGCGTACCCATACTACAGTTTAACAAATCATCAAAAATGACTTAAATTTTTGTTAAATTGAGAATCGTTCACATTAAGTGGGTTTTTTAATATCCACAAGAAAGGCTGTTCCAATTTTTGAAGAGTGTTGTGCTGGATGCCCATTTACAGCTGGTACATACAAACTGTATTCAGTAAATCTAGTGTGATAAGTATTTATATCTTTTGTTTTTCCAGATAGAAAAATAATCAAATGCTCAAAACTCATATTTCCATTTGTAAAAACAAACAATATTACAGTTGTCTTCTAGACCCAAGTTCTTTCTAAACTACATGTATTATCCAAAGCCCGTACCACTCTATAGAATGAAAAGATTACAATACAGAATAATACTTGTCAATTCTAATATTAAAAAAAATTAACATTGACAGGTGACTTTCACAGGAATGGACAGTGTTTTTTATCAATAAAGATAGTGATGATCTAAGCTGAATTTTATTGATATGTTCCTGAGATTGTTAATATATTCATATTTATTCACAATCTGAACATAACAGAAAAAGGGTGTCATGTTATGCGTTTGTGTGACTACTTGCTCTATGTTCGTTAAAACGCAGGCTTAGTATCAACAGGAGTTTTCAGTTAATACAAATAGAATATTCTGGTAACAAGTGTACAGCTAGGTCCTGTTAAGGATTTATTATAAACTGGAACAACTAGCTCAAACTTTCTTTGATACCACTTACTTTCACATTACTATAATTGAAAGATGGTACCCAAAATGAAAAGTGTTCCAAACTGCACACCACATATAATGCTTATTTGTACTGTAGAAATGATAAAAATTACCAGTTCACCATGAACTAAAGACATAAAATTAGAAGTTGTATTGTAAATTTTGCATGCTTGAAAAAGTATCCCATAGCAAAGGAGTCAAATGTAAAATAATAATGTTTAAATTGTGAATAAAAACACAAACGCACATAATTAAAGGTGGTATCTATAAAATGAAAAGTTATTCCCAGCTGCACCCAAATATAATACTTGTCTGTGTTGTATATTAAATGAAATAATATCAGTTCACTATAAAATAAACACATAACCTAGAGAAACATATTGTAAATTGTACACGTATGAAACATATCCCACGGCATTTTAGTGAAATGAAGAATAATAATGTTTAAAAACACAATATTTAAGATATTTTTTATTATTTAAAAACTCACTTTCCTTATAATTGCTCCAAATTATTTAAAATGAAGTCATTTTAGTTCTGATTACTGATGTCCTGCATGTATCTCTTTTTCCCTTATTGTACCTGAAAAATTGAAAAAAGTGCAGAAAAAAATCGACAAAACAGGTAAAATAAAGTGAGTTTTTTTATTAATTGGGATTGCATTGACAATCAATTTCTGATAGAACTTTGTTAATACACGCGGGAAAATGACAAGTAGGTGTTTTAATTGGAAATCGATATTTACAGGCTATAATAACGGTTAAATAACGGATTAATCACAGTTTCTTGTATAAACATCCTTTGTTTTATACCGGTAGACAATAACAATAAAGGAAAATGTTTTGGTGGTTTTGTTTCTTGTAAAAACATCCTTTATTTGGTATCTATCTGATGGACAATAACAATAAATAAAAAATTTATTAGTGTTTTATAGTGAATATTTTATTAAAACTCCGAAAACGAGAAAACTATTCACTTCGCTTCGATGATTTTTATTTACCAACGAGATAAGTAGTATAATTAATATCCAAAGGGTAACAAAGTATCGATCGACACAAGTTTGTGAAACTTTACCGTTATTTACGGATAGGAATACTTAATACTTTTCTATGCAATTTTAAATTTTGCGGTCGCGTGTCAACCGCGAAATAACGCAAAAATTACCAGTTATACGGTATTTTCCTTTGATCTTTGTGTGCGATATTATTCCATCTCACTCTGCTAGCGTGAGATTGGCCCATCTCAGCTCGCTGTCTAATCGTCGTTAAGTAAACACTGTGACGTCACAATGTTACAAAACAGCGATAAACAGATTCTTTACGTTTTATAAAAATCGATGCATTTTCTCATCATCTCATCTCAGAGCTGTCGCCCTTCGATGAGATATCGACGAGAAAACGCATCTCGTTTCAACAAACGTAAATAATCTATAAGTATTAAACAGTCATATTTCTTGTTTTAATCGTATCATTGAGCTGGTTTATATCGTATCATAATTACAATTGATATCAAATTAATATTAGTAATGCAGTAAGTTAAAGATACACTTTTGGCACAAAACGACAGCTGAATAAGTCAGGCATGTTTCTGACGTTATGAGAGGTCATGATTTAGGAATCGGGCATGTTTGTGATTTTTGTTGATGACGTTATGTGTCATAATTGAGGAATCGGGCATGTTTGTGATTTTGTTTATGACGTTATGATCGGTCAAGATTAAGGAATCGGGCATTTTTGTGGTTTATGTTTATGACGTTATGATCTGTCATGATTGAGGAATCGGGCATTTTTTTTATTTTTTTTTATGACGTTATGATCGGTCATGATGGAGGAATCGATAATGTTTGTGATTTTTGTTTATGACTTATGATCGATCATGATTGAAAAAATGGACATGTTTATGATTTATGTTTATGACGTTATGATCGATCATGATTGTGGAATCGGGCATGTTTGTTATTTTGGTTAATGACGTTATGATCGTTCATGATTGATGAATCGGGCATGTCTGTGATTTATGTTTATGACGTTATGATCGGTCATGATTGTGGAATCGGGCATGTTTGTGAATTTTGTTTTTGACATTATGATTGGTCATGATTGAGGAATTGAGCATGTTTGTTATTTTGGTTAATGACGTTATGATCGTTCATGATTGATGAATCGGGCATGTTTGCAATTTATGTTTATGACGTTATGATCGGTCATGATTAAAGAATCTGGCATGCTTATGATTTGTTGCAATTGTGTCTAAACCATTGTTAGCATTATTTCAGCCATTTCATGGCGTCCTGTTTTTATTCAGTTGAGGAAGCCGGAGAACACGGAGAACACCCCCAACCTTCGGTAGGAGAACTGACAATAATTATCAATTGTGATTGGAGTCGAGCACATCCTGCCCACCTACCTTAACCATTCCTCCACCAGGCACCGGCTTGTTTGTGTTTCTAAATACTGCATATTTATAGAATATGTCCAAACGACTTGACGATTTTATAACATATTTTTTCGGTTGTGTTTATGTACTTTTTAGTTTGTTTAATCTTGGAGTTTTTAATTATTTTAGTTCTTTTTTATTGCATTATATCGATGTAATGTATTGCATTTATATCGGCACAAACTGAACCTGAAATTTTGATGCAAATACATGGGGATATTGAATGGTTAGCATGAAGGCAGGCACCAGATAATGAATTTCATAATCGTTACAGAGCTTTCGTAGACCTATGAAGGACATACGATGAGTAGTAAAACAACTTCTAGAAAAACACTGCTTTACGACAAAAGAGATGATTTAAAAGAACCAGGCTCAGGCATGTCGAGTGCACCACAGTACACAATAATATGATATAGTCGAACTTAAATTACAAAGAGTTATATTGCACCTTGGAAATGGTGTGTGGTACACACACCATTTCCAAGGTGCAATATAACTCTTTGTAATTTAAGAAATGTAGAATCGAGCAGTCCCGAGGCAAATGTGCAAACCAAATAAAAGGGATAAAAATAAAACAAAACAAAAACAAAACCATATATGTTATACACCCCGAATATTTTTCTTTTGGTTTTTTGTAAATAAAGATTAATTTTGATGATTTTGGTCATTATTAATTCTTCAATGTATAATTAAAAGGATGTGACCGTTCAGGGGTGAAATTTTAATCAAGCGCGGTTTTCTGTCAACGTGAAGCTTTCCCCTTCATCACGTCCAAAGTGCACTATTTCCATGCAACATATTGGTATTTAAATCCCCAATGTCTCATTGCCAAATCATTTAAAGTAAGCATGGCAAGGAGGCGGATATCAGAAGATCAGAGAGGACAAATCATCGGCATGCATTCCACTAGTATGTCTTACAAGGCAGTAGGACGTTAGCTTGCCTATTATTATACAGTCATTAGTCGTTTGGTAAAACAACACGCTGCCACACAAGAACTTAAAGACCGTTCCCGATCTCGTCGGCCATCTGTGACAACCCAATCCGAATATAGAAGCCTTGATAGATTGGCTAGGCGAAATCCGTTTGCCGCAAGCACATGTCTCAAGTAACAATGGTTACCTTGTCGTAATCTGTCTAAAACAGTACGAAATCATCTTAAAGCTGCAGGATTGAGGTCAAGGAGAGTCATTGAACGCTCAATGCTGGATGATCGCCATCGCAGGGATAGGTTTGCCTGGTTCAGAGCAAACAAATTTGGAACCTCAGTACCCCGCTTCCTCTGATTGATGATATTTTATCTTTGTTAGGAAATTCAAAATTGCCCTGATTGATGATATTTTATCTTTGTTAGGAAATTCAAAATTCTTTCAATTGGTAAGATCGATCTAAGTCCGGTTATTGGGAGGTATTGATTGGTGAGAAAGATAAGGAAAAGACAGCGTTTGCCTGTCACAAGGGGTTGTTCCACTTTAACGTTATGCCATTTGGAATAAGTAACGCACCAAGTATATTTCAGGAACTGGCAAATATTGTTTTAGAAGGCTGTAACTTTCGACCAGCTTATCTTGATGTTATTATCATTTTTTCACAAAATATGATAACATTTAAATCATATTCAAGAGATTGTTGACAGACTTAAGCAACATGGCCTAAAAGCTAAATTGAAACATGACCTAAAAGCGAAATTAAAGAAATGTAGTTTCTTTCAAAGTGAGACTGAATATCTTGGATTTGGTATTAAGATGGAAACCAGACCCTAAGAAAGTAGAAGCAATAAAGACATTACCAAGTCCAAAAAAATCAGGGAGGTTAGAAGTTTTATGGGAAATTGTAGCTATTACAGGCAAGTTATCAAGTTTGACAAGAAAGCATGCACGGTTCAAATGGAATGATGCTTGTCAAAGTGCTTTTGATTTTCTTAAGAATAGCTTTACAGTAGTTCCATTGTTGTCCTATCCTGACCCAAACAAGCCATACGTTCTTTATACTGACGCCAGTGACACATGTATAGGAGCTTGTTTAACCCAGACAGTCGAAACAGAAGAAAAACCAAGAAAAACCTATTTATTTTCTATCCCACAAGCTGAGTAAATCGCAGATCAAATGGTCAACGATTGAAAAAGAGGCTTTTGAAATACATTATGCACTACAAAAGTTATATCACTACTTGCATAATGCAGAGTTTGTTATTCAAACCGATCATAAGCCATTGAAAGATATTTTAGAAGCTCCGATGCAGAACAAGAAAATCCAGTTATGGGCCATCGGAATTACTGGTTATAACTGCAAACAATAAGTAAAATATTTATAATTGTAAATAGTTGTAATTCAGGTCTGATGATATTGTTTATAATGAGATGTCTTTGACGCAGGAAATATGTAGAGAACCTTTATAAGATATTATAAGGTGGGTTATACTATTACTTTTGTATTTTTGTTATTTGCATTGTTTGTGTCATATTTTTATAGCGTGACTAAAGCTTAATTGCTTAAGTTTATTATTTGCCACGAATTGTATATATTTTGATATTTGGTTGCTAACAGTTATGAATCTGTAAAGTAATTATTTGCCGTGAGATTAATTTAATTGCAGTTTCAATACTCCTTCAAATGAGGTTTTGTCTATAAGAATTATATTTTTAATTGCATTATACACAGAAATATATATATTTCTGCAGATTAGCTGAATTAATATATTCATGTTTTATTTATATTGTTACGTTGAATTTATTATTCCTATTTTGTTATTGTAGGGTGTTTTCCTTGCTGTATTTTTTCCTGTTATATTTATTATATCAACCATTACATGTAATATGATAATGAAATAAAGAACCCAAATTACCTTCGATGTGTTATTTAATAGCCTGACTATACACTACTACATGTGGCGTTCACAGTTTATTTATCAGTGTTCTGATTTGTGTTTTCCTGTACAGACGTGTTTACCTCTGGAAATTACCGTTACTGTACTAATTGTATTATGCGCAAAACGTAAACATTGGAATCGGAAAATTAATTCTGTATCTAATCAGCAGTTGAGTTTTGACTTCGAGTAAGGGTAAATATTTTATTATTTATTAATTTATTATTTATGCCTATTGTAACTACTATGTGGTGCACCAATTTTATTATGATTTTTGGTTTAAAACTTTGTGCATTTCGACTGACAAACTTTGAAAGTTTTGTCCATTTACCATTATTTACTGTGGTAATATATATTGAAGCTTTGTTTAATATTTGGCCATTGTTGTTTCATATCATAGTTATATAAATGTTATTATACCACATTGAACTTGATAGTGTATATCATGGTTTGATAATTTTTTGCTATGATCCATTCATAGTTGTACTTAAGCATTACAACTCAACTCAAGTCAACCTAAAGTCAATTTAAAACTTCTGTTTGTAGATTAATTGAACATTGGAACATTGCCATTTTTGGTAAACTGATGTAACATAGACACTAAGTGCACATTATTATACGTTTTTCATTTACGATATAGTAAATAATTGTTTTTCTGTCCCTTACTGTATATTGTACATTGAAGGTTCAATACTTAAATACCCGTCTCACACTCAGTGACCCATACACATTTGTTGATTTACACATTTAGGTACATTATATGTCAATATTTTAATACTAATGTCTTGTGTGTATATGTGTACTGCATTTTACTGCTTTGCTTATTAATATTGGTTTTGCGTATTATATTTGTGCATATATATGTGTATTGCTTTTTTGACAATTTGCTTTATTATAATGTCAGTATTTGTGTATTCCGTTTGTGTGTCTATTATTGTTTTTTGTGTACATAATTGTTTTATGTAAGCTGTACTGCTAAAAAAAATTTAAACACTAGATAAAATTCTACTTTAAAATAGTGAACTAAACCGTATATGAGTTGGTAAGATCCTTACCCATCAACACTTGTGCTAAACTAACTTCATGTTGTAACTTTCCTAAACCCAACCTACCTTCACACCCTTTACCCTTTGTAACGCATGCACTAACACCTATTGCAGATACTTTAAGGTCCCATTTTATGTAAGGGGAGGTAATTCTTGTTGTTGTTTACTGTTACAGTTCAGGTTATTCAGTTGAAACTCAGTTAGGTTCAGATCAGGATATTGTTGTACAGTATATATTGGAAGTTGCTGCTTTACAGATTGATTGATTGATATCAGAGAATAGCTGCTGTTTGTTTCTATACTTTTCTATATTTTTATATTTTCAAAGAGAAAAAGTGAGTCTTCTGTTTTTATTTGGATGTAGTTTTTATATTTTTATTTGATCATTATCAATCGATTCATTTAAAGCAAAATATAACAAACAGGTAATAATAAGGAACACTTCATTTCACATTAAAATTATTAACACAGTACAAATAATTCTGCACAGGTAAAGAGTATTACATTTTTATCCCAGATAGAGCAGCTGTGACACGGCATCCACATACCGTAGTCCACGAGTCATTGTTGTTTGCAGTAGGCAGAAAAATCTCCTGTAATTTTGTTTGCTTTTTCCTGGTAGTAGGGCATAAACAACTGGATACATAGTACTTCAACTAGATGTGGATGATGTAGATCTAGTTGAAAAATGATGTGCATGTATATAAGGTTTCGTTACACAAGATGCGGTCTGAAGCAGAAAGATGTGTCAGGTTTTCTGTCCATGCGAAGGCGATGATCCGTTGTCCTTTTGTGATGTCGTCGAATAGTAGGAATCGCTCGCCGGTTGTAGTCTGGGTCCACTTGCCATCAAGCTGGATGTCTGCAATAGTGGTGGGTAACTTGGGTGTCTGCTTGCGTCGCGCTCTGTACAATATTGATTTTGCAGAGTTGAATGTCAGTATCTTGTCAACAACTTCTCTCGAATCGTCGTCCCACTCGTCATCTCTAAGCTTTAAAAATGAGACCATATATAGAAAAGGGACGGAGCATGCCCATATTGGGATGCGGCCTACCTGCGTTTTTATGGGGCCTAAAACATCACCAACCCTACTACTGGTATTGGTTGTAATTCTTTCGTGCATTTGGTCGATATCAGGTGCATGGTGTCTTTGGCTACAATGCAGGCTTGGTCTGCATGTTTACTGTGTTGGTGCTGTCCTAGTCCAGTAACTGTGGGTGGCATAGCCATGATTTACTTTGAATGGCGCGATAAGTATTCAGTGGGGGTAACCCAAAGCTCGTTTAGTTATATATTATAAATATTCTTTTCAAATATAATATTTATTATATTATTTTTTTATAATTTACTTCAGGAACATGGTAATAATAAGTTTTAAATACATGTAATTTTAAATTCCTGAAAAAAATTCATGCTTTTCTGTAAAAAAGTAATTCCATTTTTCCTGTTGCAATAACTGCACATTTGTATGATTATACCCATTTCAATTAGAAAAATAATCAACACCCCTTGTTGTACCCCTTTTTAACCACTTATGCAACAATACTTAATTATGTGATTTTTAAAATGTTGGCATTCTGGGAACACACCTCATTTATAACGCCACGGAAAATATAAAAAATGTATAATGAACCCGATATTTTTGCATTCTTAAAAATCAATGAAGATATAATTGACGCATAAATAAAAGTGTGAGAAATCAGCAATTTGACCACTTCGATATAAACATTAAATTAAATGTTGTAATTAATTTACATTAGATGAACTATGTTTGCTGTTGTTCTTATAGTTTGCAAGTGTGTGTATGAGGAGGGAAAGGGGCTATTTTATAAACGGCTTCAAATGCATAAATAAACCAAAAAGTCTGCAGGGTATTCCATTTTTTCAAACTTTTAATCATATAAACATTAATATTTCATCTATTATTCGTTGTTTTACATTATTTATTCATAAAAGTTTCAGTTAACAATCATCGTTAATTTAATTTTGGCAAAACATGACCACACATAGTGTTAGAATAATATAAGATAGGATTTTATTATCCCCGATTGAACTAAAGCCAATCGCATTTGAATTCGATTTTATTTATGATATCCATTTAATTTTCTGTGGATTTTGTACACGTATTGTTGAACTGCTGATCAGGTGAAGGTTGAAATCTGCAACGGAACTAATAAAAGGCGATGTAAAACAACACCTATCTGTGTTGTGCCGGCTGGGAAAGACCACATTACTATCATTTTCTGACAGGGGTTGTGTTTTTGCATTTCCCAAGATGTTAAAAGACAGCATGTTGAGAAAAATTCCATAAAATAAATGATACAAGGAATCTTTTGATGCAGAGCATCAATTCGCCGCCGAATCATTCTACATGTTTGTCGGTATGATAATAATTTTACGGGCGCATTTAAAACATTTTTTATCTATGTTACAGATGTTATTTAATGTTTGTTTGTGTAAATGTTGTTTTCAGCAATTCATGTCATGCAGTTTTTATTGGGAGAGGAAGCTGGCTTAATCTGGGAAAACCTTCAACAGTAAAACTGGCAATCCTTCTGCGCAGTAATATATAATGCTGTTATGAGTCAAAGAAGCTTTTGGTCAATATTTTGTTCACATCATTACATGTATTTTAGACCCCATAGTGTCATTTGCTGCGCTAAACACGCTTGGCTTAGAAGTTTTATTAAAATTAAACGTTCCGAACCTTCAATATGATTTTTTTCTTTTTGCATATGCTTCGATGCAAAATTTTTCCTAACCAAGTTTTTCTCCGTGTACTGCAGGTTCACCCACTTCCCCCCCCCCCAAAAAAAAAAAAGAAAACAAAAACAAAAAAACTAAACGGTACGTAAGGTAGCTTATTTCCATGCGCTAACTTTCTGATACCTCTATTATACATTGCATAGATGTAAGGTAGCTAATTTTCATAGGTAATCTTTCTACTCTATTTGTAATACAATGTATATATGTAAGGTAGCTGATTTTCACAGGCCGTCTTTCTAATAGGTTTGTTAGGTTTATTATGCAAATAAATAGATGTAAGGTAGCTGATGTTCATGAGAAATCTGTGTGATACCTCTGTTATACAATGTATAGATGTAGGTTAACTGTTCTTCATGGAAGATCTTTCAGATATCTCTGTTATCCTATGTAAAGTTGTAAGTAGCTTATTTTCATGGGCCAACTTTCTGATATCTCTATTAAACATTGCTTCGATGTAAGGTAGCTGATTTTAATGGGTAATCTTTCTACTCCATTTGTAATACAATGTATATATGTAAGGTAGCTGATTTTCATGGACAACTTTCTGATACATCTGTGAAACGATGATTTTCATGGGTCGTCTTTCTGATACCTTTGTGAAACGATGATTTTCATGGGTCGTCTTTATGATACCTCTGTGAAACGATGATTTTCATGGGACGTCTGTCTGATACATATGTCTGACAATATGTCTACTTGTAGCTGATTTTACATTTCTACACTAGAGAGACAATAAAGAGACGGCTTAACTATTTTCATATCTGTATCGCATAATAGACACCTGTAAGAGACTTACTTTCATTATCATACGTTTTCTTTGATACTAATTTTATGGTTGATTTTACGTTTTTATATATAATAAAAGAACTGCTAATTGTTTAAGAAGACAGCTAATGTTGGAAAGCAAGTAACCAATGATTTATTTAAAACAAACTGTTTATAGAAATGTAAAAATACCCAAAACAAATGAACAGAAAATAAAATATGGGAACGTGTTCATGTCATCTTTCTTTTACCTTTATCATACCCTCGATACTTTATAGTAGCTTATTCTCACAGTCTGTTTCTGATATATGTGGAATACAATCAAGTGGTCTAAGGTGGACTTGGATTATTCAAATGACCGTATTCGATTTTTATAGAATTTCCAATACTTTCTTCATACAATGAGATATATAGTGGCATATAAGGGATATAAAGTAGCTGATTTTTATCGGAAATATTTCATAAATATTAGAATTATCTTATGTTCATTAATCACTTTTATTACTATTATACTTTTAATGCAATTCACTTTATTGTCATTAAACTGGTGTTTGTGACAAAACATAAAACAAACAGAAACAACAATTATCTGACAACAACGAGATAAATTTCATCTTTATTTTCTTGTGTAATATATTGTAAGAGATCCACTGTCGCTCCTGGTGTATGCGCGCGTGCGTTATCATGCCAGACTGTCTTGTTTTGATGACGTGCAAAATGTGGGATAAAATATTGGTAGATGTATCTGGCAGCTGTTATACTGCATCTTACTAGGTCAGGGTTCTGAAAGATAACTGCACCAAGTGTTTACGTTTTATCCGATTCCACCTCATACCTTGATGTTTAAACCACCCTCAATCATTCCTTTACAGGGTACAAATGTCTTTAAAACGTTATTGACGACTTCACTGCACTCTTGTTCTTCTGTCTGATGAGGGTGGACAAAGGTACCTTTCTCCCTTCTCCCTACCCTCTGCTCTTTTTGCCCTTCCATCTGCTCCTTTCTCCCTCCCCATTGATCCTTTCTCTCTCTCCTCAGCTCGTTCACTCTCCCCTCTTTACAATTCTCTCTCTCAAAAACACCATAGCACTCATCTGCTGTAGATATGCAGTACAGGCTTATCAGAAAGATGATGTGATGTAAGGACAATGCTAATTATGTCAATTTTGTGTGAAACCAATTAAAAGCCTCCATTTCTGTGTCAGGGTGTTAAAACGGGTTCTCTGTCTGGCCGCTGACGACAGCTACGGTGTATTCGTCGACGAACTGTCTTAGTACTAATTTGTCGCTAGTTTGTTCCGAAATTATGTCTTACAGTTTCAGAAATTGTGGTGATCCGATTCATCAAATGGTGAAAAAAATGCCAATGTTCTGGCGAGGCGTAATAACTTGTGGCCGATCATTTGTGGTGCATGTAGTATAGTTCTCGTAGCGCAGTTCAAGTCGTTGGCTACAACTCTATCGGACCGCCCACCTTGCAGTCTACCAATGACTTGTTCTCTCAGTTGCTGAATCATTATTTGTACCCATGCAGAAACACAAAAATCATGAATATTTAATTTTTCACAATTTTTGCCACTAAGTGTTTCCCATGTGAGACTCAATGTACAGACGTTCTTTTACAGTGAAAAATATATTGTAGACGTATATAAAAATCTGATATCAATCTAATTAAAATTATATCTTCACTTGGCTCCCAACAATAGCAAAAATTGGGGAACCAAGTGAAGATATAATTTTAATTAGATTGATTTGGTATTAATATATAGATATATATAAACGTCTAAGTATTTTGACAACCATAGAATATATATATCCAGCGGATTTCTGAATCATCATAAATACAGGGTTAATATCAAATATTTATATATACGTCTACAAATCAAACCCAACACTGTTAGAATTAGATTTTTACACTGTCAAATTTTTGCTTTCCCTCAGCGGGATTCGAACTCACACCGCTCTGACACTGTGGCACCAAATCGCCTGCACTATGTCTAGCGGTCTAGAACCCTCGGCCAAATCCGCTATAAAATATAGCTTCATTAACCGGGGTGAATCGTAGACATAGACATCGTACATGTGTACTAGCGTGTGACGATGGAATTTTCGAAACATTACATGATTGTCATGGACTTTCGTGGTCCTTGCTAGGTACAAAATGGCACTTCCGATTGTAAAATGATATATTTCAGTAAGGCACAACATCCTGATTTGACAAAATTTAGGGTTGCTAAGGACTTTTTGTAATGGTTACCTTGTTTCTATGGTATGACCTTGATCTGCGCCATTTTTAGTCTGAAGAGACTAATTCTGTGGTCCTGAGTAAAACAATAAACGGTTGTCAAGGACTTTTGTGGCCGTTGCTAGATACCAAATGCCAGTTCCGGTTGTAAAATGACACATTTCAGTAATATATATTATACTGATTTAAAAAAGTATATAGTTGCTAAGGACTTTTTGTAATGGTTACATTGTTTCTATGGTATGAACTTACCTGTGACATTTGATGTTTGGCTCAAATTGAAGGCCTTAACTTGGTGATCATGTTAAACCTATATGTTTAATATATATTCTCTAACAGTCTTCAAGATGTATGCAGAAAACTGATTACCGAAACGAGTAAAGGACTCGAACTCGAAAACGGTTCATCGCACAGTTTCGGACCAAATATATCAAACGAGGGTCTTGATGAGAGGTGCATTTCTTCTATTTATTTTCTTCTTCTATCTTTTATATTTTTTTAGTTGTAAAGATAACAAGATTAAAGGCATAAGGTCGAGGTCACTTCTGACTATAAGATTTTTCTTAAGGATATGTCACAGGACGACAAATGGTGAAGACCTTTCCTGATTTCGACTTACAATTTGTAAAGTTTTGTGATAAGCGAAGTCCTTGAAACATTCAAGGGATACCGCTCGCCTTCGCTAGTCAGAAATGTTTTGCCAAATTATGCCATAAAGTTGTCTCAAATGTTCCTTAACATTTGTCACTTTTCAGTTTTCTTGTATCTGTTATAGTTGCAGAGATAACGCGATAACAATGTTTTCGGTGTTTGGCAGATACCTCTGTAAAGAAAAATGTTTCGATTTCACAGGGTGAATTTCGAATAGACTTGCATTGCCCAAAACTTGTCGCGAAATATAAGAATTATATGTCGTGTACTTTTTAAATTTTGGTTTTGAAAGTTGGCGAAAAAATAATCAAAGCAAAAACAAGAAGGTCTTCGCACTGGAAGTTGGGAAAGATCTTAATAATCGAAGCAAAAAATTATAAGGTCTTCGCACTGGAAGTGGGAAAGACCTTATCTACGTCAGACGCTCATTTGGTCTTATACAGACTCATTATCGTCGGTGCCAAACTCCAAAAACATTTAAAATCTAAGGATAAAGATGTGAAAGTGTTTTTCAAATTTTTAAAAAAGCTATACCAAACATTTAAATGACTGACCAAGGTTTATGTATTACTAATTTAATAAAGAATTCTTTTGGTTTCCGTTTTAGAAGTTATTGATTATGGAAAAACATCGAGAACCAAATGTAACAGACTCTATGCTCAACACAATTGACACGGTAGGTACAAGTTCTCTTAAATATATACAAACGTCTAAGTATTGTGACAACCAAAAACTGTATCCATCCAGCGAATTTGTGAAGCATCAGAAATACAGGGTTAATATCAATTATTAATATATCTATGGCTGAAAAAAAGGTGAAGTCATTTTGAAGTCAATAGAAATGTATATATACTGTAAATTCGAAAATTATTGCGTGCATTTATTATTGCGATTCGGGGACCCTTCAAAAAATGCGAGTTCTTATTTTTGCGATTGGCTGAGGTAGCAAAACAATTTAATGACAACAAAATATTACTTAGCAATTGTCAGTTTTTTATTTATTGTCGTCTGTAAATAATCTCTCTACACCAAACGGAATACACAACATTTCATTTTCTAAAGTGATTTACCTGTGCACTTGTCACGTGTCTTTAACAATGAGATGATTTGTGTGTATAGTGAGGTTCAGCTTGGGTACTAAAATGGTTACTTGTTTACATCAAAATGAAATTAATTTTGTTGTGTAAAATTAATTACCGTATTGAAATTGAGTGGGTATGGTAGGGCTTTACAGATGTTTTATGTATGCACGATAGGTTAAGAAAATATAAATTATAAAAGATTGGCGTGTTACTTGTTGTTATTATTTTCTTTTAATTAAACATGAAATAAATTATTGCCAATTAACAGAGACAAAAAAATTAGTATAAATAAGGTAGATATTTCTGTTATAATCATTCAAGTTAAAAATGTCAATGTGGAAGTTCGTTACAAAAAAGCACGCTGCGGACGACATCGTCTTGAGATTGCCAGACCCGGACAAAGCTGTTAATAAAGAGGCCGCCGACAAAATAAAAGCAGCAAATGCCGAAATTGTCAGCTCCCTTTCCAATGACTAGTCAACTACTACAACTAAACGCGGCGTTAAGAGAAAAGCTAGTAATAATCACTATACCAGAGGTCCGTGCAAACCGGTGTTAAATGAGTAACTTTGTCAACGGATGAAGAAAAGTACAAATGCGAGGTTTAATTATTGCGATCGCAGAACGATCGCATTATGCGCAATAATAAAAACATCGCAAAAGTTCCTGAATTTACAGTAGTGGACATGGAAAATATATTGTGCTTTTGCAGCAGCGAAACCTTCCTCCTTTGTTTTAATTTGTCTTCCATCTCATAATTAGGGGGTATTCTCTATTTGCTACCAAGGTACCAACCGCTATGATCTTTTTTAATACCCAGAGGTTTTCATTTGTTTTTTTTTTTGCGACTCTACATGATTGTATTACAGTCGCGAATTTTTCGTTCATTTGAACTCATAATCGCGTTTAACATTGCCTCACCTTAATGGTTCAAAACATATACGAGAACCTCGGTGGACAAGTGGTTAGCGTTGTTGGTCAATTGCGACTTTTTCGTTCATTTGAACTCAGAATCGCGTTTAACATTGCTTCACCTTAATGGTTCAAAACATATACGAGAACCTCGGTGGACAAGTGGTTAGCGTAGTTGGTCTGTCAACACTGAGGTTGTGGGTTTGGGCAGGGTGTACTCGAATCCAGTCTTAATTGAGAAGGATGGCCAGTTTTCCTACCTATGGTCCGGGGTTCTCTCTGGTTACTTCTTCTTCTTCCCCCAATAAAAACTGGACGCCATGATATAGCTGAAAATTGCTAAATGTGGCGTTAAACACCATTCAAGCAAACAAACCAAAACGTACATGTATAACAAAATGTACGCTAATCAAAACCATAACCAGAAGGAGTTGCCAATACATTCATGCTAAATCAATTTTTTTAATGCGTTTGCTCGTCCATTTGTATGCATTCTTTTTTCAAATAATAATAATTATGTTGAGAAGTAATCGTTTATATAACTGAATAAAAATAGGTTTTGTTTCAAATTACAGGATGGACAATCGGGAAGATGGTCTTTAAAATGTCGGTTAGCGGTAAGATTAGAAGCTGTTAATGCATTAATCTCTCATACTAGCATTAGTGTTTTTTCTCTTTTTTTTCTGGTACATATATACTGCCTGTTGCTGGGCGAGTTAGTTATGCTAATAAGTCGACAGTTTTCGCTTTCGTCACGCGTTAAGTACTAGCTCTTCAACTCTTTTATGAAAAGTATTTAAAACGTTTCGCCTAAATTGTTTCTAAAATGCAATAATACCATTTCATGTTTAAACGTACATGCACGTTCTCGGTTAAAACTGTCCTTTTCCTTTCCGTTTAACTGGTTTTAAATGGATGGTTGGTCAACGTTTACCAAGAGCTATGTCAGTTACAATTCGGACAAAACTAGAAAATGAATCAATTCAAGAAATGGTATGGACTAACGGAGAGAAGGTTCTTACTAATCTGAAATTCATTAGTACGGACGGAAAATTTAGACATTTGTAGCACTTTTGAAAAAATCTATTAATGGCGTGTTTCTGTTATATTGTATTCACCGAAACGGAGGACCTCCCTTTTCCACTAACTGTGGTTGGATGTAGAAGCTTTGTGGGTCGATCCCTTTCCTTCCAGGTACCCTGAGTTTAGCTTTTAAATAGTTCATAGTTAATAATTTATTGTGTCTTTTCTTTCGGTTCACAACGTGATCAAGATTGTTTGGGAACAGCAAACAATCAATGCAAATTATATGATAATTGATTTAGGATTCCTTACATGTTTAATATAATAGCTGTATTGAAATCGATACGATTTAGGGTTAAAAAAAACCTTGCAAGAGAAGTAATCAGCCATACACGTTTATTAATCTTTTAAGACTTTTACATCACGTATCGAACGAATTGTATACAACTCGACCCGTAGATAACTCACTTAGTGACCCATCTTAGAAGACAATTCGGCTACAGTGTCAAGTCAGACGGTAAATAATGACTAGAAAGCTATGATTATTTGTAAATAAATGTAATATGTATCCTATACTAAAATTTGTTTATTGCAAGTTTTTGTGTTGTGAATTACATTAATAAAATATTAAAGTGTCATAATATAATCACAAGTTTTATTATTCATAACAAAATCGCAATTCAAATATTTATTTGAAGTAATGTTTCTTGGCTATTAAGTGTTGAGAGAAAAATGTTAATGTTAATTACACTTGCTTAGTGTTTGTACTAAATTCTTTTGATGCGATTTACTTCCTAGCACTAGTGACTTTTTTCTACTTAAAGTAGCTTATTCCATATACGATCCGAGATTTATTCTTAGATGGTCCAAGATGTCTCAAAAGTAGACTGTCAAAGTTGTAGATAAGTTGTATTGTTGTCCTGGTAAATAATGCTTGAAATAAAGGAAAACCTTTGTCGAGACAATCTTTTTCATATCTGTCTATAAAATCATTACACAACTGTGTTATAGAATAATATAATAAATCTATATATCGGTGGTGGCATACATAAGAAAAACAAATCGAAGATACCGAGGAGTATTCAATAGTCGGAGACAGACAAAACCATGATTAAACAAAAAGGGGCAACTTGCTATCATATTCGGTCATAGGTGAGCATATAAATATAAATTTTAGCTTAATTTCTAAAGCTAACCTAAGGCTTAATTTATAGTGTGCACTGTTATCTTAGATCATTTTAGTTTATTGCAATTTCTACTAATCTAAATGATTGTGACTAACCTAAATTCTTAGTACATTGTGACTACTCGAAACCTAAATCCTTAGTTCATTGGGAACCAGTTCTAGCCTAAATACTTATTCGTTGTTACTAAATGTGCAGTTTATTATGATGACTAGTAGCCTGTTTTTATTTTAACTACTTCTATCTTAATTTTAAGCATAATGTGATATCTCCTTTGCCTAATTTACAGTGGCTACCCCTTACCTAAAGTTTTAGTTTATGGGGAAAACTGCTGAAGTTGTGTATACTTTTTGTTCAATTACTATACATGTATGAGTTGTTATTATGGTGAACACTATGAAACCTCAGATGTCACAATTGTCAATAAAAGCATTTAAGTACATATGAATGTCGCGTACAATTAACAATTTTTAAATCTAGCTAAATTGAGTAATGTTTTAAGGTTTCCATTTAATTTTAGTTTTCGACCGAGAAATACCGCTTTATTACATCAAGGTATTGCTAATGAATGATACAAATTAAATATATTGTTTTACTTCGAGAGAATGTTAACAGTTTCGAGCAAAAAATGTTAGTTACTCAAACTGTATTCCCGATGTTTGCCGAACATTACCAATGTCAGCTCAATTGAAAAACAATGGACATCCGGACACAAAAAGAGCTCAATTTTGGTCCGGATACCTTAAATACAAGTAGTTTTCACCCCTGATTATTTGAAACTAATTTGTCACTATGGAATAGTTTAACAAGTATATATATATACACTAGGTTATACATACAAGTGCTATAAACTTGTAAGCTCTCATTTGTTATTTTATTGTTTGTTATTGTTATTATGCTGTTGTACCTATATTTTCATGTTTATGTTTGTTTATAATTTTTTATCCCATACCATTTGGTTTTAAAAGTTATAGTTCGATAAGAAAATTTATGAAACTGAGTTACAGACAATTTTTTCCAGATTGGCATTTCTGTGTTAGCTGTTTTATTTGCTGTCGTGTATGTTTTGGTTGAGCTTGTGCCAAAGGTTAAGGTTGCTCATACATCACATACCGAGAACGCAGAAGGTAAAAATTAAATCTTGAATTTAGAACTTGTTATAAAGTTCGCGCTACAACATACACCACTTATTTACTTACACTTACTAAATCCTCTTTGTCTCTGGTGAGACATAAGGCGGCAATCTTTTCCCTCCAATTAGTAGATATTTGGCTTACTGATGTGCTTCTCCTATGTCAAACCTCTATCTTTCAAATCTGCCACCACTGTCCTTCGCCGTGTTGTTTTTTTTTTTTGGCCTCCAAGGTTTACTTCGTCAGTGTGGGTCTATCTTAAAGCTACCTTTTGAAGTCATTGCGGTTCCATCCTGAACACGTGACCTAGCAACCTTACCCCTCTTTACTTAATTTCAGTGCCGATGTTCTTGCAGCCAGTTTTCTTGAATAGTTCTCGGTTTGAAATTTTGTTGGGCCAAAATATTTTACAAATCTTTCTGAGGCATCTATTATAAAACTTTCTATTTTTTAAGGTCACTTTGAATCATCCAACACTCAGCTCCATGAAGAAGCACTGATTTTACATTGCTATTGAACAGTTTGATTTTCGTTTTTAGTTTTCTAGAGTATAGGCTTGATTTCCAAATAGGACTAAGGATTGAAAAAGCTGTCCGTACCTTTCTTAATGTATCTCTGAGATCTATTTGAGCAGCGTTGTCGGTGCTAATTAGGCTTCATAGCTAAATAAACTCTTCACCCTCAACATAGTCTGTAGTGGTGTCTCCTATTGTAATATTTCTTGTTGAGCTGGTGTTGATTTTCATGGATTCTTTTTAGACTTTTTCCATCTCTCCTTAATCAGCTGTTTCTTCCTCTTCAGCTTGTTTCTCGAGGAAGATTTTCTTGTATCTTTTGGTACTCTTTTTAACTTCCGTAGCAACCTACACCACAGACCAAGTAAAACAGGATCACGTCAATTTAGAAATACTTATAAAGTATGTGGTGCATCTACCACAATCAACAGAACTTTTAAAAAGAGATCAAACCGAATATACAAATGTGTTATCGCCTTATGTGCAACCGATTGCTTTTCGTGAATTGCAAAATTTTTATCATTTTGTATAACTCTTATTATTGGAGTAATAATTTCTTCTAAGTCCTGAGTATTTTTTTTTTTAATTTATTGTCAATTATATTGTGAATTGTATTGCATCTTAGTGATTTTAAGCCAGTCCAAAGTAATAAAGCGTGCAATTGTATACAGCTAACAGACAAGTAGACAAGTACAAAACTGAGCGACATGTAAACTGACAATACTTAATTCCATTTGCTTAATTTAAATTTATCTGATACGATGCTGTACAATTTTAATCTTTGTTTTCGATTTTAATAGCATTATATGCATGTAATCAGAACACTTCAAGAGAAGATAATACAATAGTCGTAAATAACACACCAGCACAACTATTCACATGTGTATACAACACACCTAATGGTAGGTAATGATGGTTTCTCTTAGCAGTTTTACCATTTTTTCAGAGAACAGTTTTTTTTAATTTGTGTTACATCAACAAAATATATTTGTTCGATTTATGTATGCACAACTCTGGCAGTTAAAAAGTACTAAGCTAAACATTTTACGAAACGTCAATTATCGACTTCGTCGGGTGGAACAGCTGAGAATAGTCTACTTGATATCCAACAGATAATTACTACACATTGAGAATCAAACCGTTATACTATAAATTATTCTTTACAAAATCTGTGATTACATTCTTTCTTGCCTGAGCTGAATACTAAGATGTCCTCTCAGACGTTTTATTGGCTGGAAACAAATGCTAAATATGGCGTATAAGGTAAAGATAAACAGCCAAACTTGCTATATAATTCCGAAAACTATAGAAATATTTGATACAAATAATGCTTACTTCTACTGAATTTTAGAATATTACGGGACAATAAACTCTTGCATTTGTCGTGCATACATTTAAGCCTGAATATATAAATATTGCCACAAGTAATATAAAGATGTTTGCAATACTGTTTTATAACCTTAGAATATTTGGAAAAACTCAGAAGAGATCCATTTGGAGACAAATGTAGAGATAGTAAGTATGATATGAACTTTAGAACGATAAATTGTTAGTAATTGTTTAAATCCGACCCCGACACATAAGGATAGGTAAGGAGCCATTTCTTGGCCAACCCTATTGAAAGAAAACCAAAAAAATCACTTGCATTTCTTAGACTATATGTATTATAACGCGATAAAATATTAATAGCCATGTATTAAGTTGCAGAATAGTTTTAGCTTAAATTTTTACAAAATGTTACGAGTTCAAAATGCTCAATCACGAAAATGTAACAAGTTGAACGACAAACTGTCAGCTTTTTTAAATATTTCATTGTTCTCTATAAGATCTGACAAAAACACCAATAACTTTTTAGACCGTCCAAGATAATGTTATTTCGTCTTAATATGAATAATTTTTCAGAAAAGGAATATATCCTGTTAAATCTTTGTTAAATAAATATATTTGTTACATCTTTTTGATATTTTAAACGGTGACTTATCTTTCCGACTTGTGTTGCGCATTCAACTGATCCTCAGGCATGAAAGCAAATGGAGAACAAATATTACACTTTAACAGACATATGGTATGTTTAACAACATTCAGATGTTCAGAAGTTATAAAACCAGAGGCTCTCAATAGACTCTATCGCTAACCTGATTGTATACGCAATGACGATGGCCTTTCTCTAATGTTGAACTAAGTCCTGTAATTTTCTATTTTCTTCTGGCATATATAACATAGTTTTTGTTGAGACTAACCAATGAATCGTGCTGTTTTGTTTCAACAGGCTCAATGGTTTCAGATGGGGAGCTATTTTAACATCATCCTGTAGGTTTCTTTGTTCAAATAATTCATACGATTGCAGTCATCATATATTTTTGATCACATATGCAAACCCAACATATTTAAGAGAACCATCCGATAAACATGCGATATGGCTTAAATCAGGATTTTAGTTTCAGAAAAGATGGCATTTGAAAATAGATTCCTCTGTTTAAATTAGTGTGAAGTGATAATGGTGACCATTTTTAGTGTCTCATTGGCATACACAATTTGTAGAGGATAAATATTCTAAATAACTTTTTTTCGTTGTGTAACCTGTTTCAGAGTCTAGTTCCCTCCATTTTGAATATCCAATTCGATAGGAATAAAATCATAAACCGTAAAGAGGACAATATAAACAATAGTTCTAGTAAGTTTTCTTTCAATTGGTTAGCCGATTTAAACTTTTTGTATTCTTTTATTATTCGAATTATTAATAAATATGACACTATTAAAAATTGAGAATCCGTAAAAAATAATGGTTTTCACCTTTGGAAGCCATTATTTTTTACGGATTCACCATGTATCTCTGCATTCCTCCAAATAAAAAAATTAGTACCATAATATAGTTGAGAATTACTGAAAGTTCCGTGATTCACTAACACAAACCGAAGTAGGTAAACCAAATGGAAATTTATGCGATGTTCTATCAGAATTATATAATTGTTTATAAAAATAGGAATAAAATTAAAACAACAGTAAACAGACAAGTGCAACCATGACACCATGGAAATTATCAATATATATTATACTCTTTTATAAATTGATGGATACAATGAAACACTATCAAACATATGGTATGGTTGCCGTGCTTATCTTCAAAAGGTTGTGATAAGTTTTAATTAGTTTTATATTTGATTTTCCATTAAGCAAGGTGTGTCCTTATTGCTCATGAAATGCATCAGCATTTTGTGTCCAATGTATTCTTCTCTTTTCTGCGCACATTAAGCTTAACGCTAGACAGCTGTGTCCTATGTCAAAATCCACCTTAATTTTGCTGGAGAGGGAACTTTTAAAACAAGAATTGAGGTCGTAAGTTTCCAGCATCCTAACGCGGAATGCATATATTAAGAAAAAATATGCACTTAATTTATAACAACAGTTGTCAATTTAGATTTAATAAGAAATAAATTAAAATTTCTTCTCTTCGTCATTTTACACTCCAGAAAAGCCGCAAAGATCTATGCTCGTTAATATGCGTTCTAATTTGCGCTATACTTCAAATAAAAAATATTCAACATTTTTTGTACAAGTTTGATATAAAATTTTACAAATTACATCTCATCTCTCTCTCTCTCTCTCTTTCTTCCATATACTTAAATTGCACTATAAAATAATTACATAAACAATTAGACAGCAAAATCTAATAATAATAAGACAAAATTTTAAAAGGTGAATTGCCAATTCACGATACTTTTCTGAACACCCCAGTCCAATTGGTTTTTGACTATGAAATTGCATTACGATCACATGACTTACTTTTCGAGAGGTGAAGTGTCATAAGGTCAAATGGTAAAAAGTGAATATAATACCGACTTCCTCGGTAAAAAGAAAACATTTCTTTACAGTAAGAATTTCTAATGTGACCGATGATGACGGCGATAGAGGAAATAATGGTACACCCGTCCAATTGGTTTTTGACTAATCAAGAAATTGCATTACGATCACAAGACTTACTTTTCGAGAGGTGAAGTGTCATAAGGTCAAATGGTAAAGAGTGAATATAATACCGACTTCCTCGGTAAAAAGAAAACATTTCTTTACAGAAAGAATTTCTAATGTGACCGATGATGACGGCGATAGAGGAAATAATGTGCAATAATCTATTTTTAAGTCCTAAAGAAACATTCAGTGAAATCATGTTTATTTACAGCTTATTTTAACATTTTCAATACTTTACTGACTTGTTAGAATTCGTCTGGAAAAACTTAACTATGATGCATATATATATCATACCGATTATTTCCATTTTCATTATGGACAAGTTGATTCAGTTTGTTAAGTTACGAGAAAATTCGGACGTCTTAAGTCATTATAACGTGTTATCTTAATAGTAAAATTGGGAAAAGTGTGTTCTAACAGTCTTCTAGGACCATTGTGTGTGTTCTCTTACGAAAGATCGATACATACTCCAAGGATTGCTATGATTGTCCAGTTTATTCCTTCATATCTACTACATATGCATTAATAGTGCGAATGATATAAGACCATTTAAACAGAACACATTTGTCGGTGATGAAGAAAATATTGCAGTCCTTATCTAAGACGACAACGATCTCTTAATTATCTGCTCATAAGGGAAAAAGTAAATTTTCCATTCTCACCTAAGCACTACATTCGTTAAGTAATTTGAGATCCCTCGAAACGAGTGGAATTTATTCAGCTATATTACATTGAATCGTGGGTGTCATATGAAATAAAATGTGTTCACAAAATTCAAAATCTATTTAATCGCTATCAATGACTGAAAGTCATGAAGCAAACAGTATAGCATACATGTAGGCAAACGCTTTAAATGCAGCACCAATCTCCACGCATGCTATTCTGGACGTCTTACGTCAACTGTATTCACCTCCCTAACACAATTGACGCCATTATATCATGTTCATTATATCCTTTTTGTAACAGGTTCCTCTGTGTCCCTTAATGTCATGTCATACCTTACCTCCTTCCTAGCAGTACAACATACTTAAGTTATCCGTTTGTGTTAACGTGTTTAATGACATAGCAAACAAATTCATTCGCAGATTGCTTACCTGTTTTCAAGGCAAGATTCATACACTTCAGAATAGTTCTAACTTCTTTTGAAATTAAATGTTATTTATTGGTTTTAGTGATAAATTTAAACGTTTAACTTTTACTACATTTTGTAGATTCAGAGTATGTTTTTTGTTCGTGCAACAAAGATGGGTATAGTAAGTACACAAACGCATACAATACTACGCTATAAAATAAACACTTTGTGAGTCGGTGATAAAGTAAGCATATTATTTAAAGAAAAAAAAATGTTTTGTGCATGTATAATTATACATATATAGCTCCAATTGACTAGACAAACAATGACTTCTTCATAAAAGAATAATTACTTTAAAGTAGATGAATTTTAAAACATCCAAATATCCGTAATAAAAGATCGTAGAAGTGGTCAGTCATCTCGATTCCTTTTTAAAATTAAAATGTGTATAATATAATCGATTGATCACAAATGGAATGAAATTCTTGTTTTAAACTCGACGCTTGTACTTTCAAGACAAAACATGTAAAATTATAAAATCCATTGCGACAAAATATACGATTTTTTTATCTTCACTTAGCCTAGTTAAAACTATTTACAATTTTGGTTTCCAAAAAACCCTGATCTTCGGATCTTCACCGTATTAGCCTAATTAAAACTGTTTAAAACTTTTGTTTCGAAAACCCGGCGCTTAGAATCTTATAGCTTCTGCACTCATAGTCTGGGCTCCTGACTAAATATTCTCAATACCGTAAGCGGACGTCCAGATCGAATATAAAGTCTGGCCAGCAGCAATGAATCCCGGTCAAAATTTTGACAGGTTTACAACATTCGGAACTCCTCAAAATTAACGTGAATATTAACTGTAACTGACGTAATTCCGATACAAAGCATTATGACGTAACGTCTGGCGTCCGGTAATCAAATTCAAATAGAAATACAGTGTATCAAAAGAATGCTGTTACAGATTTAAGTCTCGTTTGTGAAAATAACTCTACTGTGATTGGTAAGTTCAGCTCGAAAGCCTGAAAACAAGAAGAAGGTAGATACTTTATTTAAATTGTATTCTGATGGAAATTTCCGACGGAACGAAACGCGCGAAAATTTAGATAAAACATGGCGTTTTAAACAACCAATCAAACTGTGTATTAAACTGGTGGTGACGTGGGGTTATATTTGAAGTGAAGCTTGCGTAAATGAACAATATTGCACCAGGGGACCGGAGTACTGCACCCATAGCTTGTACTATGACAGAGCATTTCATATTTATTGAATTATTTTTGCATATAAATACATATAAATACATTTTGTACAATTTTAACTGTATGTTATGTCGCTTCTATACATTATTTCGACCAGATCTGTATCGAGGCAAATTTATTTGTGGTTAAAATCTTAAAGTGTCACATTTATAGAAATGTACTGCGTTGTATACATGTACTCTTCTGTTGTTTTATGTATTTGCGCTGTGTATTTACTTGTAGCTGTGATGTTTCTGTACATGCATGTGATGTAAATAATGAATAATTCTCTCGGAGGGTTTATAGAGTCACAGTTGGGCTGTTTAATATATTCTAGTCAAAGAGAAGAAAAGGAGAATTTCACGTGCGCTTTGTTTGTCATTTGATCAGTAAATCCGAAAATTAACATATGATAGTATTTTTGCGTTTTGAGGTTTGCAGTGTTATTCCAGCACATAGACATATTACTTGTTGAGTTTAAGTAGTATAACTTAGAAATCAAGAAGGTTATATATTGCTGTACGTAATATTTATCTTCCTTAATCGCTGCTTTAAAATGCAGATTAAAACCTAACTAAACATAGTATATATTTATTGAAAAGAGCCTGTTATCTTGTCATGCTTGGGAGGAGAGATATTGTGTATTTGATTTGAAATAAAAGGAAAAAATCATACTTCTAATTACGTCATAATTTTGAAGTGAATAATACAATTAAATAAATATCCATACATCACTTTAAAGCGGTTTTTAATATTAAAGCATACATCTCAGCCGCGTAGATATTAATGGGCGTACCCATCCACTTGTTGAACTAATACACTGCGTAATGTCAATGCATCTATACTGTTCAAAAAAGAAATGCATAGACATTTGGAATTTTTCAATATGCGAAATTTGTTCATAGATGTTTTACATACATTTAAAGATCTGTTTATTTCAATTGGCTCCCTGCCTAATGAGCATGTTGAATCTTAGAAAGTGCACATCAATTCTATCGCCTGGAAATTTGGATAACATTTTTCATGTAAAACTATGTGTTAATTCAACTACTACGTTAAAGTGTACAAAAGCTTGAATTCATCATAGCGTTAAAATACTACCATGTTATGCAGTGGAAATACCTAGCTTGATAACCATCATCTCGCTAAGAGTCATAGACTCAAAGGGCGCCTTTGGGAGCCGTTTTGACACGTTGCCCAAAAAGCCGATGGTGCCACAGATTTCTAGTATTTTACCTGTTTTCTCCTTTTATGTTGATTAGAGCTATTAATCGAGTATTAAACGTTATAATAATAATATTGAATAAGTGTGATCAAAACCTTTTTGCAAAGAATTATGTGAAACGTTAATAAATACTCCCTCCGGTTCAAAATAAGCTTGGGCCATATTGGGAGGGTTCCCAGTGCTCGACCCACACAGGAGCCCAGAGCGTCCCCGAGTGGAGGATAGGGGATACCCTTACGGACCGTAGTGGGTGACGTAATTGAAAAGTGTCATGCGCCGCACACGATAAAGACCCTTGTGTAGATTTCAAAATATTAGGCTCTTCGTAGCGACTACAAAAGGATAAATTCTGCGTCTTCACCTTACACTGCACGGTTTTTCAGTGGCAGTCAACATTTATTTCCTTATGTCCCCTTTTCCTTAGATTTATGTTTTGTCATGAATCTAGCTGAAATACTGCTCACTGGACGTAAAAAAAGATCAAATCAATCAATTTATATATCTATTTATCTATCAGCAAAATCAGCCAGTCCAGATTAATGAAATATACGATCTCCGATAGCCAAGAGTTAATATCCAATACTACTGTTTAGAAAAATATGAAGATAAAATCGGTATGCAATAAAAACTCATAACATGTATTGATTTTACCTTTAGGGCTCTACGAATTTGATGAAGTTAGCAACTTGTTTGTTCACTCAACTGTTACGTCTTTTTATCGACTGTATAAAATTATGACTTAGTTTCTTCAGTCTTTACGATAGGAGGCTTTCACTTGTGACAGTGTGTGGGACGGGGCTTCTATGTATACGGAAAATTACAATGTAACGCTACCCCAAGGTTGAACCGATTGGTGGCTTAATATAAATTAAACCCTAGACGAAATGTGTACCAATCTATCAATGTTGACATTGAGGAAAAAGGGGTGTTAGAGGCTCTTATATACCATTATCGCATATAGTTTAACGAGGCTATGGTTCGTGACTCCTAGACTTATAATGAAGCGTATAGGCTCTCACGCTTATAAGCCGATTAGTGTTCTAAGGTAAATTCATCTCTGGACGAAATGTCAAAGTTCATCAAAGTCCATATTGCCATTATGTAAGGGGGATTGGTAGGCCCTTTGCAGGTCATATGGCATAGTGAATTTGGAGAAGATAAAATATGACCTAAGATGGCTTAAAGTAAAGAGAAGAGAAGTTGCAAATCGTTAGGCTCTAATCAAACCTAATGTCAGTGAGACAAGGTTAGGGTGTCTCACTTCAAAGTACAAATGAAGGTCACATATTGGCCTTCGCCGGGTGTAAGCCGATTGGTGGCCTAAGGTAAAATAATCTCTGCTAGAAATTTTTAAATACTTCTTATTGATGGGTTTCGTCGATGGAATTTACACCTTCAAAAGGTATAAATATTCAAAGTTAAATTTCACAACAATGTCAAGTCCTGTTGTGTTACTTTATTTGATTTCAAAACCAAAACGTCTCAAATTCCTCTAGACATTTTAAATTAACTATATAAATAAAGGTAAAAATTATAACTCTTACCGAAAATTAACGATTAATGAGAATTATAATATAAACTATGATATTATATTTAGAACACAATTATTTTTGTAAATAGTCAGTTTTGTGTCAGTCGAAGAATCTTTTATTTGCAACTATTGTAATTTTTGTAGGTTTAGTCGATTTCTGTAGATAGTCGACTTAACAAACGCATCTCAAACGATAAAATATATTTGTTTTTTTAATTTTGCATAAATCTATCTTCTGGTACATGTATAACGGAATAAATAGGTCAAACAATTGTATCTATATTATTCGTCTAATAAAAAGAATTGTTTTTGTTGTCATAACTATAGAGATTAATTTTAAATTGTGGTAGACTGTTTAAAAACTTGTATTGTTTTTTTCACTACACGTTCACAAAATTTTAACAGATGTGGACGTTCGCGAACAAATCTTTCTAAATTATGTTTTTTGATGCCATTTCTCAGTGTGGGAACAGCTTTGATGCTTTAGTAATGACCATCATAACGTATTTGTTTATTCTTTATAACTACAGGTTCACAGACTTGTAACAAATGTGGTCATTTGGGACCAAAACTGCCTAATTTTTGTTTTTGTGATGCCATTTCTCAGTGTGGGAACAGCTATGATGCTTTTGGAAAGACTAATTGTACGTTTTTTTATGCGAATTACTGATTGAGTGTTTCGCCTAACGTGAAAAAAGAAACAATGAAAGATTTAAATGATTAATTTATCGTGGAATCAGCCAAAATTTTCTTCTTGAGTAAACCTTGCATATGAATATTTGTATATATTAATGTTTATTTTCCAAAAAAAGTATGACTGCGTTTTTATATAACAGTCATACCGAAATATGCATCCACCCAGTATCTTATTGGCCAATGTGTATGTTAAAGTTACTTAAAATGTCTGAGAACCGCAGGCAAAACTTGTATTTTTAAATGCCTAGCCAAATTCTAGTCGGAAATCTTTAAATATTTGGAAATCAGATATGATTCAACTTTTGAGATAAAAATGCAACTTGATGTTAGAATTTGTTTTTTTCAGGTGAGAATTGTAGAAAATATTTTCTTACCTCACCTTACAAAGACAGGGGGGATTGCTCGTGCTCGCAAACGCAGACAATGAATAACATTTCATGTTCATGTCATGAAGGATTTACAAACTTAATGTGCAGTTCCATAGAAAAGAGAATCTGTAAATATTCATTTGTAAAGAAGAAAATATTTGACAAATTTGACAGCTGCATTAAATCCAACAATGACTCATGCGTCTTAGAAGGGTGTGATGGCGCTGCGTTTATCTGTGAATTATTCAATGGTATGTAAGTCGATTAATGCTTAACTCTATATATTATTTTTAGGTTATCGCGCTATCTGACGTAACAACATAACAATATTATTATTTATATTATCAGTTATAATAATAATTCATGAACGTGTATTTTGCCACGAGTCTTATTGATGTTTTTGTTAACCGTATTTGTTAAAATACTCGTTCAGACTACTCGAAAAGCGCCTGCTGCATGGAATGTTTAACGTGGCACTTTCAGCATAGACCAGGTGGTCTCTGTGATGATAACCGTAGTTTTGTATAGGGAAAAAAGCCTGGAGTACCCGGTGGAAAGCCTAGAACTTCGGCAAATATGCAAAAGAAACCTTTATGTGATTCGCAGAAATTAGTATTTCTGCGAATCTAATAAAGTTTTCTCTTGCATATTTGAGACATCTGTGGCCGCTTGGAAATGAGCGGTGTATAACATTGTTTGCTAATGTTAATCATGGTACAAATTGGTAGTAATTTACATTAAAAAAACCTGGCGATATAACTTGTATAAGTATAAATCAAGACGCATTTACAAGTATACAAGGATTACACCTAACGCTTATTTTGACAAGGGGGAAGGCCAAAAATAACCAACAAGTTTATTGCGGAAAATCAAATAAAAGGCAGGTATACCTTTCCAGAAGAAGAGTATAAGTAGAGTTAAAACATATACAAAAAGTAAACGAATTGTCACAGTAACCAACTCTTTTTAAAGCTATGAACTTTACACACACACACACACACACCCTCACTCACACACACACCCTCACACACCCTCAAACACACACACACACACAGTCTAAATGAAGCTACCAACCAGTACACTTACTAAGTATCGGATCGCCAACATGACGATACAGCATAAACAAAAAAATAATATATAAGTCTAAAGAATTATGCAACGATACAAATATAAAGATATTTCTACTATAAAATAATTATATTAATAAATATGACAAACTTTTCGACCAGCTGATGGCCTTCTTCTATATCGTTTAGTTTTAATTGTGGTTAACTCCATTTTCTGCATTTTTTTAGTTATATCGATTCGAGGACACACTACTCGCAACTTCAGTGTTGATCATTTGATCAACAGTAGATGACTACCTACCTTAACAATTGGCCACGCTAGCCAGCATAAAGACTATTAAAGCATTTTACTGTTTACTATGTTCTCACCAATTTAACCTGTATATTTATAATTACATTTTGGTTTTCTTGTAACAGAAGGAAATAAAGATTTGAGAAAAAACGCTGATACCTGTAAAATCAATGTAAATAGTAAACAATGCATATTTACAGAGAAAATAACAACACAACAAGGTATTAAGTATATAATGACATTGTGCATACCATCTCGTAGACAGACTTTTTATGAACAGTGCTTGCACACTGAATGATTATTTTTGCAATGTATCTCCTCCAAAGTAGACTCAACATGTATGCCCTTTTCAGATTTCGGCAAGTGTCAGTTTAATATTATTAGATCTGCATCACATTTTCACAAAAAAGAATTTAAAAAAAATATGTGAAAACCGTATGGACTATACGTATATAAAAGACCCAATATGGTAGCATTATTAAAACTTGACTTTTGTTAATTAATGAAAAGTGAGTCTTTTATGTTTTAAAAATTAAAAACGACCTTATAATCTTGACAGTTAAGGTTTTCCACTCTAGGCATGGAAAGCCTTCTTGTTATTACTCTGTATCGTGGAGCGGTATTAATTATGCTTTCGTTTACTCTGGGACACCAACCCTTTTTCTTTGCCACGCTTTTTTATTTGACACCAAAACTCTTGTGTGCAGATAAACTTTGAAACCGTAAAAGATGTTTCAGATCTTTTTGAGAGATTTATTTACCATAACAATCAATTAAGACAAACTTACGACCATATAACTTCGGAAAGAACAACATCAACCAAGGTAAAACAAACCCTTGTTTGGGTAGCGTAGTAGTCAAGAGAAATACTAGTAAGCGATCTAGAAATATGGAATAATGATCGCAGGATCTACCATAACTATAAGTGAAATGTACACAACATACACTGGAGCTGATGTTGCTGCCGATGAACGCGATGTTGACCACTGGAAAATTTAAGTCATCACGTTAGTCGTAGAGTATATTTGTCATTTTCCCGAGTCTATTTCTAGATGCAGGTCTAAGTAAGAGTCCAGCATACATGTAATTTTATTGGTGGTGTCTGTAATTGTCAAGCTCGCTATGATCGATTGAATAAAGAAGAACATATGCTAGAAACTTGGGTATTTTACTATCGTTATGGAAAAAGGGCGCAAGGTCAAAGAGGAAGTGATACTTCAGTTTTTAGACAATGGATTGTGTGCAAAAATAATAGTTTTCAATTATAAGTACCTGGACCAAAATATTGACCTTTTATGGAATTTGTCATATATTTTGATCGACCTTTTCAACATTATTCATTATAAACCTTGACCTAGAAAAAGGTCATTATGTCAAAGGTCAGTGTCAACTTCTAATGTTTGATATGCTGTGTGCAGCCCCAAATTAAGAGATACGGATTTTAAACTATAGCAAAAAGTAAATCCCTTTAAGGTCTTCAAGTGTCATATTTGAAATGACTTTTGGTAAGCGTTGTATGTACTCGTAAACTTTGTTGCAAGCAATATATTTATAACTATAACAGACATTTTTCTTTACTGTTGTTCATTGTCTTGGCATGGTCAAGGTCACAATGATAGACGTTAAGATAAAGCAATATTTATGAAAATTGTCCTCATTGATGTAAATGAAATGGTTCATCCTTAGTAATAGTTAGTTTTCAATGAATCAATGGTCTAGGTCATTTAAGTTCTTAAACGAATGGTGTTACCTTTAGTTTGTTTATGTTGAGATATAGATTAATATTTACTTAAAAGAAAGACAATGTCATAAAGTTCCGCAATTTGACATTTTCTATTTTAACTAATAGCTAAATAGTTTCTAATTCAAATTTGCTTATTTCAAGTCAAATTACTAATTTTGTGTAGCAGAAGATAAATGTCATTCAATACAGTTTCCTAAAGTCAAAAGTTTACTTGATTGAACTTAAATTTATGTGTGTGTATTTTGTTTTGCTTGTTACAGATAGAGCTAACAAATTAGCGCAAGAAGATGCCACTTTGAGAAACAACCCTTCCACCTGTGAAAAAATATTCGCAACCGTTCATCTGCTGTGTTTCATGCTAACGCTTATTTTTGTTTTAAATTTGTCATATTTGCTGTTTTAACTTATCCCTTTTAGTGTCTCGATTTTTCCTGAATAACTATGAATTTATGCAACAGAAAATTATAGTAGGTCATACTAGAACGTAAAACACACTAGCAAACCAAAAATCTTTTTTTGTATTTGTATACTTCACTCGAATGACACAGCTCGTTTGGCAGAAAACCAGAGGATCTGCAACATCAATTGGCAAATACTGCAATACCTCAAATGAAGGTCAATGTTAAGGCGATAAGAGCTGTGTACGAAATCCTGAAGTTTAGAAGAGTTTATAAACGATAATTTAAAACACAACTCGCTCTTTTTGATAGATTGGTCAAGAATATACATTGCTTTGGAGGCGCGATTTGGGGATTAAGCAAAATTTACATTAATGAAAGGTACAACAAAACTTCCGCAAACTTCTTGTAAATATAAAATTCTCAACTCTAAACGGTATGGTTTACGCAAAGGCTGGTAGACATTCAAATGAAATTGATATTAGTTATTGCTTTCAAATACTCAATAGCTGAGCAACGTGGTCCATTCCGCATAATCTAACTTTTAGTGCGTGACTGATCATTGACGTCATAATTATATGTATTGATGACGTTGACTATGCATGTATAGTGACGACACTAACAATTGTAAATTGAAAGTATTGATTACTTGTTAAATATTGTTTTTTTGATATTTCTTTTCATAATATTGAATATAAAATACCTGTATAAGGATTGTTTTCAATTGTTTGTTAGGTTATTGGATATAGACGAATTTTGGATGGATTTAAGCTGTAACCAAATCGCATCATGATTGAAAAATATTAAAAGGCAATTTCTCATTGATCATTTTGTTTAGAAATGTTATTGTTCAAAGAATTCAATTACCAATAGGAGTCAAAAGATAAATGAGAATCAAGTAGCACCAGAGTGCGCATGTCTAGTTAAAAATGTGAATCAAGTAGCACGAGAGTGCGCAAGTCTAGTTAAAAATGTGAATCCATTAGCACTAGAGTGCGCAAGTCTAGTTAAAAAATGTGAACAACTACTTCCAAAATATTTTTAAACTAGACCAACTGCTCTGAAGTTCTCTTTACATATTAATAGTTACCAAAACGCAAGGCGTATTATATTAAATGTGCAACTTCATCAAAATATAGACAGAAGAATCCTGGCTTATCTCGTCTCACTTTCGAGCATACAATGTTTTCTGTGTTTGTATTTTGTTATGTATATAATATAAATATTCTTTATATTCTGTGTTGTGTATGTTACACCTTCCTTGTACCAACAAATGCTAGTTTTATAAAAATAAAAGATATATAATTACTTTGCAACATGTTATATCAATCATCCTATGTATCCTTACCGTCATAGATATTAAGAGTTGATTGCAACCATTTGAGTGAACCCCCCATTGCCTCCCCAACTTGTATTAGTCAGTTGTAGATTATTTCCGTAAAAGTTTTGGGGTTTTTTTTGTTTTTGTTTGGGGGGGTGGGGGTGGCGGGGAGGCTTAGTTTGTGGTATGGTATACTTGATTGACATTCCAGACAAAGATTATCATTTATAAACACCCACCCAGCAAGTAACAATAAAAAGATCACTTAAGGCCAACACATAGCAGCAGTTCATATGTTCTGCATTGAATATCTTGTAACGATTCTTTCGATTGCATGTATATTTCATTACAAATATAAAAAATCGAAAATACCAAGGAATATTCAATAAACAATACGTCAGGTACAGAAAATTCAATGATAAACAAAAGAGGGACAGGAACATAAACAAAAGAAATAGACACAAAACACAAAAGAAAAATAACTGAGTGGCATGAACCCACAAAAACCGGAAGTGAGTCTAAATGTTCCAGACGGATAGGTAACTCCTGCTCCCTCCGTGGCAGTCGTTGTGTCAGTCAAGTTAAAATCCATTAATTAGCCATATCCAGGGGTACAAGTTAAAAATTCTTATCAAGATATACAATTGAAAATTTAGAGAAATACTTAATGATAATGTAATAGTTCGAGGGTAACATATTTTTTTTAAAATAATATTCCCTACTAGCGGTAAACAAGATTTATCTCCCATTTGCAGAGTTATCTGTTCTTTAGAGCAGGTACTTTATAAAACGAACTGTGGGTAAAAAAATCGTTTTTCTACAATATCTTTTTATTCACATATAGCAAAGCATCCGGTAAAATTTATTATGATGTGAAAACTAATTCTGCCGTTTTTTAGGCGTACTGGAAGAGTCAGTCCACAGACATTATTAAAAAAAATAAAAATGTGATTTTTCCCTATCTGTTCAATAAGTAGATACCTGCTGTCATGAAAGACAACTCTTGAAAATGAGAAGTAACTCTTGTAATCCGAAAATAGGATATGGTTTAATATATATATATATATATATAATTATTCATGTGTAAAATTGTGTTGGTAATAAAATATCCAATCTTTATTGCCATAACACATTTCTATACATAACAGGTGTGCAGTGACTCAAGGTGAAAAATAAAGTCATGTTCAAGACAGTTTATGTACGTGTAAAATATCAAACAAGGAATTAGACTGATTGATTCAAGCCAGTAAAAATTATCTTAAGATCAATTAGACTTTTAAGACTGGTCAAGACTTTTTCCGATCCGACCTTTAACATTAGGCACGACGGGGTCGAAAATGAAGTCGAACAGGATTTAAACACATTGAGACAAATAAAATCACTCGAAACTAATGACAAATATGACCGTTAAATGTTGGCAGGTCGCGTACGAACTCAATTTAAATAAGTACATAAATTAATTGTAGTGATGTAAACACACGGAAACTGTGTTTTATAAATGTTATTTTCAATAAATAGATCTAGATGAAAAACTATTATTATTAAACCTCACTTTAGAAAACACTTACTGGTTGGCGCAGAATAATATCACGTGATGTTTATAAATGAGATGTCTTCCTGAACAAATCCAAAAATTTGCTTGCAGTGGTAGACAACCCTATTGTCAGTTTGTACAACTATATTTTACTCGACAATCTCAATTCAATAAAAAGCACGAGAGCAACAAAAAAGAAACAAAAAGTTGTTAGAATAACGTCTTTTTTTTACATTTTATTATTATTCCATATTATACCTTTGTGTTATGAACATCCAATAGAACACATTTTCACACGATAACCGGTCCATATTTTATACCATGCCTTTGTTGTTTACATATCACAAATTGACCTTGACTTTTGCTACGGGAGTTTTACATAGTAAGTTACCCATTGTTGTTTCTAAAGGGACCGTACGTTGTTTATAAAAGTTCGTCTGCTTTGTGACGTTCAACGGCATTCGGACAAACTGCTTGACTTTTCCCGCGTTAACTGCACACGACAGTACTCGAAGGATAAAAAATAGACAACAATTGATTGTTCCTATCGTACACCTGTTTTCCAATTTAGGTCAAATGTTACTATGGAAAATCGCCCTATCAAAATGAAAAAAACCACCGCTTTTCAAAACGCAGATTAACTATGGAAAGTAAGTTTTCAATTTTAAAATGGTTTTTGTATGGTGTTTAACGCCACTTTCAGCAATTTTCAGCTATATCATGGCGTCCAGTTTTTATTGGGGGAAGGAAGCCGTACCCGGAAAAAATCCCGACCTGCGATAGGAAAACTGGCAATCCTTGTCAATTAAGATTGGAGTCGAGTACACCCTGCCCGCAATCTCAGTGTTGACAGACCACGTGATCAATAGTAGACGAACTACTTTTACCACTCGGCCACTGAGGCCCCCTTTTAAAATATGATATTTTTAGATGTACAATAATACGACAAAAGAGAGCATTTTTTCATATTTGACATATAATGCAACGCCGAATGTCAATCTCGTGCATAACGGAACACCTGCGCGTGCGTATTCCGGTTATAACAGCGCTAATGTTTATCACAGTAATTTTGCCTAATTCATCCCCTTACGGAAACCCCAATACACAATAATGTTATAGTCGAACGTACCACACAACATTCCAAGGTGCAATATAACTCACTGTTGTAATTTTACAAATATGAAATCGAGCAGTCCCAAGACATATGTGCAATACAAATAAAAAAAAACAAGAAAAAAAACCCGCACAAACCATATATACGCCTAGAAAAAAGTTAACCACCCCCGAATATTTTTGTTTTTTTCAACTAAGCTAACTTGTAATAACAACTTACCTACTTAGTAATAACAACGTAGCTTACTTGTAATTACAACTTAGCTAACTTGTAATACAACTTAGCTTACTTGTAATAACAACTTAGTATACAGCTATATATTATCAAAGTACGTCATTCCACCATCGTTTGTAACGAAAGGTTCCGACTGTAGCAGTCGGAAGATAATGAGATGTGGAATAATTGTACGCGATTCAACCTACATATATAAAAGGTAATTTAAAGAATCCACAATGGAAAACAGCAAGCAGCCTTCAATGTGGCGCCTTCTATTCAAGCCTTCAATAAATCAGCTTTTTAAATCAAAAAGCTTCAAAAATATTAATTTGTTTTGCCAATGTAACCTACTCTTTAGGCCTAGGTAACTGTAAGCCTCCATAAAAAACGTGATTGCAAGAAAACCCATGTAAATATTCCAAATAAATGTTTACTAGTCTGATTCACGACAGGCCTACATCGCGGGCCACTTTATTTTCGGTTTTTACGATTTTGAAATGTTTTCTCTCTGTAGACTTACAAGTTGAACACCATATATTATGGTATTCATTAAATAAACAAACAAACAACTACTACCCCCCAAACCATACCACAAAAAAGAAAACAACACCACAAACATCAACAACAAAAAACACCACCAACAACAACAAAAAACACCACCAACAACAACAACAAACAAAAACAACATTGAGATAGCAGCTAAGAGCAATTTTTGAGGGGGTTTAAGTTTTACCATAACAAGGGGGGGGGTAACTTCCATTATAACTGACGTAGGTAAATATGTACGGACCAAAAGGGTCTACTTTTTTGAATATGCAATATGTGAAAAGGGTGGAAATTTGATGTTGCATATATGATAAGGTGTACTTATATCAATAGCCTTTTGACAGTGACACCAGAACTTCAGCAGACCAATGACAACATAAGGCGATCAACAAGAATACGTTTATATATGTAGGTTGAGTCGCGTACACATATTCCACATCTCATTATCTTCCGACTGCTAAAGTCGGAACCTTTCCTTACAAACGAATGACATACTTTGAATCGATATTATATAGCTTTATAATAAGTTGTTATAACAAGTTAGCTAAATTGTTATTACAAGTAAGCTATGTTGTAATTACAAGTTATCTAAGTTGTAATTACAAGTTAGCTAAGTTGTGTAATTACAAGTTAGCTAAGTTGTTATTACTAGTTAGCTAAGTTGTTATTACAAGTTAGCTAAGTTGTTATTACAAGCTAACTTAGTTGTTATTACAAGTTAGCTAAGTTATTATTACAAGTTAGCTAAGTTGTTATTACAAGTTAGATAAGTTGTAATTACAAGTTATTAAGTTGTTATAACAAGTTACCTCAGTTGTAATTACAAGTTAGCTAAGTTGTTATTACAAGTTAGCTAAGTTGTAATTACAAGTTATTAAGTTGTTATAACAAGATACCTTAGTTGTAATTACAAGTTACCTAAGTTGTTATTACAAGTTAGCTAAATTGTAATTACAAGTTAGCTAAGTTGTAATTACAAGTTAGCTAAGTTGTTATTACAAGGTAGCTAAATTGTTATTACAAATTAGCTAAGTTGTTATAACAAGTTAAAAAAATACCACATTTGGTACTAATAGGCATCCGTAGATTATTATAAAATAAAGTTTAATTTTGTTGAATTTGTTCAGCAATAATTCTTTAATGTATAATTAAAAGGATGTGGGCATTCAGTTGTGAAATTTTAATCAAGCGCTGTTTTCTGTTCACGTGGAGCTTGCTCCCTTCATCACGTCCAAAGTGCACTATTTTTACGTGCAGCATATTAATTGAATAGTTGCCAGTATAGAGGGCATTGTCATGATATCTTGACTGCACAAGGGAGAGTGGAATGGCCTGAAACATTGAAAATGCCCGAGCCGAAGTCGGGGGTATTATCCATGTTGAAGGCAGTACCACTTCCCCGAATGTTGTCAAGTATCATGACAATGCCCTCTATACCACTGTCCCGAATGCTGTCAAGTATCATGACAATGCCCTCTATACCACTGTCCCGAGTGCTGTCAAGTATCATGACAATGCCCTCTATACCACTGTCCCGAATGCTGTCAAGTATCTGGACAATGCCCTCTATACCACTGTCCCGAGTGTTGTCAAGTATAATGACAATGCCCTCTATACAACTGTTTCGAGTGCTGTCAAGTATCATGACAATGCCCTCTATACCACAGTCCCGAGTGCTGTCAAGTATCATGACAATGCCCTCTATACCACTGTCCCGAGTGCTGTCAAGTATCATGACAATGCCCTCTATACCACTGCCCCGAGTGCTGTCAAGTATCATGACAATGCCCTCTATACCACTGTCCCGAGTGCTGTCAAGTATCAGGACAATGCCCTCTATACCACTGTCCCGAATGCTGTCAAGTATCAGGACAATGCCCTCTATACCACTGTCCCGAGTGTTGTCAAGTATCATGACAATGCCTTCTATACCACTGTGCCGAGTGCTGTCAAGTATCATGACAATGCCCTCTATACCACTGTGCCGAGTGCTGTCAAGTATCATGACAATGCCCTCTATACCACTGTCCCGAATGCTGTCAAGTATAATGACAATGACCTCTATACAACTGTTTCGAGTGCTGTCAAGTATCATGACAATGCCCTCTATACCACAGTCCCGAGTGCTGTCAAGTATCGTGACAATGCCCTCTATACCACTGTCCCGAATGCTGTCAAGTATCGTGACAATGCCCTCTATATTGGCAACTATTATATTTATTTCATTGAAGAATTAAAAAACAGTTTGTGTTGCTTGTGTTTGGATCACAAATTCAGTTTCGCATGTTTTTGTTGCACAATATTTAATCTACAAGTATAATGAAAAAAATATATAATTTATGTTTGGTATGTATGATTGTTTATGCTTAAATCAATCATTAAGTCTCTTTTGATGACAAATGCTAAGTTTTATTCTAAATCACTGCACAGGGCATTATCACGACGTGATAACGCCCGCGGGCGTTTCACGGCGTGATAATGCCCTCGTGTCAAATAACTGCAGATTACTTAATACCAGCTGATCTTGTTTTATCCAATTGAAACCTTCATAATTTTACTGATATGAAATAATGGCATTTAAATCCCGTATTACTAATTCTCAAATCATTTAAAGTAAGCATGGCATTGGCAAATCATCGGCTGATATTTCCTCCATGTATCTGATGGGCGAACCCGTGATTGGAGGGGGGGGGGGGGGTTAGTTATGGTGTGGGGATGTATCTCACATGATTGCAAACTGGATCTGGTAACAATCAATGGCAACCATAATTGCGAAAAGTACACCCGGGAGTGATTACACCTGTAGTTGTGCCTCATTTTGAAAACCACCCATTAGGGCACATTTGGAGAACGAAGCTGTGACCTGCAAAGAAGTCCAGATCTAACCCAATAGAGCATCTATGGGATCAATTAGGTAGGCCATTACAAGCTATGGAACCCCCTCCGCAGAACTTGGAACATTTAGAAGCTCAATTACACCGGGAATGGCGACAGATAACGTTTCAACAAAATAGACGACTTACTGGCGGTAGATATAATCGATATTGACCCCTCGACGGCTAATTATCAGTTTGGTGTTTATGATTGAAATTTTCTAGTGCGATTGGACAATTCAATAACAGTTTGGAGCTTTCGGTGACAATACTATTTAAAGACTACGTGAAAGCGCAAGACCGTCCATATCTTGATGAAATATGTAAATAAAATAATGAGTTTTTTTTTAATAATGTTTCATCGTGCCTAAAACTGCATATTGTTGTTTGCTATACAAATGAAAAACGAATGGCAGTCCAATATTAGTCCAAATGTGTTCGAATATGTATGACTTGAAAAAGAACTAAGGGTGCATAACATTTTTCTTATGTTGTATATGTCAAACTATTACACGAGTCAACCTTCACGTGTTTACCTGTAAAGTAATATTTGTTAATATCTTTAAATATCGTTTATCAACAATAGATTTTAATGTTAATTGACATTTAATACAGTTAAAATAGCACCGATCCATTTATCTTGTAAAATCTCATTGTCGTTTGTAGTGTGGGTTTAGTGATATTGCGACCGAAATTTATCGTCAGGTTCGAATGAAAAATTGGAGTCTACATTTTGCTACATGCGTCTTGAAATATTTGTGTAGAAACATACAGACTCGGGATTATAATAATTTTTCTGATTATGGACACACAACAGTTTATTACACCAATACTATAGAAATGAGGCGATCCTACTTACACGTGATTTGTACACTAATATACTGTTATTGGTGTGTAGGTTAAAACAATAGTAATTTATCAGTCTTTTAGTCCGATTATCTTTGTGAATCAGTCCAAAATGGGGAAATGTGTGCTCGATTACACTTGAAAGACCCGTACCTAACTGGACCCCATAATATATCTAAAAAATGTTAAAAGTGGCTCACCATTCAAACAAACAAACCTAAAACAGATACGGGGATCTACACAGGGATATCGGGTTTCTCTCAGTTAATTTTTTAATTGGTATTTTACGCCACTTTCGGGTTTTTTCTGCCTTTACCATTGGCCAAGTTTTAATGAAGGAGGTTAAAACTGGAAATTAAACGGAAACTCTTGCTCGTGAACATCTGCAAGTATATTCTCAAAAAATCGTACAATAACATGTAAACGTAACGTAAGTTTAACAGTTTTTATATTCACAAATCACTGCAGGGAGGTTGTACTCGACTCCAATCTTAATTTACCAGGGTTGTCTCCCGGTACTCCGACTTCCTCCCCCAATAAAAACTGGACGCCATGATATAGTTGAAAAGTTGCTGAAATTGGCGTTAAACACCATCAAACAAAAAACCGAATATATTCACAAAAATTCTTGGTCGTACGTTACGTTTGAAATCGCTCGTAAACTTATGTCTGCTCCAGGGCGCTCGTAAGTCCTTGCTTCCCTCGTAATTTTGCAAAGAGAAATCGTTTTTTTAGGACATTCACTACTTAGAACAGTGTCCATTTGCTTTTGATTATTTTCCATGTGATCAAATCCCCAATATCGTAGACTTTTCTCGTTTAATTATTCAAAGTTCAACCATAACTCTAAACAACTTGAAGCAATATTTTTAACATTTATTTTTTTATCAGAATTCTGACAATGCATTCTAACACATTTTGCATTTCGAATTGATTTCTTATATTTAATGTTAACAAAGTAGCATAATTCTAACAAGTGCCTAACAAAAGTCCTATCCTAACGCTTATCAGAATTCTGATAAAGAGGGTTCTATTTTTAACGATTGTTGTGGAGAATATAATTTTGCTTACTGATTTCTGGAAGTACAAGAGCCTCATAGTAGCAGAAAAATAACATAGACTTTAATTATCAGAATTCTGATAAAAAGATGTCAACTATCACAGTAGGCAAGTTAGCTATACCAAATCTTATCAGAATTCCGATCACGTAGGCATACACTGCCAATCAATAAAATCCGCCATTAACTTAAATTATCAGAATTCTGACAAACGGCTGTATCTAGTCTTCGTTACAGCCTGGATTTTGATACAGCCCGGGCTGTAACAGTGACACAGCCTAATCAAAAAGACTCGAATTTCCATATATCGCAAAACAATGAAAGTTAATTTTGTTCTGTCAACTATTAATCCGGTTTGTTTTCTTATGTGTTCAATGAAATAAAAGTAATCGTAACTTGTGTGTAGTCCGTATCAGAATTACGGACATCTAATGGACCAGATACGGACCGTTATCTTGTTAGAGCCCTCGCCTTTGGCTCGGGCTGTAACGGATAAACAGTCCGTATCGGGTCCTTCATCAGTCCGTAATTCTGGATACGGTCCTACATACAAGTTACTATTACATAATTATTTCATCACTTTTCATATCAATGATGTAACAAACCATTCAATTGGATAATTTGCAGTCTGCATAGTAAGCAACAGTTGATGTGCTTTGGAATAAAAGATTCAGCCGGGACGTATCAGCAAACGGACTGTATCCAATCTTTTGATACAGCCCGGCTGTATCGGTGATACAGCCTGATCAAAGAGCTGATTCAAATTTCCATATGCCACTAACCATGCATGTACATATATTGAAAAGTTCATATTGTAAACTATTAAACGTATATTTGTGTTCTAATTTGTTCAATGAAATAAAAGTAAAATATCAGGATTACCGACTTCTGAAGGACCTGATACGGACTATTTATCTGGTTACAGCCCTCGCCTTTCGCACTTCACACAAGTTCTATTACATAAATAAACTGTACATTTCCCAAGTGTCAAACTGCAATTTATATATGATATATCATAAATCAAAGTATAAATATACAGGCGTATGCGTCAAAACAGATATCTTCGATATTCATCTGTAAAATACGACAAATTTGTTTCCCTTCTCTGCCAAGTCATCAGAAATTTGTCAGGATGAAATTTTGCTTTATCTCTTATTTTGGAAAACAACTGTCGTTGACAGACTGGGCACATTGGGTCAGACGCTTTTATAGCATTTACTTAGAATTCCTTGATTAAATAACTAGCATTTGACCACTGTCATCGTTCACCTCCTCTATTATTGTGCATTATTTTGAAAATTCTTGTTTCCTAGTTCCGTCTTAAACAGTGCACTTATTACGTTTAAAAAGCCCTTTATATACAGAGATGGATCAAACACAAATGTCTTCATTTAATTGACGTTTATAAGACAGCACAACGAAACTCAACAATGCACAGAAAAAACAATAAGCGTATAACCTCTTAAATTAAAGAATTTATCTGTACAGCCACAGAAAGTACACTTTAAATAAACCATGATGTACGTATGCATTCTTTCGTGGGAAATTTGTGGCATTTTTTGTGTCACAGGGTAGCTACTTGTTGCTTAATTTCACATAAACACTAATGTTCCTATAGACATATTTATTATATACATATTTCCAATATAATAATTATAAATACACGTCCATTCACTTTCATTCTATTTTCATACCAAGGTACCTCAACTTTCACTGAACTCGCAATCACATAAAATTAAGGCATGACATTATTTATTTTGACTGCGGCAGAAAGATCCGAAGATGACCAGGTGGTAGACAAAACCAAATTTTCTAATGATGTGTCCGACACAGGTCATTTAAACAATTTAATTGATAGATACTGTCTGGTGGTCTGATATTCTTATCAAACAATTACCTAACTATTGCCTTCATCAGATTTGTGATAATTATTGACAATTAAATTTATGTGATTTTACTTTTGCTGTATTAACTATTGTTTTGTTTCTTAAAAATATTGACTATTGTGTTTTGTGGACATAAATATAGTTTATCATATCCGATTTAAAATATACTATTTACGTGATTCTAAAAAATGGGGAGTGTTAAAAATAAGCAGAAATAAATATGTACTTCTGTAGGCAATAACGTGTATTACAAACTTCAAAATAACATTCATCTTATGTTCGCATATGAAATTTGGGGTTATACATGTAATTAAAATTAAAATTCAGGAATAAAAAGACAATATAGGTTTTTATATCAAGACTTAATATGGCTCGGTAGACAATTTTTTTGGCTGAAAAGCATTACTGTTGTGAATTTTATGCATATTTCTACAATAAATAAAATTTAAAATTTTAGATCCGTTAAACTGCTGATCTAATCTCCCCTTTTCCCCAGACTACACGTGTATTTTAAGGTAATCATCTTATGCATATTCATATCTGATCAAACTGACCACAACAGATAAGGAGGCGTGTCATTTACTAATGAATCAATTAATTACATGTCAATATACAGCTGCTCTGATTTCACTAACCAGTATCAATAACATAATTATAACAAAAACAGTCGCCGAAAAAATATTTCAGTTGACTCAAATTAAAAAAAAATTCCTCACGTCAAATTACTGTTGATAATAAACAGAAATAATAAAAACAGCCGTAATTTGCTATTGTTTCTACTAAACTTTATATTCAATCTTAATAACATTTACTCTAATAAAACTCAATATTTAAAAAAAAATGAAATCATACACAATTTTAAAAATCTCATTTACTTTTTAATGTACTACAGTTCAAGTGTATAATATTCTATGCTCAATTTTGATTTCATTCTGTAAAGATGGAAATTTAACTTGTATTTTTAGTTTTTACAGCCAATAGTTTTAAATATTTAATGAAAGAATCCATATTTTGTGCTTTCTTTATTATATAGAAATTATTTTTTTATTTTTTATCCTTTTTAAATTTTTTTATTTTAATTAAATTTTATGTAGATATGCACTACTTTAATATCTGTAAAACGAACAAAACCTCAAATTCTAAAAATAGCCTTGCCTATATTTTAAACACAAAACAAAAAATGTATTTAATCAGAAAAGAATATTTTTCGATGGTCTAAGATAGCAAATAAATAAAAATATTGATGTGCTTGTAACGAATGTACTTAATGTCTTAAAGGCTGTTCTCCTATGTCCATCTGCGATTTATAGCAAGATTCTTCTGCATCTTGATGACAAATCTATTCAATGTTGACCCTTAGTTCGTAACCGCTAAGGGACAATAAAAACGATCATACTGGTTTTAATTGCGTTGCACAAAATCATAAAAATAACAGCTTTACGGACTGAAATAAGTAAACTTAAGAAATATATTATTCGATAGTATACTGGCGCAAACTTTTTGTTCATTTTACGGGCGATTATTTAACGCAGCGACCATAGCCAAAAGGGCTAGAGCAAGTGAAAGATTAAATTTGAATTCGATTAAATAATTTGATTATTTTTCTCATTTCTGTTCAAATTGCCACAAATGGTCCAGAACCAAAAATGCTGAAGTAAGAATACTATATCCTGATTTATTTTAATTTTTTTTTTTGGGGGGGGGAACTGCGCCGTGTGTGTCCAACACCAACTAGTAGACTAATTAAATGTTGTACGGGACATGTTCACGCTTTCCTATGGTCTAGCTCATCCTATCAATGTTTGATTGGGGTACAAAGACAATAGAAAAGATTACTTTAGTTTAAATTGAAGTATGCAACAAATGTATTTGCGTTGTCGACGTCGTGATGTAAGTTACGGGTCATTAAACGGACGTCGTGACATCACCTGCAACTCCACAAACGATTTCTGATCGTGCATGTACATAGGTGAGGGAACATGAAAAAAACATCTCTTGCTGTTGCCGTGGCTGCCTGAAATCGGCTACAGCGATAGACAAAATGCATTCGGAAATTTTGACGTCTGATATAACATGCTGAAGTCTGCTCCTGAAACGATCAGCTATTTTTCTTGTAGCTCTAAGACGTCTGACTAAGCGATAACCGTTGACTTATGAACTCCATATTGTTGTGTTATGCGAAGTTGCGATTGACCTTTTAAGCTCAGAGGCGCAACTTAAAAATTGTAGAAATGAAATTAATTCAACTGAAAAATTATTAAATTAGCAACGAAAAGAGTCAATTAGGATATAAAATGTATAAACCCAACATGCATGTCAATCACATTCGGAGCTTCTTCTTAAGAGTTTAATGGCTTCTTTGTACCCGTTGTTATTTTTCGCCGTATTAAACTTTTTTGGCGAAATCAAAAGAAATAGACATGTTAAAGAGTTAAACCGCTGAAATCAAATGTTTGGTGCACGCTATATATAATTTATTAAACTAAATTCATTCATAACCCCATTTTAAAGGTCGTAAGGTTCCGTGAGCCATGTGCCTGAAGGGTTCCAAATGTCTATAAACGCCATCTATGCAGGACAGAACGTAATGTAAGGTTTTGTAAAATTGAAAACGATAACAAATTTCCTTAACATCTGGAATGCAATACAAAACAGAACTATGTGTATGAACAACATTTTTAGACTGAAAGTCTTTCCTTCCAAGTATCATTACGAATAAAAAAACCTAGTAATACTGTGTTGGAATGCCAGCACGAATCGGCCAAAAATCCCAAAATTTTCATGGAACGTATTTCATTGAAATCGGTACATTAAAATAGGTCTTGATAAAAAAAATCGTTGAAATCAGACAAAGTTGGCATTGGGAGGGGGAGGGGAAGGGTGGTAAAATGACAGCGTTTTACAAAATGGCAGCATAGTCAACCGTATCAGGTTACCAATTTCCATTGAAATCGCTCGTAGAGATCTGAAAAATGTATTTTTATTTTTAGCGGCAACTATTTTCAAAAACGGCGGGCCTTTAAAAAATTTGAATGCACAACTTCAGTAGTCCCAATATACTCACAAAGTTTCTTGTTGAAAGAAGAAGAACTAGTGCTATATATTGTGATTGCAAGCAAGTCACAAAAATTCCCCTCCCGTCTACAAACATAGTCGGTCACATGACAGTCTTAGCTTGTGCATTAAAATATACCTACTTATCAAATTTCGTTGAATTTGGACAAAGTTGTGGGGAAATGGACTTATTTACAAAATGGCGGCGTTTGCGTCAAATTTATTTCAACCATCCCGAGGTCTGAGAACTGCTCTTTTTTCAACGGCGGCCATTTTCAAAAATCTTAAACCGATGTGCACAACTAGACATGGCATCTAGATTTGTGCAAAGTTTCATGAGGATCTCTCGACTCGTTCTACAAAATAATGCCGGACAAACTCAATTATTAGAAAGATGGAAAAACATGATTATAATCGCATGGATCGTGAATGGCTCCCAAACGACCCCCGTGGACCCTCCAGTTCAGACATCTATTCGCATCATCTTTATCTACCAGAAAAGCAAGTTTCGTGCAAATCGGAGCATTTTGCAATTTTGGTGGCCATCTTTAATACAAAATGGTCGCCATAGAAATTTAACATGTATGTCAGTGTTCTGCATATCATATGCTACGTACATGTATATACCAATTTTCATTAAAAATCCATTAACTTATAAATTTTTATTTTTTTCATTTTCAAAATTGCCGCCATTTTAAGATCGTTGGCATAATCAAATTCTCATTTTCAGATAGCCACCATGATTGAATTCTAATTTTTTTATGACTAACATCCATTCGCAACATCATAATTTACCTGAAAAACCAAGTCTCGTTCAAAATAAATCGGACCAATTTGAATATGTTGAAGGCCATCTTGGATTCAAAATGACCGCCATAGAAAGTCAACATGTGCCTCATATGGTGCGGTATAACATACTGCACTTATATACCAACTTTCATTTAAATCCCTACACTTTGATTTTTAAAGATTTTTGTTCAATTTCAAAATGGAGCGGCTTTTAAGATGGCCTCCATCATCAAATTCAACACACTTCATATAGTTCATAATAATTTTCATTACAATCCAAATACTTTTGGAGTTTAAGAATTTTTTTCATTATCAAAATGGCCGCTTATTTCAAATTTTAAATTAGCATGCATTATTTCATGTTTTTTGAAGTTTCAAATCGATCTAATGTACGGTCTCCGAGAAAATGGTCGGACAAAATTATTGGAAGAAAAATATAATAAGATCAAACAACGCAAAAACAATATGTCTATACACAACTAAGTTTGGGAGGCATAATAATACGAAACTTGGCAAATACAACAAGTCATCCGACACATCGTGGCCGGGGACATAATAATAAGAAGAAACTAGACACAAGCAATAACTCCTGCGACACTTCGTGGTCGGTGACTTAGTAATGATAAGAAACCAGACAACAACAATAAGTCGCTGAAAACTGTGTTTTGGGCGACTTAAGGTATCCGACCCATAATTGACCACGTGATCATATTTGGTGTCCCGGATGTCCATTGTTTGTCAATAGAGCAGACCTCGGTAATGTTCGGCAAACATCGGAAATACTATTTGAGCAACTAAATTTTTTTCTCAAAACTGTTAACATTGACTCAAAGTAAAACAATATATTTACTTTCTTTCATTAATTAGTAATATATTGAGTAAATAAATTTGCATTTCTTGGTCTAAAAATAAAATTAAACGGTGACTTCAATTATGGGTCGGATACCTTAATTACCTTTCAAGGGATGGAGTAATTATATTCGTCATTTTATGACAATGTATATACGGATTGACACAGTAGTTTATTCGTACTTTCGTTTTATTATTTAATAACCTTTTACGATTACTTCAATTTATTATTTTCAACCTGTGACATTCAGAAAGTTGTTACATAATTTTAAATTTCATTTGTAAAACGTTGTACGAACGATGTATCATGAAGTGTTATTTGTAATTATGTCTTTTTGTAGTGTTTGTTTTCTCCTGTAAACATGTTGTAAAATTGATGATAGATCACTGTTTGGTCTCTATTTCAATAAAATTTACTTACTTACTTACTTACTTACTGAAGTGTACGCAAATGAAAACGGAAAGCGTATAACGATAAACGATAGAATAAACCGATATACGATGGAATAAACGATAAACCATACAATGCATGCAGGAGAAAACCATACTGTAGCATTGCACTAACTAGCTTAATCTGTGTTGGCCAGGTATTGATTTGAAATTGGCTGTATTGGTCCCGAGACCATAGGGTCGAGGGTCAATACAGCCGACAGATATTCATTACAAGTGCAATACAGAATGTCAGTTTGTAACATGTTTATTAAATAAACCAAACAGTCTGTATATTAGCTGGATTGTATGAACCTTGCGAATGATTACCAAGTCTAAAAAGAGCACAGAACGAATAAATACAATATAACATACAACCAATTATGACAAATCATCAACATACCAAATATCAACACACTCACATTTCAAATAGAAAGAAAAATGACTTTGTGTCACGGAGGAAAAAAGTATAAAGAAAGTTGGGTATCTGGCAAACAGTGTAAGGATAGCCGTTTCTAAATACTATTTATCATACCTGGTTCATATTCACTCTAGTCCTTCTTTAGTAAGCTCAACCAGGCCCATGCCAATAAACTATCCATTTCACTACACGAAATGCCATGACAGTCCGTCTATAGTCACCGAGATCTAGCTTACTGATTCGGAAGACCGGAGGCGAGATCGTAAACGGGCAATATGACTTTCCTTATTGCCCTGTGGGCCGAACGAAAAAAGTTATTAACCGGGTAGCCTTTTTTATAATAATTTAGTAATAAAGATATTGATCATGCCGATTTTAGCTTATTAGGGCCAAATTTTCCTATTATTTTATAATACACTATACAAAAACGATTTACGCACAATGTACGAATGATACACGAACATTGTACAAACTATAAATACACGATGTACGATACAATCGTTAATTTATGGGTTCCAGAGACTGTATCACGCAGTTTGAAAATCGCACTAACAAATTACAATCGTACCACACTTGAAAAAAGTCTTTGCTAAGGAGGTGATTATACGTCATGAAGTATATAAGTGTATTGCCCAAAAGGTTCTCTTTTCTCTATACGAAGACACCGAAACCCCCCCCCCCCCAAAGCACAGTAATATTTTAATACAATGTATATTATACTTAACTGCTGCTCTGGAGAGATAAAATGGTTTTCAGTTTACTAGCCAAATAAATGTTAACTTTGTACTTATAAAGTTTCATGCGATAAGGAGTGTTTGTTACTTGTTCAAGATCGGCGGATCTTTCTGGGGCACTTTGCCTTTCTATCGAATGATTTAAAGCCTCTCTTTATTGAACACATTTTTCAGCGTATCGTTCACCTCGACGCCTCCAAACACGTGTTCGTTCGTCACTGTGTCTCAAGTGATAACGGGATTCATCGGACCACAACACAGATGCCCATTGTCTATGTGCCCATCGTTGAAGCACTCGTGTCTATTCAAGTCGGTTTCGACGCCTCTAAAGGGGTGAGCATGTTTCTTTGGAGAGGTCGTCTTGCTCCGAGTCCATTTTGGCGTAGTCGACATCTAACTGTATTAGATCCAATTGGCCTTCTGAGCGTTCCAATCGCCTCACGTGACGTCTGTACAGAGGTTCGGAATCGATCTCGTAAATGCTGAAGGCGAATGTAACGGTCTTGCTGAGGGTCGTTGTCTTCCTGAGCGTGGCCTGTCGCTTATTGAACCCCTCGGCTGATGTCGTTGGGCCAAGCGAGTAATTGTCGACGGTGAACAATGCATCCGACTAGAGATTTTACGTCGAGACATCCTTCCTTGGATCATGCCAAAAACCTCCTGTCGCTTAGTGTCTGAAAGCTTTGGCATTATCACATTTGTATAGAGTAAACCTTGAAAACTTTAGATAGGATTTTTGTAGCCGTAAGTAAAGGTTAACATATGGACTTCTTTTGAGGTTATTCATTCATTTCTACATGGCACAACGAAAATTTCGCGCATTTGTAAGTGGTTACTGTAGGAGAGAGAGTTTTAAAAATCAGTGGACCATTAATGTATCGATTTGTTAGTTAATGATTTTAAAACACATATACCTTTGCAAATTTATTTAACTTTTACACACATCAAAAATATTCCAAACACAGTGTTGCGTTTTCATTGGAAGTCAGTATACATTGTATCTATTTTCGGTACATTTTATTCATTCAAATTTTTTTCCAACTTCAAATATCGATAACAATAAATAAATTGGAAACAGTGATGGGACATTGGAAATTTTGAATGCTAAAAGTATGGAGAAATGGGTAGGGAGCAGAATTGAACCTTTTGTAGGGCTATAGTGAGCCTAATATTTTCTACAAAAGGGGTCGTGCAAAGAGCGTTTTATTTCCAAACACGCTACCAACTACAGTCCATGTTCAGGCTTTCCCTATTATAACATAACAACCCCCAGCCTACCCCAAAAGAGGGAGCCTTCCTACCCTGGGGACGCATTGGAAAGCTCTGTGGGTAGATCACTGGGAATGTTCCAAGTATAGTCCCAGAATATAATATGAACTATGATTATTATAATCATTTTTGCAGATAGTCGCTATGTTTGTTTTTTGGTTTAGTCACAGGATCGTTGATTTCAAACTATCCGTACATTTTATAGGTTTATTTTATCCACGGTGTGAAAGGCTGAAAATGGGTTCTTCTGCATTCAGAAATAAGCAAAATGGGCAACGTCATCAGAGTTGCTCACAAAACATTATACGTTTTTATGCAGAAAATGGTCATTTTACCAAGTCGAGCATGGAACCTTCGGTACCAACCTCAGACTTAGCGAGTTTAAAGAGTTTTTATTTAGTTTTACATTTTTTTCCTACTTTCGGTATTTTGGCGCCTCAAGTTACGCTATCAATACGTCAACAGACAATGACGTCAAGTTCCGATTTAATTCATAATTTATGTGTCAGTGTGAATGTAGGGTACGGAAGCCGTAAGTGGACATGAAAAATAAGAACTTTTTTAAATACGTTATCTCGATAAAACGAAATTGTTATATCGAGATCTCGATAAAACTGTCTATCGTTATCTCGAGAAAACAAAATTGTTATATTGAAATCTCAATAAAACAATGTATCGTTATCTCGAGAAAACGATATTGTTATATCGTGATCTCGATATTAAGATATCGTTATCTCGAGAAAACGATATTGTTATATCTTGATCTCGATAAAGCAATTGTATCGTTATCTCAAGATACGATACTGTTATATCGAGAAAACGATATAGTTATCTCGAGAAAACGAAATTGTTATTTCGTTTTCTCGCGATAACAATATCTTTATATCGAGATCACGATATAACAATATCGTTTTCTCGAGATAACGATACACGTGTTTTATTGAGATCACGATATAACAATATCTTTATATCGAGATCACGGTATAACAATATCGTTTACTCGAGATAACGATACATTGTTTTATCGAGATCTCGATTTAACAATTTCTTTTTCTCGAGATAACGATATCTTTATATTGAGATCACGATATAACATTATCGTTTTCTCGAGATAACTAGGCTGTTTAATCGAGATCTTTTTTATAACAATTTTGTTTTATCGAGATAATTTTCATGTCCCCTTACGGCTTCCGTAGAAGGGCATCTGCAGTGTTTGAAAGGAAGTACAAATACAAATATAAAAAGACAGAAATATTACTCTGTAGAATAGCATACACTGGTACTCTAGAAAATACATTAGCCACGCGCGAACAATACACCATGCGTGACGTTAGCAACGCAGCCGGGAGCATAGGATTTGTACCGACGGTAACCAACTAATCAAAAGTCCGCATTTGTTACAAGCCGGGGATAATACACTCTGCCGGTCACATACTTATGTTTGATCTTGGCATGTCCTACGTTATTTTCCCCGCATTCTACTCGTCCGTAAATAAATACTTTCTTGACTTACATAATTTTGTATAGAGAATTATCGAACATGAATATGATTCGTTTACAATATCTTGGGTTCCAAATAGATACATGTACATGAACGAAGTTTCCTCAAATAAAACATATATTCCAAGATACAAAGATCTTTAGGAGAGGTGGTGAAAAGGATGTGGGGTGGGTCTACACAGCTAAATCCCAGAGCAACTATATTGTATCGAACGTCGCATTCGTCAAACACACCGGGGAGCACAGTGCAGAAAGTATTTTTTTTTTTAAACAACAATATTTTAGTATAGAATTTTTACCGTTATGCACAGTATTATAAGACGTAGAGTGCTCACAGTCTGACAGTACAAATAATCCTATTTAAAATGTTATCGTTTTATTGATCTTGTAGGATAATATATGTGTAATAAATGTCAGGACATCACCTGATGACCGAAGTTAAACAAACATTTGATATTTGTGTGATGTCTTAACTTCTTACACAGACAAGGAACTGCATATCGAGTACTAACGATTCACTGTACATTCTAAACTTCAAAGAAAATAGATTATGTTTTATGTTAAAATTAGTAAGTTCATTATTTTTAAATCCATATTATGAAGATTAATAAATGCTAGGATATATTACGTCCTGACCTTTTTACTGTATTGAAATATGTGTGAAGAATTGATTTTGCAGCACAAACACGCAGAGATGCAATAAACGAAGGTCTTGAAGAGATACAGGAACAATGTTTATAACTGATTAATTGATTGATGTTTAATGTCCAACAAGCAGTATTGCAGCTAAATATTCAGGACCTGTATACTATATGTATAATGTAATATTTGTATATTATGGTCGCTATATCTTCAGTATATGAATGCTGTACGTACATTGTATAGAGCGTGGTACACAGTATTTAAAGCGTTCTACATACTACGATATTATTACGTGATGATTTCTGTATTATTAGTTATTGGTCGAGTGCTTGCTGTATTGGCCTGAGGCAAAGCCAAAGGACAATACATCTGGCCAGGACCAATAACTAGGCCACTCCAGAAATCACGTAATGAAATCTGTATTAATTAACTCGTCCAAATCAATTAGGATTTCAATACAGGATGGAATCAGGCCAATACAGGTCGAATCAGGGCAATACCGATATTGGACTAGTTAAGTCTGTATTGGACTAGTTCAGTAATATATATCATATCGGCAGTTAAACTGTTATTTAAGTGAATATTATATTAGTTAATTAATAAAGTGGATTATGCGCTATATACCCAATACAAGGAACACTCTGCCTCCAATATATGGACTCTATACATTTTATGGAACGCCCTATATACAATACATGAAGCTTTACATAATGTATATATACGAGGTATATGTAGACCTCTATATAAAATGTGGTGCATATACAATGAGTGAAGCTTTCTATGAAAGTTATATGGAGCGCTCTGCATGCAACATATGGAGCTTTACGTTCAGTATGTCGAGAGCTTTACATTCAGTATATAGAGTATTATACATGCAGTATGCGTGCAATCTACATACATTATTTTAACCGCTCTGTATAAAATGTGGAGCACACTACATACGGTATATGGAGTGCTAAAACACTCAGTATACTGTGCGCTCTACAGACAGTAAGTGGTATGATCTAAACTAAGTACTATAATATGGAGCGCTCTTTGTACATTACATCTATGTGGTCTTATTCCTACAGTATATTTAGACTCTATCCCATTATACAGTATATTAAGCGCTTTGCATAATATGTGTAGCATACTAAATACAATATATGATACGTTCTACATACTATACATACAATACGTGTATATACAGAAGAGACTACATACGAGGGCCATAATTTGACATATCTAATTGCAGCATATGAAGTGTTCAACAGGCAGTCTATGTAACACTCTAAATATTATATCTAGCCGACTTATATACCACATCGGCCATTAATATATGGAGTGCGCGACATTCACTTTATAGAGAGATCTATTAAATTCGAACAATTGTCATATTTGAATTGGGGGGCCTCGGTGGCCGAGTGGTTAAAGTAGTTCGTCTACTTTTGATCACGTGGTCTGTCAACACTGCGATTGCGGGTTCTATTCTCACTGCGGGCCGGGTGTACTTGATTCCAATCTTAATTGACAAGGTTTGTCAGTTTTCCTAACACAGGTCGGGGGTTTTCTTCAGGTACTTGGGCTTGCTGAAATTGGCGTTAAACACCATCAAACAAACAAACAAACATATTTGAATTGAGGCTCTAGAAGAGGAAAAAGGAAAACCCCTACGTCGGAAATCCTAATAAAGGAAGCGAGGTTCTTTACGGAGAACAAAATGAACCAGTTACAATAAACATTTTATACCAATTGTTAACTGGTATGAATAGTAGATTGGTTAAGATAGAAAGCGGAATGTCCAAAATAGACAAGCTAGACAATACCATTACCAATCTTGTGACAGGTTATGAATAAAAAAAACAATGAAAGTCGGAAACATGGAGAGCGCCATCGATAAATTATAAGGCAAATTTAGAGTCTCGCATCAGAAATATTCATAGTCAAAAGAAGAGACGTAAGGGATTAAAAAAAATAAGTTCGATGAAATAACAGCTAATCTTAAAAGGTCTTAGTAATATTATGTACGAGTATAAAACGAACCAAGAGGATAATCTGAAATACATAAACAGCATAAAAACGTCAGTAAGCAAAGTGGCAAACGATGCCGACGTTTGAACTTAGACAAAAAAATCAAATTTATGATATGCAACTTTAGAGTGGACAACGAGGAACTTAAAACCGAAATTTTAAATCTGAAATGCCTTTTAATGAAAAACAACTTGCTATAATATAAAGAATAGATTCGGACATGTATAACGCTTTGGACATGGTGCACACAACCTATTGTAGCGAGATTTTGATCCTATAACGATCTACCAAATAGCTTGTCAAATGCATTTTGCTTGAAAGGAAAACTGTATGGTATCGGGCAGCAATACCGTGACGAAATAGAAAATGTGCGTATGAGTTTAAACCCAACAATGAAACAATAACGAGATGAAGAACACAGGGATAAGTTTGTAAATAAATAAATAAATAAATTTTATTTGTTATTATATGTAAAATATGTGATGAAATACATTGAATAACAAAGCATTAGATGGAATTGAATGTAATTATTTTTCAGATGAAACTGAAAGAAAGAAAATATTATCCCCCAAAACCTCAGAAGGAAAAACTCAGTGGTCATTATATTGATTTTATAATTTATTTACCATTGGTAAAACACAGATTCACTTATTTATGTACTTCTGACGATATATGTGCAGTTGATTAATGCGATTTGTGCTAGACTGTAGGGAGCCCCAGAGCTACAGAAACAGGATTAAAACGATATAAATATACGAGCGTGATATTTATTGTTGGTCACCCGATGATACGGATGTTTAACTGCATGCAATCGATGATACAACACTCATTTTTAAAAGAAATTAGTTCAGAGGTAAGGACAAGTTTACTTAATTAAAAATAATAAGGATTTTCATGTATGAACAGTTTTCGTATGTTTTTCATACTTTAATGTGCAATAAAAAAGTAAATATATATAACAAAATGGAATTCATATTATGTCATTTTACCGTTTTTTTCACATTAGATTAAACCTGTTAAAGCACAATGTGACTTTTTAAAATAAATAAAAATTAAAATAACATTGTTTGTGTAGATAGTTCATAAATGCAATTAGATTTTTTGTGTTTTACTTAACATTTAAAAAATAAGTGTAAAAAGGGTGTTCCGCAAACATTGTCCACTTTTAACAGAAATTGTAGTTTTTTGTATCGCTGGGAAACTATTGCCTATAGACAATGTAAAATATTATATTAATATAACATCTTCTTCTTTGGCGGGTTATTATTATTTAATTTATCGACAAAGTAACTGTCGCTTATATTTTTAGTACTTTTTAATTCAGTGCTGCAAATATTAAAGTACAACAAAAAATGAAGACAAACTCTTTGCTTTATGAAAAAGTATCACAAGGTGATATCTGTATGAAGTATTTTGTCAAAAACAAATAAAACTTACCATTTTGAAGCTGATTCTAATTGTCACTTTAAGTCTCCTCGGCAAATATGCTTTAGATAGAATTATTTAACATTAAGTGTTGCTTCGTCTTTTTTGAACTGTATTTCATCAAATTAAATACTTTTTTAGACTGTTAACAAATCAAACATCCTATATAAAAAGTTGTTTCCTTTTATTACATTGACAACTTATAATGCAGTCCCCTTAATATTTTGGCGGAACAAGTATCTTCATATTTCTATTTTCCGCCTTTTACTTTCCTTCTCATTGGATGCAAATTTCAAAAAAAATTTCAGGTCATGGATTTTGATGGAAATGTAATATTTGATTTTCACCCAGGAAACAGTGTTTTATCGAATAGGTCAGCCACGGATTTCTAGGGGTAAGTTTCTACAATTAAAATCAAATTTACAAAAGATATAACAAAATATACAATTTTTATTATAAGTTTTTGTTGAACTTATAATTTTGATACACCATGTACACGCTTTTTACTACATACTCATTTTCTTTGCGCATGTGTTTTTAAGATCCATTGTACAGAGTATACTATAAAATGTTTAAGATGGCGCGATGGATTCTAATTAATGCACCTTTCTTTCATGCAATTACACAATTTATACTCATCAATATAATATACACACTTTTAAACATTTATCTGACTAATATTATATTATAACAACTCGATCAGTCATGTATTGCTATCGTCATTTATATAAGAAAAATGCATCTGACCAGATGTACCATTTGTTTTTTAATGTGGATATATACATGTATGTTTAATAAAAAGCACACCTTGTTTTCACGTATGCCTAAGATAACTAAACATCGGCTGTAAACTGATATCAACAGAATTAGTTGCGATATAAATACACATTTTCACCATTTACAATTACTTTTGCACACTTAACAGATACTTGCCTTATATAATATTAATTAAAAAAATATATTGAATATACAAACTTGTGCAATGTACTTTTGAGTACAATATGTTGCGCAGCAGAAACTACGCGCTTATAGATATTGCACCACGTGACCAAACTTAGTAAAAAATAGTGTCAAGAGTGGACGATATCAATACAAAAATTTCTATACTCAATACCGATAACGAAATACAAACGCAACACGAATATAATTGCATGCAATTGACGAATAAAAATAAGTCCATATTGGTTTTAGTCAATTGGATCGATTGATTGATTGATTGGATGTCTGCTTAACGTCCAGCGAGCAGTATTGCAGCTATATTCAGGACGGGAACAAGTTAACAAACAATGAATCAACGGAAAATGGGCGGTGGGATGGGTCACAGGGAATACAATTTTGACTGCCACTGGAAAGTATGTTTTGGGTAGGGGCGGAAAATGTAGCCTTTTGTAGCGGCTACAGTAAGCCTACTCTTTCGAAATCTACAAAAGGGGTCTTTATCGTGCAAGGAGCGTGGCACTCTCCAAACACGTTACCCACTACGGTCCGCGGTCAGGCTTTCCATATTGTGACATGACAACCCCCCTCCCCCCCCAACGAGAGGGTCTCCCCTATCCGCCACCCGGGGACGCGCTGGGCTGCTCTGTGGGTCGAGCACTGGGAACCCTCCCAGTATGGTCCGAGCCGGGTTCTCATGCTTAATCCCACTATGAAACTTGGACGCCATGATATAGATGATAAAATTACTGAAAATGACTTTAAACCCCATTTAAACAAACAAACAAAAACCAAAATAGAATGTTCTCCCATATATAATTGGATTTTTTTGTTAATTTCTATGTTCAGACACACATTTTTTTAAAATTTTTAGTCAGTTCAGTACGATTCTCTTTGAAATGAAATATTTTCCTGATTTCTTATTAAATATTTTTCCAACAGGCGATATCACCAGTGCGATATTTTCTTGTATGTGGTACTCGAACCAAGATTAGTCGCCTGATTTCGTACGACATAATGCATTTAGTTGTCGCCGTAAAACCTTTTAAGTAAAGTCGATTCGTTGCTTGATTTTCAGCAAATATGTTTACATACCCTCAGTTTACATGTACATAGTATTACAGGACTGAAACTAAACTGTTAAATTTCTTTAACGTAAACACCCGGAATAAATGGTTTTGTTATAATTGACGCTCCATTGCACACTGGCACATGCAGATTTCTTTTCACGAGTTTTCCGGCCAAGGGGCCTCGGTGGCCGAGTGGTTAAGGTAGTTCGTCTACTATTGATCAAGTGGTCTGTCAACACTGAGATTGCGGGTTCGATTCTCACTGCAGGCAGGGTGTACTCGACTCCAATCTTAATTGACAAGGATTGGCAGTTTTCCTACCGCAGGTCGGGGGTTTTCTCCGGGTACTTCGGCTTCCTCCCCCAATTAAAGATAGGCAAATTACGTACATGTATATTACACAAATCTTTAAATGGCAAAACACCAGAATATCTCTTTAATGAAATTTTACCATTTATAAACAATTCCCCAAATTACAGTTTGAGAAGGCGTCGTCCTTTCAAACCCCCAACTTGTCGCACATCATCTTACAAAAATAGTTTTTTATCACAGTGTACTAAAAGAATGGAACAAACTTGATGGTGACACTCAGAACTTGCAGAGTAGAGAAATGTTTAAAAAGAAAATAAGGGAAAAAATCCCTTCCCCTCTCCCCACCCCCACCCCACCACTTTTGTTATGGATTAAGGCGATATAATATCATACTCTGCCAGTTGCGCAATCTAGCCAGTGATCTTAACTATCACAAATTTTTATCCCATTTGTCAGACAGCTCTCAGTGTATCTGTGGGGATGACATTGAAGACAATTTTCATTATTTTTACGTTTGTCCATTATTTCTAAGACAAAGATATCACCTGTTTTTAATTTAAGAAGATTCACTGACAATATTTCTACTTGTGAGCTCGCCTTATATATCCAAAGATGACAACTTAGAAATAACCAATACAAGAGACAAAAGGATTCGAAAAATAACCTTATAAACAACCTTTAATACTGTTAATACTTTGGAATGGACTCCTGTTTATCGGTTTATTATTTTCTTTATTCCTTATAAGTAATTAAGAATTTTAACACCCAGTCTCTGAGAAAACCATGCAAATTCCTTAAAATGAGTCCACAAGGTAGGTTAACCGATTTTAATGAAACTTTGCAGGCTGAACAGGGTTTATGTGAGAAATCTATACTAGGTTGAAAAAAATTTTGGGTGTTGTTTTTATTGTAAAACAGCGCCACCTATAAAATACATAAAAATAGCCTTGGAATCATGAAAAAAACAACCGCTTTTTGTTGATTTATTTTGAAAAAGTTAAGCAGAGTTTCAAACAAATGTTTATGGAATTAAGCGGTCCTAAGGTGCTTCTTCTAAAAACAAAAACAAAATTGTGTGCCAGTTTTTGTTTTCTAATACAAAATCTAACTCTAAATGATAAAGAATTGGACAAAAAAGAAAAACTGAATTTTTATGCATAATCAAATGAAATTATCTTTTGAAGTAGTTCTTTTATTTACAACAAATGACTGTCATATTTTCCCCCATGATTGTTTCTACCTACTGTATGATTTTTTTGCTGGGCAATTATTGCATGTTGCCATGGCAACCATTCCAAAATACGATGAATTCCACAAAAAATCTGACTTTCTTCAAAGGAATTCTCTTTATTTTTCTATTGATTAATCTCTAAAAGCATAATTAAGGTTCAATATATAGTAATGAATTGATAATAAACAAAAAACTTGCATATTTATTTATATTTTAACATAAAATGAATAAACTACATGTTATTTTCATCATATTTTTATAAAAAATTTATGTGTTTTCCAAAGATTCCAACTAAATATAAGATTTGATGGATGTTGCAATACGGTAGTTATGTGAAAGTATAACCCTTCTTTATATATTCACTTATGTAACAGTTGTAGAAATAGTAATGGTAACATTATTTGCTATATAAATATATATAAATAATAAACTGCAATCAAAGTCAGTGTTTTAGCATCACCTGGAATTGCCTCCCATTTTTAAACTTTCCATTTCCTGTCAACCATAAACAAACGAGTGGAACTGAAAAACCAAGTGAATTATTGTTTTTTTGTACAAATTTGACGATCATTCATGTGGACTCCAAACATTTAAACAAATCTCCCAGCCTTTACACAACATTATCCCAATGTAAGAAAGACAATGAGTGAAGATCACTTGGCTTTTGGGCGTTTTGGCATTGCTTTCCTTACATCGATTGAAGACGTCAAAAAAGGTTGTTATCAACAATGTGAAGCAATTTATGAAATAATTTGTGAGGGTGAAAAAATTATCATATGAATAAGTTAGTGACAAGGTTAGAAAACAAAGAAACCCAGTTGGAACTAGAATGTTGTGCCAAGTGAATGGCTGCAATCAAAATCCAAATACGCAGTCTCTTTGGCATATTCACTATGAAGTAAGCAAACGTGGAATCATCTGCCAAGTCCAAAAAATCTCCTTAGCTGCTGAAAGGATTTAATTGAAACTTGACCAGTCACATCAAGGTGTCTTCTGTCAAGTAGTGTCCGCCCGGACCCTAATATTAATATTTTGGGTCCTCTTTCGATCGCTTTTTGTCTATAACTATAGGTCCGTGTATTCTGGTACTCTGACAATAATATCATCTTTAGCATAAGCACCCTTCAGATATAACGTCAGGTCAGGAGCATTGGGTTTCAATGGAGACACCATTGAAATTTGATGTAGGATATTCTCTAGCTATGGACTAACAAAGTCAAAGATATATAGATAATATAGTGTAGTGTGGCAAGGATAAATGCAGCCTTAATCGGTTGCGTTAGGGAAGTACTTCTTTAGCTCAATCGGTTAGAGCGCTGACTTCAGAGACAGAGGTGGAAGGTTCGAATCCCGCCGGTACCATTGATGATTTTCACAACATTGGCGCTGCGAGCAACAACTACTGTATCGGAGAATGGTGTCTAGACGTGAATAATTGGCTTGGTGTCCAATTTCGGTGCATGAGATGCACATTTAATATGGCCATTGGCACTGGAGTAGTGCAAGGAAGATATGGCCCAAGAGGTTCCGAGTGTCAGGTGTGGCTCGGTAGTGAATTACGATACAGTAGTGGACCTGTGTGCTGCTCGGAATGGTGCCGGCGGTCCTAAAAAAAAAAAAAAAAAAGAAAAAGGGGGAGAGTGTAGTGTGGCAAGGATAAATGCAGCCTTAATCGGTTGCGTTAGGGAAGTACTTCTTTAGCTCAATCGGTTAGAGCGCTGACTTCAGAGACAGAGGTGGAAGGTTCGAATCCCGCCGGTACCATTGATGATTTTCACAACAATAGATACTAGCAAGTTCAAGAAGACCAAAAGTATTATGACGTCGCACCCTTTATGATGTTCAATGTTTACATTTCTCAGCTTTTTTACATTAAGATTTCATAAATTAAATGTTAAGTTAAAATATAATTTAAATTTTATAAAGAAAAAGTCTTCTCATTTCTAAACTAGAGGCTCACAGGAGCCTGTAATCGCTCACCTGGAACCCAAATGACTTCAACTATATTTAAAATTTTTGAAATTAACAGTTTCAGTCTAGTCGTTATAGCTTTCAAGTTAAAGTGCTAAAACTAAACATTTCTTCAAAAATTTTAATGAAGTACAATAACTCCTATAAAGTGCCATCAGACAATTTCTGAAAATTAAATGGTTTGTAGGCCTTGTCCTTTAGGGAAATTAAGAAGTTTACAGTTTTACTCTAGGTGTGTTATAGACTAATTTATAATACAAAAACTGTTCAGTTGTCCAAATTCATAATTAATTAGAAGGACCATCAAGTGAATTGTAGGGCTTTTATTGCCGATCATTTTTGCCCTTTACAGTTTCACTCTACCTCTTATACTTTTCAAGTTATATTGTAAATACCAAAAATTTTGTCAAAAATCGTCAATAAAGGGCAATAACTCCTACAAGAAGCCAATACACAACTTCACACTAATAGCAACTATTGTAGACCTTAATGTGCTGATCAATTTGAAGTAACGGTTTTCTCTATAGCTATTATAATTTTTGAGATAATGATCAAAAACCTGTGTTGACACCCATGTTCTATTTTTAGTAACAGCGGCCATCTTTGTTTGTTGATCAACACCCTGGGTATAAACTTGAAACTAGGAACCCTAAGGATGATTGTGGCCAAGTTTGAAAAAAATTGACCCAGTGGTTTCAGAGGAGAAGATTTTTGAAAAAGTTTACGACGGACGACAGACGAAGGACGACGGACGCCAGGTGATGGCAAAAGCTCACATGGACCTTCGGTCCAGGTGAGCTAAAAAAGATTGACATGTACATGTGACACTAAATGGCGTCATATTAGAAACCATCAAAATGCTTATATGGAAGGTCCTGACCTGATGTTATATTTAAGGTGTAGTTTGCGTAAATGAAAAATATTGCAACAGGAGACCAGGTTATAGGTTCGGGGTGGAACATACATAAGTTGCTTTTAAACCACTGACCCATGAAATTTACTATGGGTCCACATATCTTATTCAACTTTTTGCACAGCCCCGGAGCCCTAAAATTAACAGTTTACAGGTCCACTTTCCATATTAATTTTATGGCCAGGACCCATGAAATGTACAGTTTACAGGTCTGCCATTTTCTGTCATTTAAAAGCCTAGGAAGTTGAACACATAAGTAAACAGACATGACTGCGGAAATGATCAAAATATATGCAGAAATAGAGTTTTAAGAGATAATGATACTCGTTGGACTATTAGATAATACAGACATTGATCCAAGATAAAGACTATAAAGGTTATCGATTTAAGACTTGTGCATATAAGGTTCCAGGCATATTTACAAAGATCAATGATGCAATCACGTTCATTTACCATTTCTGTACAAATTATGATGACACTTAAGAGTTTATGCCACTGACAGCGTCCATATTGTAAATGGTGTAATGGATCCTCTGGTCTTCTTGGACTCCTTCCTGAAGTGCAAACAAGATATGAAGTCCCCCAAGGCATTGAACTTTATTGTCACTTACAATATTTTTTTTCCATTTTTAAGGTCCCCATTTTTAAACACCAATTGGGGAACATACAAATTTTAGAGTGGTAGCTAGTCAGAATTGGCAAAAAATGGTAAAACATAAAATAAAATAATATAATTTATTTTGAAAGTCAGTAGTGTGTTCGCACATTTATTTAATATGTAAACTAGTTGCGTTTACAACCGTCGCCAAACAAATATATATTTACATAAGGGAAGTATTAATTGTTCCTGTTAACATGTATAACACATATATCACATGGCATGTACTGTAATCATTTAAAATTGTAATAATATAATAATAATAATAAAATAATAAATCACCTATCTAGTATTTCCGAGTATTGACACCAATTACTGTATTTAATAATCACTATCAGAACCCATATAAAGCATATAGTCGAATTTAAGTTATTGTGTAGAACGTACTTGAATATTCATATTTAAAAAAATAAAAATGAAGGAAAAACGACCCGGATATGTAAATTGGACCGACCTTATACGGGCGGACCCTAAATTATAGAGACCCCGGACCCAAAATGTTAATTTTGTGTATCCGGCCGGATACGTAAATTGGGGAACCTATAATTATAGGACACCTGTCAAACAAATGGCTGCCATCGGTAAAAATAGAACATTGTGGCCAAAACATAGCTTTTTTGCAAATATCTACAAAATTACAAAAATGCTTCATTTATCTAAAATCTTGGAAGGATAAACTTGTTCGGACAGATAATATTGACCTGTGTGCAATTTTTAAAAATGATCTTAAAACTAATGTCGGAGTTTGTATGTTGATTTTTCCCAATTTTTTAATTTAAATCAGTGTTAAAGCCTATTTTTCAGAAAACTGTTTAATGAATTAAATTCCAATATGGTAGGAATCATCATCTAGGTGCTTCCACTCATGATTTGTAGTGTATTGGAAAACGAAAAAGGCAAATTTGCTTAAAATGTAACATGGGCTTAGACTGTTGGCATATCTTTAAAACATTTTTCTGAAACCTGGCAGTGTACATTTGTTTAAAATGGGGTTTTTACAATAACTTAACAACGACAACCTTAGCAGATAGAGAAAGTTGTTATTGATAAAATGTTTACATAATTATGGCCTTCAACAGTTAACTTATAATGTATTTCGATAAAAAAAAATAATTTTTAGAGCTCAGTAACCTAAATAATGAAAAAACAAGGGCAAATTATCTCCCTTTATGAAGTAAAAAAAAATGAATATTAATGAATTGTTATGACTTTATGTAACTATAAACTTCACAGTATGTTTATTTGTTTATATGTCTCATAAACCAACAGTATAGTGGGAAAAAATTAGCATTCTCATAAGCTGCAATTTATTTAAAAGAACCATTAAATATTGAAGTAATAGTATATGTATATATCCTCATCAGAATATTGGACTTATTTTTTTTTATTGTCCAAAGGTTTGTTTTTTTTATAGATTAAAATGACTTAGTCTGCAGTTTAATTAACTCTGACTATAAAAGAATGGTGTAAAATTATGAAATGTTTTTGTAAAATAAATTATAGCTTGGCACTAAGATCAATATTTTATTGGAAAAAAATGAAAAAAGGGGCAACTTTGCGGTATGCTCACATATACCTGACATCATTTGCCCAGCAATTTCATGCCATCAATTAATAACACTATTAGGGTACTATAAGAAAGAACCAGTGAAATAAGAAAATATTCACTGAAGCGCATCCTACAGTGATTTTGAATGTGTGCATATTTTGGGGTTTTCTAGATATGGGTTTTAGAGGATTATCTCCCCTTATTTCCTAATTTTGTCCGAAAACATAATTGTGTTTTTTTCATTGAAAGATAAAACACAATTGTACCTTATTCAAGACATAATATGTTTTCTTTGTAATTAGTTGTCTCAGTTGAAAATTTTAGCTGTCGAAAATGTGATATTTTCACGAAAAAAAAGTGTAAAAAGCAGGAAAACTGGTTCCCGGTACTTAACAGGCCATTGCAAAAAAACGGTTTGGATACCAGAGGAGATATTTTGTCAAAAAACATCTTTTGTAGTGCCCATTCATCACACAAAAATTTATCAATATTGGTTGACCCCCCTTGTGGACAGTTTTGCATGGTTTTCTCAGAGACTCGGTGTTAAATTACAATTTGTAAAACTCACTAAAAAAGGGTTGTACATAATACTGAATTTATAGTACTTTATACTGTTTATATTACATTATACTGTCTATATATTGTATTAACGTTAATGTCCACTTTATGGGAGAACACCTATCTAGGCTGTGTCTGCTGTGTAATTCCTTTGATTATATATCTATTGATGCATTTTCAATAAAATTACTTGAATTGAATTGAAAAAATACGACTTTTGTGTTTTCAAAACACTTTGATTAAAACTAGAGACACACAAAACAATAGATCTGCAATTTCTTTTAGGGACAAATAAGTCACTATTATTCTGTAGCCACTATATCAGTTTTATATTGCAGAAATCTCCACAACTTTACGGTATTTCAAAATGGGGGTTTACTTTTGCCGTTAGATCACTCAGTAATAAATGAACTCTTAGTATTTGTTAATCTAATGAGGTGTAAATTAATATTTAATCTTATTATCTATTTGTCTTCATTTTCAGAAGACAATATTTTGAATACGAGTATTTATGTCTATAATAAAATGTTTTATTTCTTCAATTAGTCTAATCGCCGGTCATTTGTGTTAATAAATTTAACACCACAGACAAATTGTTCCCTGGGAATTAATGACATACTTTATTACGCATGGAACTTTTAATGATTTAGTGCTCATTTCAAGCGTTTATATGCAAACCACATGAAACTTTCATAGAGTCAGTTCACAAGTGGGTGTGACCGTATTCCTAAAATTGAAATCGTATTGAAACACATTTTTTCTGTATTCCCATAAGTCGAACAGTCGTGTCGAGTTGGTACTTTTTGAAATAGAAATATATAAATTGTGCTTTTTAAATTGGGTTTAACGCTCCTTTCAGCGTGAAACTTCAAAGAGCTCCGATAGAGCATAATATACGGTTCATTATGTAACGGAGGTGTTAATTTCACATACAGAGTGCCATACATTGTAAAATGTATCTGTCTGTGTCCGTTGACCCCACTAATGTATTAGCAGATAATAAAACAATAATGAGGACCATAGGTGGTCTTTTGGACATTTTAATCGTATATTCTTAGCATGAGCAAAAAGTTCCCGGTCGTTAAAGTTGAACACGGATTTTTGGTGCGAAAATCGTAATTTTCAGAAAAACCGTAAATCCTACCTTTTTGTAAATGTTGCCAATCTATTTAGAATGTGAATTTTACCCCAACCAAATATATCCGATGTGCATAAATGTTAATAAACCCAGAAATCAGCAGAAAAAACCAAATGTCCAGACCCCTTCGCGAGCCCATAGATTTCACCGGGTGCATTTAACTGTATCGATACATCCTTGAAATATACCTCTTTATAGTTTCTTCGTGATTTATTCTAACTGTAACAAACATTTTAGGGAGCACAATTATTTTGAAATGACAATATTACTGAATAAGTTTTGACAGTTTTGCGCATTTACACAGGACAACAATTAGTTATTTCACAATGGATTGAAAGTAGCATTCCTTTGAAATACAATGTAACAACTGCATTTGACGTTTGCAACGTGACCTTTATTTCCTTTTCAAATACAGAAATAAACTACAAACTCCCTTTGTTTTTTTAAAAACAGACAACAAAACAAAGTAACTGGTGTCCGGTTTTCTATTGTCGCTTTAGTAGTCTCGATCATCCAGACGTTTAATGGCATTTGTGTGTCTGGATTCATTTCTATATTGAACTTGTTATCGTTAAGCCCCAAAATTGGCGTAAATTTTTTATTACATGATATTTTTATTGTCTAACAAATTACTTCTTTTCATACCAAGAAGTGTATAAAAAATGTACCAAAGTTTACATGCGAATATTTTTTTTATAAAGTATGACTTTATTAATTAATTGAACAATTATTATTGTTTTGCACAATCAACGTTGCATGGTTCGTGACGTTTGCGTCATACGTGAAAATTGTCTTTATTTTATTCATTATCACACTTTTCCACAGTTAGAAATGTTACACTACTCGGGTTTACTGTTTGACCCTGATCTGCGCAGTCCTTGATCTACTTTTTATGTCAACTGCAACGAATATCGAGGGGCATCAGTGACCGAGTGGTAATCTACTATTGATCACGTGACTGTCAACCCTGAGGTTGCGGGTTCGAGTCTCACTGCGGGCGGGTGTGCTCGACTACAATCTTAATTGACGAGAATTGCCAGTTTGTTAACGGAAGGCCGGGGGTTTTCTCCGGGTTTTCGACTTCCTCTCCCAATAAAAACTGGACGCCGTGATTTAGCTGAAAATTTCCATTAGTTGCGTTTAATACCCGACTAACAAACAAGCAAACTTCGATGATGTCAAGACATTTATTTGGGAGTCCGGTAATCAATTTTGGTCCAGTAGCAGCTTATTATTAGTACTTGTCAGTCAGTTACCTTACCTTTACCTCAATTTTACGTTCTAGAAGCTACATGTCCAACTATATCTGTCATCACGTGACTTGTCACCTATGCAATAATCGTAATGTGTCAATGTCGATTTTTTTCGACTTTTTTAGAAATGCACGGGCGTGTCATATATATCTGCAATTTGTATTAAATTAAATCGATGACCAAAAAAGATGTGCTGCTATCTCGTAAAAGTATGGTCGATTACCAATAATACTTTGAGTCCTTTTTAAATAGATATTGAATTTGGCAAATGACTTTCAATTTGATTGAAAAAAAATCATATTTTTGCTGAAAAAATGTATATGAATACTGTTGAAATCCCAATTGATTTTTTGCTTACATAAAAATTTGCTGCCCATGTGATTATGTTGTAATATGGAACTTTAAAGATTTTAGGGAAATCACTTCGAAATTTGTTTGGATAACAGTAATTGTGATCATAACTACATACTCACAAAACAAAAGAAAAGCCATAAAGTTGTCAATACCCAAATTAAAGTGTTTTATTTTACATTCTAAGGAAACAGTATAACTAACGTAATGAAATGCGCTATTCCGCTCATTGGAATTTCATGGGACACAGCTTGATCAAAGCAAGGGCCGTTCCGGTCGGTAATAATTTGCTTCTCCATAGGATAAACACATATGTGTATTTATCTATCATCACTAATGGTCAATTTATGTTCAGTAGTGACCTTTGATTTCGTGAGAAAGTTAAAGAAAAGTAGATGTTAGGTGATACGATGTTTTGCGTGCAATGCAAATAATTAAAGAAAGGTCAACAGGTTTTATGTAGTGGCTTGTTGGTGATAGACTAAGTATACAGTGTGGACAGTTATGTATAATTATTCACGACTGTCTTGTTTTTAATATGCTACAGGAAATTTGACTCATCCACATATATATATATATATATATATATAAAGTATTTTTTACGAAGAGTTTTCCAGAGATCTTTTGTACAACAAAAAAATATTAACTAATTCCGAGGGTTACACATTGCGAAATTAAGCCATGATATACCGACACGCTGTTATCGTTTATTATAGCGCGTAAATACTTTCTTTTATATTTTAAATCATTTAGTTTCCTTATTACAGTCTGTAAACATAGCAGCTAGAGCTGAATTAGCTCAATATCCTGTAGATACATTTATTAAAATACAGTCAATCAAATACCTAATAAGACTTCTACACCATACTAGTAATCCTTTGCTAGATGATGCGTTCTTATTATCCCAGTCCCTGCATAATAATGCTACATACTCCTGGTTTTCTTATGTACATAATATATGCAGTTCAAATAATATGGAAATAGAAGAACTAAAAATATTAACTATAATAAAAACTTGACTTTTTTTACAAAGACATTAAACACAAATTTTAAAGATAACTATGTAAAATGCTTTTTTCAAATAATAAAAAAACTTTCATCAGAAAATAAAATATATTTATATAGTAAAATTAAAACTGAATATAACATATATGAATATTTATTAAAAACAAACTTTCATAACAGAAGAAATATATGTAAAATGAGAACAAGTGATCATTTCCTTGAAATTGAAAGAGGAAGATACAAAAGTGTGAAAAGGCCAGATAGACTATGTACAGTGTGTACTAACAATGTATTAGAAGATGAAATTCACTACTTTTTCCATTGTCCGAAATACTCGAATATAAGAAAAAATTTAGAAAATAACATTAAAAATACTTATGAAAATGATATAAATAAATATATAAATATAATGTCTTCTTGGAGTCATTTGCAGTTTGTTGTTCCATTTATTAAAAAGTCTTCAATACTGAGGAAAGTGGACTTGAAGATTGCATGATTCTACTATATGATCTGTTGTTTTTTATCTATGTATGCCTTCAACCCCTCACGGGGTATAACTGTGCTTTAATTAAATAAATATAAAGGACAATTCAAATAATGACAACTTTTTAACTGAATATTGAGGAACAAGAAAATTAGCTTCAGTCTTAATTTCTAATGTTTTTGAAAATTAGTATTAAAACTAAATTAATAATAAATTAAACTGTACTCACAATTTTCATCGGATTGTTACAAATTTATAGCTAATGATATGCATTTTACAGAAATAAAAAAATCGATTCATATAAATTGTTAAAAATTCAAAAATATATCGGAAAGATCATTGAAATTACATTAAAAGGTTCAAAAACAACAGAAAATTAATGGTTTTTTTTATAAAGTTTTAGTAGACATGTATCGTTCTATAAATTTTTATTTCAAGAAATCTCATTTAGGGTGTTATTTTAACGATGTTTTATTTTTTTCCAGAAGAAAACAAATACGAGAAAATTTAGACTAAAAGGAGGTTGTTAGTGACTGGAATCGGAATAAAATCCTTTCAAATGTCTGGGTTATTTTGGACGGCAGACAGCTTCGGACGATTATAAAAGGTATTGCGATTTTGTTTATCAAAACAAAACAATAAAAAAGTAAATAATTGTCACGTGCACATTTTTTTTTTTGTATAAAATAACGAAATTTTATTTGAATACTAAGCGAAGTAAATAGCAGTCTGCTACTTGATTCGGACTTATAAATTGCTCTATATGTATTTGGTTTTTGACTAACATACTCAGAGTGTTTACAATATATAACAGTGCAGATGTAAGTCTTTATCAACATGATCAGTTATCAGATTAAGGTGAATATACTGCATATACCAAGTACAAATAAAATATTTTATTCTTTCGGCCTATGATATTCACATAAAGGTTTATCTCTTGTGCAGATAAATATTTTCTTTTACCCTTTTAACTTTACAAGTTTTTTTTGTTTTGATTTGATTTGGGTTTTTTTCACAAAATGAAGATTTATATATATAGTTAGTGATTGTATATTTTTATGAGACTTTTGTATACACTTGACCATTTGGTAATTAAATCTGCTATCCTATGAACAACCCAAGATTGCTTTAAATAATTTGCCATCACTTGGCGTCCGTCGTCTGTCGTCTGTCGTAAACTTTTTCAAAAATCTTCCCTGAAACCACTGGGCCATTTTTTTAAAAATTTGCCACAATCATCCTTAGTGTTCCTAGTTTCAAATTTATACCCAGGGTGTTGATCAACATTCAAAGATAGCCGCTGTTACTAAAAACAGAACATGGGTGTCAACTCACGTTTTTCATTAATATCTCAAAAAATAGATTTTGTGTCGGTCCTTTGGTTTACTATTTTTGTTGGCTGTTCAGTTTTCTTACATTTTACTATTACAAACTATGTATTGCAGGGTAATTGACAGGAATTAAAACATCGTATGCTCTGTTCCATCAAATCCAATATAAACAAGCCAAACAACATGTAAAGCTGTATTTATTTATGGACAATCCTTTTTGCAGACAGACGAAGAACAACAGTTTCAAAAGCTATCAGAATACAAGACTTCAGTAACAGATTTAAAGATATCTGGACCCGGAATGTTCCCAGGCGCATTAAGCACTAAAACTTATAATGAGATATATTGATACAGACATTATGAAATATTCCTCTATATTATATATGTTGTGATCAGATGTGTCGTAGTTGAGCGTAAAATAAAAATACAAATGTGAAAAGTGCACTTTTTTAATTGTTACTTGATACTATTTGTAATATTTGAAGCATATATAAATATTCACTCTTAAATCTCGCTTATTGTGCAGTAATCAAATGCTTAACATCACGGGGCACTGGAATAGTAGTCAATAATGCATTCCGTTCGAATTGCTTTTAAGTATACACCTTGAAAAAAGTTAAGCAGACCCTAAATATTTAAGTTTTTTTAGTTTATTGTAAATCAAATTATAATTTTGGTTATTTTGGTCAGTATTAATTCTTTAATGTATAATTAAAAGGACGTGAGAGTGAAGGTTGCTCCCTTCATCACGTCAAAAGTGCACTATTTTTTCGTGCAACATATCGGTATTTAAATCCCGAATTTCTAATTGCCTAGTTTTTTAAAGCAAGCATGGCAAGGAGGCGGATATCAGAAGCACAGAGATGGCAAATCATCGACATGCATTCAACTGGTATGTATTACAAGGCAATAGGACGTCAGCTTGGCTATCTGTATACAGTCATTAGTCGTTTGGTCAGAAAACACGCTGCCACGCAATATGTTATAGACCGTTCCCGATTTGGTCGACCATCTGTGACAACCCAACGTGGATAGGAGCCTTGGTAGTTTGGTTAGGCGAAATCCGTTTGCAGCAAGCACCTGTCTCAAGCAACAATGGTTACCTGGTCGTAATCAGTCAGCCAGAAAAGTACGAAATCTTATTAAAGCTGCAGGATTGTGGTCATGGAGAGTCATTAAACGCCCAATGCTTGATAATCGCCATCGCAGGGACATGTTGGCCTAGTATAGAGCAAGACAAAATGGAACCTTAGAACCTGGCGGCGAATACACTGGTCAGATAAGAGCCGATTCTTACTCCATGTAACTGACGGGCGAATCCGTGTTTAGAGGCATCAAAATACAGCTTACACACCAAGAAACGTTGTTCCAACAGTGCCTTTCGGTGGGGCTCAGTTATGGTATGGGGCTGTATCTCAAATGATTGGATCTGGTAACAATCAATGGCAACCTTAATGGCGAAAAGTACACCCGGGAAGTGCTTTCACCTGTAGTTGTGCCTCATCTTGAAAACCACCTGTTAGATTCAGGACCTGTTTTCATGGATGACAACGCTAGACCTCATCGATCCAGGGCAGTAAGGGCATATCCGGAGAACGAACCTGCGACCACTCTTCTGCGGTCTGCAAAAAGTCCAAAATCCACCCAATAGAGAATCTGTGGGATCAATTGGGTAGGCTCCTGAACCTCCTCCACAGAACTTGCAACATTTAGAAGCTCGATTACACCGGGAATGGCGACAGATAACGCTTCAACTAATTAGACGCCTTACTGGCAGTATGCGACGTAGGGTTGCAGCTGTCATTTATGCTAATGGTGGATTTACCCGATGTTGACCCTTCGACGGCCTAAGTATCAATTTGGTGTTATAAATGACGTTTTCAAGTGTAATTGGACAATCAAATAACAGTTTGGAGCTTTCGGTGACAATGCTTTTTAAAGACTACGTGAAAGAACAAGACCGTCCATTTTTTGATGAAATGATATGTAAATAAAATAATGAGTTTTTTGTTAAAATAATGTTTCATTGTACCCAGCAATGCATATTTTTGTTTGCTATACAAATGAAAAAACGAATGACAGTCCAATATTAGTCAAAAGGTGTTCGAATATATATGACTTGAAAAAACTAGCGGGTGCTTAACTTGTTTCCAGGTGTATATTACATTGGATCTGATAAAAAATTCGCCAAATTCGCCAAAAAAGTTTTACTTTGCATATCAGTCTTATCAGAATTCAGATAACGCATTCTGAAATATTTTGTCAGAATTCTGATAAGACTTATTTATATGCAAAGTAAAACTTTCTTAGAGAATTTTTATCAGAATTCTGATAACACTTATATTCAAAGTAAAACTCTATTGGATTATTTTTAACAGAATTCTGATAAGACTTATATTCAAGGTAAAACGCGATTGGGAGATTAATTTTTAACAGATTTCTGATAAGACTTGTATTCAAAGTAAAACTCGATTGGAGAATTTTTAACAGAATTCTGATAAGACTTATATTCAAAGTAAAACTCGATTGGAGAATTTTTAACAGAATTATGAAAAGACTTATATTCAAAGTAAAACTCGATGATTGGAGAATTTTAACAGAATTCCGTGAAGATTCATAAAAATAACAATTGTTTGCTGAAGTTTGAAAACCTATAGGACAGAAATCTTCAATGTGTTATAACAATTTCGATTAATATATCCTTTCAATATTTATTTATATATATCGTTTCAATAAATATATCCTTAAGGATTTGCTATTTGTTAAGATTTTTGGCTATATAGTCTGTTTAATAATAGTACATTACTTCATGAGAGTATCGTTTTCTGCAGTCCTCTATGATTTGATCATATGGAAATGATCATACACAACTGGAAGCTGTTTTAGCACATCTGATTTTGTTGCACGTAACATATAACGACAAACAAACCATTCAAAATCTGCAAATATTTTGAAAAAAAGAACCGAATTTATGAAAAAAAAATGTTCCGGAAATTAAACTTTTTCTATATGATTTGCGATTTTACATCATACTGTTTTATTTGTGTTAAAGTGGGTTTAGGGTATTTATTACATTATTATAATACGAAACTACTCGTTAATTGTTACACTGAAGGAACGCAACGCTAAAAAAGGTCTTGTTCTACGTTAGGGTAAATTGACAGATTACTTTTTAAAACACCTGTTCAAATTTAAGCACCAATTAATATCATGACTTTATTTTATTTATTTATTTATTTATTTATTTATTTATTTATTTATTTATTTATTTATTTATTTATTTATTTATTTATTTACTTATTTATTTATTTATTTATTTATTTATTTATTTATTTATTTATTTATTTATTTATTTATTTATTTTTGAGTAATTAGTATTTTTTTGCATATCCCTTCAGCAATATATGGTACGGTATTTCCTTCGACCAGTCTACTGGTTTGTGAGGTTAATTTAAAAATGTAAAAATTTAAGTACTTTGAGGAAATTATTCACTTTCAATACGTTTGCCAAAGGGAAAGAAGTAACTGAGCATGCACGTCACGGTAATTGCGAATACGTAAAATTTTCGATTGATCTTTTACGTGAAAAATTGCGATTACTATCGAGAATACGGACAATCGTAGACGTAATAGTAAACTTACGATTACCTTATCTTTACATGTTTCAAGTCTAAATTTACAATTCTTTGACAATATACTTGCTGCATTGCATTGTACTCAACCGTATTTTGAAATAAAAATACAAAACAACACACAATATTGTTAATACACGCCTTTTTCTATATATATTAGGTGACGTTTCAAAATTGCGGGAGTTCGTTTGTGTCCTTTTCGTTTACTTAACGTCTCAAACGTCATCAAGTTTTCTTGTGTATTTGGTAGGACAATTGCAGGTAGGAACTGAAGTACTTGTAAACAAAATATATTTATTTTCATTGAAATTTTTAATGAATAAGTACAAAAAAATGTTTAAATGACATGCACATTTCCTTTTCGCAAAATGATGATGAAAATACCCAAATTGAAAAACTTTGTTGATTATCATTTCTCTGGTGAAATTTTATTGCATATATTATGCAAATAATTCTTTGAAATTATAATAGTTATTCCGGAAAACATCGCGCGGCAATTAACCAAGTACATGAAGCATAGTATCGCAATTCTATCGTGATTGCAATGTATTTTTTCGTTTGTGTGACTGGTGTTTACCGCCACTTTCAGCCATGTCTGAGCTATAACTGAAAACGGTCATAAGAAACGGCGTAAACAAAGGAGTTATACTTTTAACGAACAAGGGACTAATGTTTTTGAACATATAAGAATATCATTAATAAATAAATAAGCCTACAGATCTACTATTTTCTGTACCTACAATGTATACCAAATATACGTTAATGCAAAAATTAAATTAAACATCAAATCCATGCATGATGTAATTAGCCAACTAGAAATTTAAGTTTAACAATAACGATGAAAATAACAAATTTAATTTCTAGTTTTTCAGTTTGAAAACGATCGTTTTAGCGTCAATTTCCTGACTCGAAACAAAACGAAGTACCAATGATAATTTGCTAAATTTTAGGAATGTCATTCAATTCAAAATGTTGGGAACATTGGTCAGTATCCGGAAGTGTTGCCATAGCAGCTATAAGTTTGGGTCGAGATTTGTGTCAAGAGATCGGTGCAGCTACACCTGGAGTACGTATGTGGTAACACTGAAATTTAGTTTTCCTAAATAAAACTAATATATAAAATGTCCTGATTATTGCCCGCAGTCTCTATGGGAACATCTTCAGACCTTATTTGTGTCAATATTTTATACCGAGCGTTTTGTATGAATCAGTCTTATAATTGTGATAGCAGTAAAAGGGTTAGTTTATTTCGGTTTTAATATGTCTAACAAACGTTTTAAAATTTCTATAAAAACTAAACTTAGACTTTTCCCGCCTAAACTGCAGACGACATTACCCGAAGGATTTCGAATAGACAACAATGGAATTTTCCTAACGTACACTTCCATTCAAAACAAGGTCAAAATTTAGTATGGAAAATCGATGTATCAAAATGAAAATTCAACCCCATTTCAGAACGCCGTTTAGCTGTGGAAAATAATTGTTGATTTCAAAAAGTGTAATAAAAGATTTACAAAAGGACCCTCGACCAAACGCGGTAGCAGTTTTTAAATTTGACAGGCAAAATCCCGTCGGATTGACACTGTAAAGTTTAGTATAAGTAGCGCTAAGAGAACTCAAACCAGCATGTAAAGCAAATAGCATTGTCATACAATTATATGTTCATTATTTTATTGAATATACGTACCTCTTAAGCATAACAAGGAATGAATCTTAACAAAAATGTTCAGATGAGCTTGTAATGACGTCGAAATTCTAACTGCGATGTCACAGCGGGCTTTGTGCTTGTTATGTGTTCTCAATGTGTATGAACGACACTTCTCGTCATATGTTCAAAATATTGTTATGGACAAAAGCAAATTAAAAATCGATAATGTTTATTGCGCGGTTTTACTTTATATTGTTACAAAAGGTGTTTGTTTGTTTGTTTTAATGGTATTTAACGCCACTTTCAGCAACTTTTCAGCTATATCATGGCAGCCAGTTTTTAGTATGAGAGAAAACAGGAGTACCCGGAGAAAACCAACAACGTACGCTAGGAAAACTGACAATCCTTGTCAATTAAGATTGGAGTCGAGTACACCCTGTCCGCAGTAAGACTTGAACCCCCAACCTCAGTGTTGCCAGACCACGTGATTACAAAAGATGTATCTGGTGTTATCTTTATAAAAGCGACAGTACAAACATTACTGATACACAAGAATTGCCGGCCAGAGTTGTCAGATTTTTAAATAAAACTCCTATAATGTATTATTTACCAAACATAAACTCTCGGCCATAGGTTTAGCACTTCTGGAAAGGAAATCCCTGAAGTACTTCTTGAAAGGAAATCCCTGAAACAATGCTTCAAGTGGTCAATCCATGTTTTTCTCATTTTTATGGTGCAAACTACGCTGTAATTTCTTGGCGCAAATGATGCTACGAGGGAGGTAACCTGAGTATTATTGACAAGTTGCTGCCTCAAGTGTTTTTCAAGCTAAAGACACATGGCGTTGCAATTTCGTGGTTGGATTTTATTCTTACGATGACCCTAGAGTATCTTCTGATTTACCTGTTGACTTCCGGTTTTCAGCATATTTTTTCGTTATGTTATGGCGTCAAGTATTTATTGTAGAAAGCAACTGGAGTATCCGGTGAAAAAAGGAAGGCAATCCTTGTCAATTAAGTTTTCAGTCGAGCACACCGCGTGCACGGTATGTCTTGAACTCGCAATCTCAGTTTTGACAGGACTGTGATCAATAGATCAATAGTTGTTTGTTTGTTTGATGGTGTTTAACGCCACTTTCAGCAATTTTTCAGCTATATCATGGCGTCCAGTTTTTATTGGGGGAGGAAGCCGGAGTACCTGAGAAAACCCCCGACATGCGGTAGGAAAACTGGCAATCCTTGTCAGTTAAGATTGGAGTCGAGTACACCCTGTCTGCAGTGAGAATCGAACCCGCAATCTCAGTGTTGACAGACCACGTGAACAATAGTAGACGAACTACCTTGACCACTCGGCCACCGAGGCCCCTTAGATCAATAGTAGATGAATGACTACCCAATGTACAAAGGCCGCAAGGGAAGTATAAGTCTTTAAAAACAAATTCATATGTTCTTACGTAGGTATTTTAAGAGAGGCGGGCTGATATTCTACAATTAACACATAAATGACTTATTATATTTTTTAATTCTTTTTTTCTTTCTTTTACAGTGGTATTTAGTGGACACTTTAATTTTGTTAGTTGCCGTAGGTTTACTGACACAGAGAATCATCAGTACAGGTAATATAAACATTGGGGTGGGGTGGGGTGGATGGGTCGAGGTGGAAAACCTGGAACTTTTAATATTGGCCAAAAACATGAATATATTCTTATCTGGTTTTGTAAGCATCCTATAGGTATGAAACTAAAATTGTTTTAACAAGAAATTGAACTACCCCACATAGTCATTTATGCATATGTATAGATAAATCAAGCTTACTGCAACTAGGAAAAACATTTTAAAAGTTTTAAAAAAACATAATATAACTTTTTTTTTTAAATTTATACTCGACGATGTACGAAAGCTTATTTGGGCCAATTTGTTGGAAGAAAAGTATTTTTATTGCGTTTTAAGCAAAACATTGCGATTTAATGCAATATTTTTGCGATTAAACGTAATATTTTGTGTTTAAACACAATACTTTGCATACTTTGCGTTTAAACTCTAAACATTGCGATTAAACGCAATAGTTTCCGATAAATTTAATACTGTTTGTGATTAAACGCAAAATTTATTGCGTTCAAACGTAATAGTTATTATTAATAAACACAATAATACTATTAAACGCAAACATATTGCAATTTGACGCAATAATAACTTGCGTTTAATCGCAAAACGTATTGTGTTCATTCGCAAACTTTTGCGTTTTAACGCAAAGTATTGCGTTTTATCGCAATAATTATTGCGTTTAATCACAATATTATGACTTTGACCCCCCTCCAAAAAAAAAAAAAAAAAATTTCCAACAAAGTGGCCACACTAAGCTTCCGTACTATTACTGTCATTTGAATATTATATTAGCAGACCATACTGTAAACTGTTCGTCTTCAGCTTTGAAGAATATTAATTGTAAAATTCTTCGAAATTGTAAATGTGTAATTAAACAATTTTTTGCATAAATTTTCAATACGCGCATTCTGCGGTCATGAATGATGCCAATGATTTACATGTTTCTATATAAACCATAACTGAAGACAAGTTGCCTAAAGGATCTTTTAATTTCTTATCTCAGCATTTTTAAAAGAAATATTTTGTTTGTTTTCCTTTAGAAATACGAAAACTGAAAATTATTTTTTTAAATTAAAACAAAAATATACATTTTTCTTTAGGCAAACTTTCAAAAAATATTTTCGGAATATTAAGTTCATCAGGCGATGGTTGCAACTTAACAGAAGACGATGAAATCGACAAATTAGAAACAACAGTGACTGCTTCAACACAAACAAACCATCGAGACTACAAGGCAGCCCTAGAACGACTGAAAACGAACCATCACATCAGAATGTCTAAAGTAAACAAAGACATTCGACAGTTAAGGAAACATTTTTCAGAAAAAAGTTAGTTGACTGTCTGTATGAATATGTCATTTATCTCTATATAATCAAGGGAGCGTCCGTGGACAACATGATAAGGTAGTAAGTCATCTGGTATTGATCAACGCTGAGTTTGCGGAATTGAGCCTTACTTTTCAGATAGGCGTGCTCTTATTGACAAGGATTGTCAGTTTTCCTGCCGTTTGGGGGAGGGGGGGGGGCTTTTATCTCATACTTCGGCTTCTTCCTCTCTTTTCAAATAGAAACATGACACAATGATCTAAACAAATGCATTAAACTGCATTAAAACAGACACACAACATTATATCCGATATAGCAGGTGTATCAGAGAAAATATCCTTACCTTCGACGATGGCTTATACTTGCTACTAAATTTTGTTCCTGGATTTAGGATCGGATGCTCATGTAAGGATGGGCAATAATGACTCGGCGAAAGGTCAGGACATGGAGGGTTCAACCCTTTAAATCCAAGCACTGACAGCTTATTATCGTTTCTGTATTAATAACCGACAATATTCGCAAACGTTTGCACCGTTACAAAAGCTTTAATTGGCAGATTTATTTTCGCATGAATCAAACCCTATTTATAAATCACTGTACTCCAATTGATAAAACTCCAGTCATAAAATTTTACAAACTTTATACGTTTTATAACTTCAATATTTGCTTTCATATTTCAGTTACAAAATTAAAGAGTTCCACGAAAGACGTTACCAAGGTTATGACACTCATACAGCTGAAAATACCAGCGCTTAAAACAGAAAATAAATTTTTGACAGAAGAAAGGGACGCCCTATATACACAAATTGCTGAAGAGACAACGAAACAAGAAGAAATTCATTTAAAGTTTTTAAGTCTCCATTCTTGTATGAGTAAATTTGGAAGATGTGCTTTGACAGAATCAGTACCGGATGTATTTGAATAATACCGGAAGTCGGACGTATTTGCAATACCGGATGTATTAAAATATAACTTATCCCATTTACATCGCCCTTAAAGCTGTCATTCCTTCATTCTGTTTTTCAATAAAAATAAAAATATTGAAAGCACTGCATACAGAAACAACTGAGTTATTTCCAAGCCATACATTTCAATAGCATGAGACTCATCGGGTAAGATGATCATTGTCCTAACATGCGCGTTATCTTATAATATGTAAATAGGTGTGACCTATCAGGGGTCATTATCCTATTCATGTAATGAATTTCCGGTGCATGTCAAAAGATGGCAGGATGAAAAAATAGTCCCAATTTTCTCTTTTGTTTCTGCTTTTGCTTATAACTGCTATTGCTTAAGAGTTGGATATTTTGAAAGGTATGGCATTACTGTAGAACAAGAATATATTTTTTTCCAGTCAATGTCTTTACAGTGGAAGCACTTCCTAAAGTGTGTAATGTGGTACAATGTGACCACAACATTGAAATGAAAGTAGAAAAACCATTCTTAAACTTTAAAGTAAAATTCCAGAAAAAAAGTTTTATGTAATTTAGCATTATATGTGTAATGCCCCATATATGAAATTTTAAGTGAAAGAAAGATTTTTTTAATAAAAAATTTTGATGTCTCGCCCGTTCGGTTACTTTTGCTCAAGCCATCCAAAAGGATACTGACCTCATCAGGCGAGCGATATCCCTTCAATATTGATCCTAGGCAAGTGTTCTTTAGCATAATATGTTTTTACCTTACTTTGATGCATGGATGTTAAATTTATCCGCAAGTTTTATTTATGTTATGTGCCACCCTCCCCCCTTTTTTTGAGGCCCCGAGATAAAATAATATCAAAACTATAAACTTGAAATGTTATGCGTACACCAATGTCTACCTAAAAAGGGATAAAACTAGCTCAGGTAATGTCTTAAAATTAAAAAAAAAACCAGCGACGCAATTTAGTATTTGTTTTCTGACGTATATGAAGTACCTACTGACGTAAGTGATCACGACTCACCAATACTATTCTTAGACTGCCGAAAATATTTATCTAATTCATTTCAGAGACAAATATGGTGGTACGATAAAACAAATATTAAACAATTCTCTACAAAGCTTGGTTCTATAAGTTGGAATGGACTTCTTTCTGATGTTGAGGATGTCGATGAAATGTGTAGCATATTCAACGAAGAATTTCTAAACATCGCTAGGGAGAGCATACCATCCACAATGGTTACCATTCGAAATAACGATAAACCGTGGTTCAACCACAAACTTCGAAAAGAAATTCGTAGAAGGGATCGGTTTAGAAAAACAGCATTTAAATCTAAAAAAACAGCAGATCTAATAAAATATAGAAAAAACAAAGAAACAAAGTAAATAATTTGAAAAAAAAAACTGCAAAAGAAAATTTTGAAAAGAATCTTGATAATATTATATTTGATAAGGCTGCTAACCCTAAGACTTATTGGAAAATTATGAAAATGTTAATAAAATGAAATAAAGGATGTTGTAATATACCCCCAATTCAAAATGTAATCCAAAATCCCAGCATGGGAGATGTTGTCTACGGGGACGACGAGACATGTGAGCTATATTTAATATATTTAAATATTTCAGTCAAATTTCAACACTAAATGACGAAAATGTTATTCTTCCTGATTTTGAACTGAGGACAAATATACAACTTCACGACATAGTAATCAGTACAGAAGAAATTGTTGACATTATAAAAACTCTAGAACCCAATAAAGCATCAGGGCCAGACATAATAAGCCACAAAATGTTAAAAATTTGTCAAGAAACAGAAGCAATTCCTCTCAAATTGATTTTTGATAAATAAACAAATGTTATTGCAATATTAAAAAAGGCTGACAGTTCAATACCGTCTAATTATAGACTAATATCGCTTATTAGCTGCGTCGGCAAGGTAATGGACCGTGTTATTTATAAGTATGTATTCAACCACATTCAAAGAAGTAATCTAATATATCAATACCAGTCTGGCTTTCGTCCCAACTGTTCTACAGTTCACCAGCTGTAAGAAATATACAACTGTATTTCAATTTCACTAGAGAAGAAGAAGGAAATTCTAAATTGTTTAAAAACTAATTCGGAGCACATTTCATTTTCCCCTGCTGAAGCATATGATAAAAAGACCATTACATGGCATTTTTGATATCATATGCATTATAAGCCCTCGGTTGATATTAGCCCTCGAGCCTGCGGCTCTTGGGCCAATATCAAACCTTGGGCTAATAATGCATATGATATCAAAAATGTCATGTAATAATCTGATAATATCAATACCAGTCTGGCTTTCGTCCCAACTGTTCTACAGTTCACCAGCTGTTAGAAATATACAACTGTATTTCAAATTCACTAGAGAAGAAGGAAATAAATTGTTTTGTTTACTGCGATTTTTCCAAAGCTTTGGCAGAAAGGTTTATTACATAAAATTAAATCGTATGGAGTAAATGGAACTTTATTACAATGGTTTAAAAGCTACTTGAATAATAGGCAACAGAGAGTAGTAATCAAACAATCGTCATCCGAGCTTTGTAATGTGTATGCTGGTGTTCCGCAAGGGTCGGTGCTAGGTCCTTTACTTTTTATCATATATATCAAGGATATAGCTGAAAAACTTGTTTCACTATGTAGACTGTTTGCCGATGACACGTCGTTTGGCTATTCCAGTCGAGATCTTGCGCAGATCCATTCTGTTATTGATCACGATTTGAAAAAAACTGAACCAATGGTCACAAAAATTGTTAATGTCATTTAATCCCGAAAAAACCGCAATCATGTTATTTTCAAATATAATGCCACTAGATATGAGGTTTACACTAAATGACACTAATATACCAGTCACTAAACTCCATAAACATCTAGGTGTTACCTTCAGCAGTGATGCTAAGTGAAATACACACATAGATCATATTATATGTAGTGTTTCAAAGCACCTGAATGTACTCAGGAAATTGAAATATAAACTTACTCGAAAAAACTTAGAAAAATTAAATTTTGTCTTTATAAGACCACTTTTGGTCCTAGCCGCCTACAATCAAAAGGACGACAGTTTATCCCTTGCGTAATGGTAACAATATTATGACTCCCTTCTGTAGACTACCCCTCTACTATACGACAGTGTAACCGTTTAGATCTATCAATTCGTAATGTTAACTCTACTTTTAAGTTTAAATCTTAACTAAAGAACTTGAACCCATTGGAAGAGCTCCAAAGCATTATGAATATGATCATCGAAAACTAAATATTTTCCTAACCCAATTAAGATGCTCAGCATCAATATTGAATTATGACCTATACTGGGTAAATATTATATCTGATCCATCTTGTCGCTGTGGATCCGACCGCGAAGAATCAAATCATTACTTCTTTGATTGTTCGAGATATGCTAATATTAGAAATAGATTATTTGAAATCCTTCAGTCGCTGCCTATCTACTGTCCAATAAATCTAGAACTCCTTACATCTGGTAATTCGCAATTGTCTAATGAGCAGAATGAACAAGTCTTCAAGCATGTATTTGAGTATATCAAATGGTCAGAAAGGTTCCGCATAGTTTGAGTCATTACTCACAAGGATTGAAATCACACTCATCATCACATCCATCTCATCTATCACATCAATAATTCTCTATTTAATTTCTTTTTTTTCTACTTTTCCTTTAATTATGTGTCATCAAAAGTGTTGTTATGTCGCCAACAAACAAAAATTTATTTGTATTGTATTACAATGTACGCTGCTCTATCAATATATTTTTGTAACATACTGTATACTGGAGAAGACTTCATAAGTTTGATTAACTTGTGTCTAATCCAATTTGCATGTTTGAGCAAATAAAATATGTTTAAACTAAAGAATAAATGTTTTATAAAATAACTTTTAAAAACATATTTTCGTCTGTGTTTTCTTCTTGTGTCGATTTTGCATCTATGTTACGTAGTTGTGATGCACTAAGTTCAAAGGTTACGAGAAGTCGAGTTAAAATGGATGCAAGAATACTCCACTAAACATTATAAAAGAAACAACATTCGAAGTTGTGTTCAGTTATTTTCAGTTATGCTGAAAATGTTATTAAAAGAACCGGTTTAAATTGTTTATTTAAGCCATTATCGCTAAAAACCTGCTTATTATCTAAAGATTATATTTTGCTCGTTTTCATCGAGTTTCTAAAGGACCGGAATCTGTATTTCGATTACCGGATCTACAACAATCAATATTCCCCACAAGTTCCGTTTAAGTATTAATAGAGGAAAATAAGGTACGGATTAAATGCAGCAGATGTTTTTTTTTTCCTTTCTTATATGCCAATGAAAACGTAACAGTTATATTTCCAAATATTGTACTTATCACATAAGTATTTTGTCTGATATGTTTGCAATAAATTGTTTAGAACCATATTTTCACATGATACGAATGTTTTGGGATAAATCATGTTTTGTCTGTCTCAAATGATGAGAGTTCTCTAAGCCTACCTAACGATTTGTGTGTTTAAAAATCCCACCTTTACACGTGCAATTTTTGCATTCCTTGTCTCAAATATGACATGACGTTCCGACAATTGGCGACATTAGGTTTGGGTATAATCAAAGTAGGAATGTCAAGGCGTGAAATTACCCGTCGTATGTAGTGTTTGACAACGAAATCCCACGTTTGGCATAAAGATACTAACAAACTGGTTCAAACTAGAAGAAGGTGTCTGTTAACACCGAGATTGCTGGTTCGATTCTCATGCTGACAATGTGCACTCGCCTCCAATTTTAATTGACAAGGATTGCCAGTTTTCCTACTGCAGTTCGGGGGTTTTCTCCGGGTACTCCGGCTTCCTCCCAAAATAAAAACTGGACGCCTAATATAGCTGAAAAATTGCTGAAAATTGCGTTAAACATCATTCAAACAAACAAACAAACTAGAAGACAGAACACGTACAGGAAGACGGTGGTTAACTACGCCCCAACAAGATAAATACTTGCAATGACCTAGATAGACTACAAATACAACTGAATCAATGAGAACGTAATAAATCTTGAACACTGAGACACAAATCTTAAGTCTTAACTGTTAAAATTTCCTCAAAATAATTAATACTATGATATCGTTTTAGAGTCTCTTGCGAGCTGCATTTCCCTTAAAACTAATGAACAAAATACAGCCTTATTTGCACAAACTTAAAAATTGTCCACAGTAAGTTTGAATTATGTTAAATATTTTTAATTAAGTATTCTGAAGGAAAAAAGTCAATGATTGAAATGGCACATTTGAGGGGGGTGGGAGGTGGGAAGTGGATAGAAGGCTGTCATACCATTCTCAGTGCTTTAATTTGATAATTTTTTCAACAACCAAATATTGTCTTCAAATTTGGATGTGTTTTTAACATGTGTCCATGAATATAATAACAAACACAACGTTGATAAATAGGATTTATTGTCCCAATATATGCCCTATAGATTTATCTACCCTGCTTAACAAAGCGGTGAGGCGTTATCTTATAGTCACCATATGTCTATCCGTCCTGTTACGCTGATTCCTTCATACAGATTTTTATTATTTTAAATGGTATGATACTGGTAACATTTAGTTTCATTGAAAGAAACATATAAATTATATAAAGTTGAATACATCTGTTCGCTTTACATGGTCTCGGTTTTGCAATGTATAATATGACAATTTTTTACTATAACATTCTGTATAGCCTATTTCTAAACTAATTCTAAAACAATATTCGTTCTTATAAGCACAAAACATTGAACCAAGAACATGGTATTAACCCGGGATTAGATGCAATTAGTCTAATTCGACAAACAATGCCGGATCCTTAATTGGAATGCGATAACAATCAGGAAACATTTCATCTTAATAGTTAAGGATAACTCTTAACCCCATTCAGGATAAGTGACGAATGCGATCTTAGTGGTTAATTCTTTCTAATTACCCCAATTACTGACACGTTCACTTTAAAGATTATAATTTATTATGGTTTGTAACACCAAACACTATAATTACACTAATAAAGTTGAAATTTGTAATCGCAATCGGTTAGTTTGTGGAAAACGATTGTACTTTATACATTAACACTAAGTATCAAGGCTTTCCACTTGCAGAAATGGGGGACTTTTTTGTTCCCTTTTTTTCCCATAAGTTTTCATATCCCATTATAAATTCTGTTTCGCGATTTGTCTTGAAGACGTTTTTTACTATATAGACATATTAGACATTACGCGTCTCCGAACAATTTGTCTTTACGGAGTTATTACCGCTGATAAGAAAACCTTGTGTGCAGTTAAACTTTGAAACCGTTGTGATTTGCAATAACCATTGTTTCATCATGTTTAGTAATGGATTGTGACACTTGGTAAAAAATCACTTGAAATCATTTTTTACCTTTTTTATTGCATTTATTTCCCCTTCTTTATTGGAAGCTGATATTGTAACTTTGTAACTTAAGAACCAGATGTTCAGTGTTAGTTATGATTGACCTTGACCTTGAAAAAGGTTACAATTGCAAGGTCTTACCTCAATGTCATATTTTCATTTTTGTCCCTGTGTTGTGCGCAGATCTCACCGTGAACCATACACAAGATACAAAACTGATACCTTGACCAACATTTAGATTTTTTTAAGTCTTGAATTGCCACATATTCTGATTGACCCTTTGTACGTATTGTCTCCCCTTGATTGAGGACATTTATTGCAAGTAGCTGAATCTCGTTAACTATAAGATACTGACATCTTCGCCAATGGTCACCATTGACCTTAACCTTGAAAAGGTTACAAAGTCAATGGTCAAAGGCATCTTATTTATTATATTACGTTGTATACATATCCCCCCTTAACTAAAAGGTACAGAATTAAAATAACATTTAAATCGGAGACCTTTTTAATGTCTTTAAGTGTGATATATTTTATTGACCCTGTGTAAGAGTTATCTTTCCTGGAACGATGAAATTATTTTTAATTTAATAGCCATATCTCAATAACTGCAACATGTTTTGACAACAGGATCTTCGCTGGTCTAAATAATATTTGAATTTTTTTAATTTCCCACGTTCACACAGTAAAATTTTTTTTATAAATGCCATTTTTTATTAATAATATATGCATATATATCATAGTCAGTCGTCAAATCTATTAATGTTACTCAGCGTCCTATGGAGTTTTAAATTAAAAGATATCTGAATTGTTTCAAGAATGCAATTACATTATGTCAGTTTAGAACTAACAATCATATGCTACCAAATGAAACATGGCGATGGTCGGGAATTGAAAGACAAAACAGAACATGTAACCTTTGTCACTCACTAGAGTTGGGGGACGAATTTCATTACAATGCTTTACCCTAAATATTGAAAGAAAGGAATTATTAGGTTCTGTATATTCATATAGATCAAATATTATGACGCTTGCTAAATGGTAACCGACAACTCGGACCGCGGACAAATCGGATCGTGACAACTCGGACCGTAGTAAGGACCACTCGACCCGTAGAAAATAGGACAACTCGGACCGCATATATTTCTTATACTGTCATTAAAATATTAAAATACGTTAGTCCTGTTTATAATATTTATCAATATAACGTTACAATTTTTTTCTAGTAAATTGAAATTGTTCTACTCTAATGTAAATTATACTGATTTAATTATATAAAGGTTAAACGGGGACAGTCTATACATGGTTAGTGTAGACTGACCCTGGATTAAATGTTAATAATAACATTTCATGAGAAATGCGACACAATTAACAACATTAAATCTTAAAATTCAGAAAACACTCACAATTTTCGATAATAATCATGTTGTTTAGTTAATAATAATTAAATAATTAATTTTAAGATCTGCAAGAATTTGAGCTTGTTTGTTTACAAATAAGTGAATTTAGTGAAACTTAGTAGATAAGAAGCTTCTTTGATTCCAAATGAGTAGCTTGGCCAAGCTTTAGTCTGGTCAACTGCTGTACAGTTAATAAAATAAACATCAGTTAACAAACAAAAACTTTATTTTTACATGAAAATATAGGACAACTCGGACCATAAATTATAGGACAACTCGGACCATAAGGTATAGGTCAACTCGGACCGTATATGAATAACACGGTCCGACTTGTCCTATTACGGTCCGAGTTGTCACGATCCGAGTTGTCCGCGGTCCGAGTTGTCTCGCATTCTTGATGATCACTAATTATTCCAATCACAAAATAGGTAAAACTAAGAAATCTTTGTAAATTTATTTGAACAATAAATGTAAAAATACGTCTTCCCCGTTAGTCTTAGTTTTTATTTTTATAGTCTTGCTATTAATGTACTACTTAATGTATAATTGTATCTTGTCTTCTATTATTCATCATGTTCAATGTTTGTAAATTTATAGCAATCTCTATACCCAATGTATTACGCAATGGTTTATGAGAAATAAAGAATCTTGAATCTTGAATCTTGATTAAGTTAATTGCAAAATAGACTCAATTAAGTAATATTGTTAAGATGTTAAATTTCAAGGCAATTGTTCATTTTAAATGCATGAAGTGGAAAGCCTATTAATCGTTCTTTAGAACGTTTGAACCTTTATTATCGCCGCCCTCCTGTAAGGCGATATATTTGTATTCACTTTCGTTGCTTAAGATGGATTATGGAGAAAATATTTCGAAATGTACTTAATGACCGAGAATGAACAGAATTTTGGGCAAAGATTGTAAAGCATTTACGTTTGAGTGAAAAATCAAGATCGAAATTGACGTTGGACTTCGAAAATCCTTGGATGATACCTAATTTTCATGCAATGATAAATATTTTTGGTATTCTATTTACTGAAGTTACGAATAGAAGGCGACAGTGTTAACCTGGTACTTTGTCTTCCGGTGATAGCTCTATCGATGCATGAGCGTAGCTTTGTAAAATCGAAAACCAGAATAAAAGGCTATTTTGTATACAATTTCGGATGAAAATCGAAAACCAGAATAGAAAGCTATTTTATGTATTCAATTCCGTCTTTTGTAAGATGCCATAAATAAATGTTCTGTCATTGGTTTATTTAGTTGAACCACGTGAACGATATTTTTAATTCAAGTATAATTAGAATTTAATATATGACAAAAGAATTATTTGTGCGCAATTTCGAAATCGGTAATTCAAACTAGTCCCAAATGAAGTACTAAGCTTCACATAGGACCTTATTGGGGAAAAGTTCTAATGCCTTCTTTTTAGAAAATGCCATTCTGATTGTAAGCGAATGTTTTTTTTAGGGAGTCCTTACACACAGTATGTTTTTATTTCGATCTAAAATCCGAGATAAATGCTACGCAAGCCTTTATGTTACATGTATAGCATACTGCGATTATTTATGCTGATCTGAATCTCTATACGTACATCTACGTAGCCAATCTAGAAAAATAGAAAAGACAATTTTGCATGCATTTTTATATCAGATTATCTTTCTCTTATAGCTGCCATTTTGTCCAGATGATCTGTATTTTGTATCGATTGTTTTTATTTGTTTGAATGGTTTTTAACGCCAGTTTCAGCAATTTTTCCACTATATATTTTTTATTTGGGGAGGAAGCCGCAGTACTTGGAAAAAGCCCCACAAACGGGACGCCATGATATAGCTGAAAAATTGCGGAAAGTTGCGTTAAATAACATTTAAACAAATAAATATAAAATAACCTCTGTAACATAGATATAAAATGTTTTAAATGTGTCCGTAAAATTATTATCATAAAGACAAACATGTAGAATAATTCGGCGGAAAATTGATGCTTTACATCAAAAGTTTTCTTGTTTATTTATTGTTAGTATTTTTATACAAACGAAACATGTACGATATACACACACGTGTAAGTCTTTAAACAAATGTAATTTCCGATTTTTCGGAGGACGTCTAAATCAACTCTCCACAGCCTAGCACGACGTCTGCTGTAAACAAATATTTTTTGGATAACAATATATTTTTAAGATTCACACGCATGTCGACTGTAGTAAAAGCAGGAATAATAAATTTTAGTAAAACAATCCTTTAAACGGAAGCGTCTCTTTTTTTTCAAAATAGGGGGAGGGGTTTTAAAGCATAGCTAGGGTATATCAGTTGTAACTTACAACCATTTAGCAAGCACTGCAGATCTGAATCATTGGCCGTTTCTACACAAACAAAATTAGCAGATTAAAAACCAAAATAGCTGAAATGCTGCTTTCTGTAAAAATAATATCAAAATAAATTGTGAAGTGTTCCGTTCTCAGGGAATACAGGGGATAAAGAAGAATCCCCCATTTATCCGCCACTGGAATCGTCCTGGACAGGTATGTATGTCGGGAACCCTCCCAAATTTCAGACGTATTTCAGTCATTTTAAGTTGGTTGTCCGGAATAAGGAATAATTATAATATAATCATTTGAGCCGAGTAAAAATCACAAATATGATCACGACTGCCAGACTTTATTAGGACCACCATATTCATTAGTGCAGAAAACATGGTCAGAGATATGAACAACTGAACATACACTGTAAAAATGGCGTTTAGACTTGGAACGTCAAGAACATGTTTAAGTCTAAACGTGTTTAGGATTATGTTCTACCCCTAAACGTTTATCTCTAAACTTTTGTAGGATTTTAAACATGTTTAGAGTTAGAACACTTAAGTTTCGTACATGTTTAGGGTTAGAACACATAATTTTCATTTTTCATCAAAGTGTGATATGTTCCTCCTAAACATGTTTAGGTTTAGAACAATGAATAACACATATGCCGTCTTGTAAATTTATAGATAAACGTTCTTTGATTAACTTTACTCATGTGTGTAAGTCTTTTATTGTTTCTATAGGCAGAATAGATATCTACGTTTGAAATATCTCATTCCTGAAGAGATGTGTTGGGTCCCCAACGGTAGTGACCCCTCCCCCCATTCCCTCTCTCTGTCTCACAACGTTATGTTCCCCCTTTCCTTTTAAACCCGCTACTTTCGATATGTCAAGTTTTTCCATATTAAGTATCCAAGAACCTCAATCTAATTAACATTAAACACACAATAACAATAACAAAAAAGGGGAGGGGGCAAGTCAGCAATGATTTAATTTTAATTAGATTGCCTATATTAGTCAAAGTCGTATCAACCAGAAACACTCCAAACATTTTAATTTCTACATTATATATAAATCATGGACTAGTATAACTATATTAATACGATCCTGTATGAAAATGAAAATTTCGCGATCCAGAACAAGTGTCGAGTTATCTCCCCGGACAGATGGCGCATCGGTTTTCTTTGTTTGAAACAATCGGAACATCTCTCGGCCATTTCCGTCAAGGGTCGAGAAAGTGACCTCGGAGGTAAGTGATCTCCATTTTGAACTATTTTCAGTGATTTCAAAGAATTTGTGACGTCACAAGTTCGTTTGTGACGTTTCAGTTCATTCATTTTATTGGCTTGTCATTGACGTTTAGTTGATTGTTACTGATGACGTCAGATTGTAAACAAATACATAACCATTTAAACGTTGTCAAAGAAGGAATTTTTTGGCAGTGTTAGCGAAATTAATTTTAAAATATACAATCTTGTATAAGATTTTTAGTTCTGCTTCGATAAAGATCTGTATAGTTGAATAATAAAAGGAAAATCTATTATAATCAGGGGCGGATACAGGATTTTCGAAAAGGGGGGGGGGGGCGTAAAAAGGGAATATCGGAAAAGAAGACCGCGAACAAGGTTTTTATAGTGTTCAGTTACCTTTATTTGGTACAGTATATACAACAGAGATATCAAAATAAACGAACTATTACCGTTAATGCATTAATTAATGGCGAGGACGAGCGGGGATTACATTTTTGCCTTTAACGCTGGTTGTTACCCTCCCTGTTCTCTGTTTTTTCCTTTCCTTTTTTTAAAAAGGGGGGCGTACGCCCCTACGCCCTCCCCCCCCCCTTGGATCCGCCACTGATAATGTTGTTGTGTAAACAGGCTAACCGCATTATATTTGGACCGATTTTTGGTCCATATCCATACACTTACCTCCGAGATTACTTTCCGACCATAGGCGGAAATAACCGAGGTGATCCGATTGTGTTTGAAAGCAGCCGCCAAAATGGACGTTGTTGAAAGTATTACAGACAAAATCCGTGATGAAACTTCATCGCCGGAAATAATCCAGCTTTGTGCAGAGAATTCCTTCAGTACTTCATCGATTACTGCCTAAGAAGGTTTGTATTATTAAATAAATGCTGTTAGAATCTGAATGTCATTGAAACAAACTATAACATCATGTGCCCGGCTATTTATGGGCTTGAAGTACACCTGGGGCTTGTATATGTTCCTCAGTACACGAAATGAAAGTATAAGACCACATAAAAATAAAGCAATATGTATGTATGCCAAGAAAATGCACCGTTTTTAAAAATTCACTGCATACAACAACCGCATGAGCATGGTTGATCGTCCAGCAAGCAATATTTCAGCTATATTCAGGATCGGCAGATGTTTTATGTTCATAACTGTAAAATTGTACAATTCTGCATGATTTTGCTACTTTTACACACACAAGTGCATTTGCTCAAATACATTAAGTCATTGCCTTGACGAAAAATGTATGTCATGTTTTATTTGAGAATGACTGTAGCTTCCTTAAGAACATTATGACATAAATTCATGACATTAATAGAATTAATTTTATCTATATTACATTTTGTTTTTAAGCCTATTCCTTTTACTGGCTATTTTAATAATATACATTTGCATTTCTTGAATAGTAAAACAAGGTATAGGTTGATTATTGGAACGTTGATAAAAAATGTAAACAAGTTTTTAGTGTTTAAACCGTACTCATATTAGATTTCATATATTTTTACAGGCTGAGGACAAAGAATTGCAGATGTGCAGGAAGAGATTTTGAGACTGATGAAGTAAGAAATGAAGACAAGAAAAAAAGATTTTCCATTAATACAAAATTGCAAGTAAGAATGGTTCTTTTTCGTTTTCATTTGTAACAATATTTTCCTTCTTTAGTCTCCCTCTTTATGTTAAATTCTTTTTCCAAAGGATCAGTATATGAAAAAAAATTATATTTTTTTTCTCAGTTTGGAATAAAGTGTTGGTCTGTCTATTTGTCAGTAAGTCTGTACACACACTGATGTCCTAATACTTAAAATACCTCTCAATTTGTTAGATTCAGTTGATTTTTGGTAAATTACTGCAATACAAGGTACATGCCTTGAAAATGGAGTAAAATTGTTTGTATTTTTCTTTTTTTTTTTAAATACCTTTAATATTTTGCTCAAGGATAAAAACAAAGTTGCTGATAAAAGTTTGCTTGCATTTTGTTTTTTAGTTTTTTATGTATCTGGCTTATTTTGTATGTTTTAAATATTTTTATTCTTTTTTAGGCAACTAACCCAAGCACTGTGAAGACGATGACAACTTGTCTTGTGATTGCAAGAAACTGACACACAAATTAAAACCATTTATGTGTATTGAATCGATGTAAAACACATAATAAAGACAAAGAAGTTCTTGTACTATTCTTCTTTCTGGATCTCTCTTGTCCTAAGTTTCCCCAGCTATTATGATTCTACAAATCGCACTACTGAAAGAGTGTTCTCATTTCCATAGAGTTGCTAACTTGGTAAAGTTTAAAACAAAAGAACAATCAGACAGAAGAGAGGAGTACAATAATGGTGCTGAACTTGAGTAATGCATACAAGTTTTGACTTTAAATTAGGTTGATATTTTTCGTATAGACCATATTTAAATGCTACAGTTATTATACATGTATTATTAATTACAAGTTTTTATCTGTATATATTGTAAAGAAATTTAGTTAAATGTTTCTTTTGATACTATTGTTTTGATAGTTTGTTGTCTTATGAACCAAAATTTCACATTTCATTTCAAAATCAGCTAAAAATATATGAAAACTTGATTTAAAATATAACAAAAAACCAATTCAACAAATTGAACTTTTTGAATTTTTTAAAACACTCCATTATTTTAAACTGACAGAAAAAAACAACTTAAAAAACTGGAAATAGATACAAATGAATTCTGATTGGCTGTTAAAACTTTGCGAAAGGAGAATTTCTTATTATTTACAGAAATTTAAAAATAACTGCAATATCATTTTTTAAAATTCAATTTGCAATATCACTTTTCTATATCATTTTCTTTAAACTAAATTTGGCAAATATCACTTTTCTATCAGCCGTTTTTAAAGAATTAACCTCTCTAATTACGGCATGTCATGTGATGGGGTTTGCACAAATCAAATTTCTGAAAAAAATTTCAATTAATAATATTATTTATTACCAAATGAATATATTTTATTACTGTATGGCTGATACTTGCTGTAACATTTTTACAAGTATGAACTTTTCGATACGATGTGTGACTCTCACTTTTTATATTGTAATGGGTGTTAATGAGTTATGTTTTACGCATTTAAACATGTTAAAGTGTGTGCAAAGATTTGTTAACTGTACACCTTTATTGTTATACTGCCATGATCATTGTAAAGAGTTTGCCTGGTAAAAAGCAACTCCTGTTTTGGTTTTGTTATTGGGCTCCACCTTGGAATTTATTTAGTTATTGGTAATCTCACCATGAATTGAATTTTTCTTTTATACCAGGGCAAGATCTTTTTACTGGAATAGCCTTTAATGTGTAAATAAATCAAATGTGTATGATGTAGAGCAAGAACCTATAAATCAACGGGACTGGAATCTAACGATATCGTCTACTTTTCATTGTCGCGCCAATATTTAATTTCCGAACAAGTGTACATAACGAACAACAAGTGGGCCCAACATTAAGAGAATGGGTTGTAATAGATATTAATTAAAAATTTGAAAATTGCGTTTGTAGTATTAATTAATTACAACTTAATTAGAGTAATTACTAACTTAAATAAATTTGCTAAAATAGCCCCTTTTAATCAGAGTTCCCAAGATTAAGAGAAAATTAATTAACAGGTGTATAAAAAAGGTAATTTGTAACTGCTGATATTAATCACCAAATGTTTGTTTGTGTATACAAGTTTTCATATTATGCTTATTACCAAATCAAAAGCATAACCCAAAATGAATAGAGATGTTTTTTAATAATGGACAACCATGAACTGTAATTAAGTTTTTGTAAAACGGTAAAGTGATTTTTCATGTCCTCAATTATGACCTATCTGTTTACAATTTTAAAACATTTATCTTTCAGAATATGAAAGAAAAATGAACATTGCTTTCATAATACAGAAGTATATTGGTTGTATTCAAGGGAACCCTTTAAAAATCTGCGTCGACTTTCCAAAAACCTGCAAATATTTTATGCTACCTAATCCGAAAATGTACGGGGAATCACAACAAAAAACTATATGCTGCAACACAACACAAACAACCTAATTGGTTGGTCTATACCTTTTAAATGTGTAATATTGCTGATAGTTTATTCTCATACAGCCAATAATACAATTGGTACAGAGAAGATAACAATAAAGAAAGATAACAACATACTATATACAATATATACAAACAAAAAGAAACAAGGTTACTGTTACATGACAGGTAAGCCAGGGGCGCAGACATAATCATTTATAATATTAATGAACTTGACAAGATTTCTAAGCAGAGACTTTCTGTTGCTAGACATCAATTCTGAATACTTATGAACATTGTGGTTTTTCACGTAGTAATTTGGAACTAACTGTTTTCGTTGTTCTGAAAGAGCGGTGCATTAAAATATATAATGGTATTCATCTCCTAGTTTGTTACTATCACATAAATGACAAAAACTATTTTCTCTTTCAGTATTTTTCCATCTACCAGTTTCTATTGGTAAATGGTGATTTGTTGTTCTAAATCGGCATAACTTTATACCATCAGCAAAATTTAAGACATTTTAATAACTTTCGTATTCCAATTTTGTTTTATACATTCTATAGTTTAGTGCTTTAGTTGAATGAAACATAAGTGAATGCCAGTTTTGTGCAAACTGATCTGTTAACCGTTGTTTTACTATGTATTTTAGCCAGTCATTACTGAGGAATTGTTCTGTATCCCAAATAAGTGAAAAACCACAATCATTAAAAATAGCTTTAACACAGTTAATCCAAGAAAAATGCATACTATGGTTTTCATTCAATTTCCGGGTAATACGATATAATATTGAAGACACTTTTGATTGTTTGCCATTTACAAGTTTTGACCAGAAAGATACCATCCGTACCTTAATATCAATATTAATAGGAAGTCTACCAAGTTCCCCATATATCATATAGTTTGGTGTCGAAGACTTTAAATTCAACAGAAGTTTACAAAATTTTAAATGTACTCTTTCTAAAACATCGTTTTTACCAAAGCCCCAGATTTCACAGCCATAAAGAAGAATAGGTTTAACCATTTTATCAAACAAATCTAGAAGAATTTTTACTGGTAATTTAAATAATCGCCCTAGTTTAAGAACTTCGTACAAAGCTTTCAACCCTTTATCTGCTAGAAGTTTCTTTGTAGCACCAAAATTACATGTTTTTGTAAAAATGACCCCTAGATAGTTAAAAGTTTTTACTATTTCTATTTTAGTTTTTTGATAAAAAATTTTAATATTTGGACTTAGTTTACCTAATCCAAGTACCATAACCTTTGTTTTGTCGACATTGACTTTTAACTTCCATATATTACAATAATCATAAAAAACATTTAATTGAACTTGAAGATTCTCGGCAGATTCAGCTAATAAAACAGTATCATCAGCATAAAGCAGGAGAAAAATCATCAGATATACATTAAGTTCATGTTCTATATCATTTGTTACACTGTTTAACCCAATTACATTTTTGGTTTTCAGAAAATCTTCCAAATCATTTAAAAACATTGTAAACAGAAAGGGGGACAAATTTTCTCCCTGTCGTATGCCCAATTCACAGTTGAAATATTCTGATGTATTATTGTTTAATGATATACAAGACTTTATATGTGAATACATGTTAAATATTACATTATATATTTTGCCGTTTATATTGTTAAGTAACAACTTATAAAACAGACCATCTCGCCATACTGTATCGAAGGCTTTCTCGAAGTCTATGAAAGCACAATACATCTTTTTCTTTTTTGACTTTAAAATTTGGAACAAGAAGAAAATAGCAAAGACATTATCCATAGTAGAGTAGTTTTCACGGAAACCACTCTGATTTTCTTTAATAATATTATAATCTTCAGAAAAACTTGTTAGTCTTGCATTCAAAATAGCAGTAAATAATTTACCCAGGCAACTGACAATTGTTATTGTCCTATAATTTTTGGGATCTGTTGGATCTCCTTTTTTCTTATAAATAGGTTTAATTATACCTATTAGCCAGCTATTAGGTAGAATTCCGGTATCGAAAATTAAATTAAAAAGTTTTTCGTAGATATGAATAAACCGGTTTGAGGTAGATTTAATATACTCATTAACAATTTCATCAGTACCACAGGCTTTGTCATTTTTAAGATTTTTAATACATTTAAGAATTTCTTCTTGGGAAATATAGTCATTTATAAGTTCATTTGTTGTATTTTGAACCTCGTTATTGAAAATCGGTTGTTGTTCTTCTATATTCGCCATGTTTAAGTTTTTGAAAAATTCGTAGAGGGTTTCTATATTAATATTTTGATTTTTTTGTCGATTATTTCTACGTAATATTTTTCCAGAAATATTTTGGATTTCTCTCCGATTCTTGTTGTAAGGAGTGTGAAAGTTTTATACAATAGTTTTTATACTTTGCGTTCAAGACTTTTTTATAATTCTTTTCTGCATTATTCATATTTGACCTATTTTGCATGGTGTTGTTTGATTTGTATTGTTTTTTTTTAATTTATGAAAATTCTGTCTAGCTGTTTTGCAATCTTGATCAAACCAAGGTTTGTTATTTTCTATATTACGTTTTTGTGGACTTCTTCTAAGGTGTGTTGGGCTATATTTTCCAAAGGTTTTTGACGCTGATTCAATAAAAATATTTCCGAAGTCGTTTAATAATTCATCAATTAAATCATTGTTTAGGTTAGTTATTCTCTCGGTACAGCATAGTTCAAGTTTTTGTTCAAAATTAACTAATGAGAATTCATCTATGTTATTACGAAAGTCTAAGACTTTTTCATTATCCCAAGGTTTTACTTTAAATTTATTTGTAAACGTTTGGTAACATCATCAGGGATGACATTTTCAATAAAGATGTTAGACAAAGATAAATACAGCGGTGCGTGGACGTCCGAGAGTAATGTATTAGTATCTAGAACATTAAAGTCTGAAATAAATTTAAGGAATTCTGGACTGCTTATACAATAATCTACGACACTAGCATTCTTACATGTAAATTTGCCGATGTTTTTATCATTTCCAACCCTACCATTAACTATAAACATGTTATGTCCTTTACAAAAGTTTAGCAATAAATTTCCGTATCTGTTTTTCACTTTATCCATGCTCCCTCTAACAAGTGTTATCTTTAGGTCATTTAAAATATAACAAAAATCATTAACAAATTCCTGAAGATATTCATCTATGTGTCTTCTTTCTTCTATTTTAACAAAGTCTTTATCATTAGAGGTCCTTGCATTAAAATCCCCCATAAGACATATGTATTTTGATTTATTTAAGAACAAATGATATTCATGTTCAATTTCACTAAAAGCATCTTCTGAGGAATACCTGGTGTATTCAGGTGGTACATACACTACACCAAAAAATACAGGTTGATCTGTTTTGAACACTAACTCACTACACTTAAACCACATTACATACTTACTACAGGTGTCAACAATATCAATATAATTTGCCAACATTTCTTTATAACCAACAATAATACCCCCTGAGCGTTTGTTAGTAACGGTTCTTCTATTTTTCATGCTAAAAATATATCCAGGAAAATTAATCGAATCAAGATCATCTGTTTTTGTTTCTACAAAACAAACAATATCGTATTTTTGTATCATATCTCTAAATTCGGGGTATTGTAATCTCATTTTAATTCCACAACAGTTTAAACACAATATTTTTAATGTTTGTCTATTGTCGTTACTAACCGATCTGTTTGATTCTCTAAAAATTGGAAACGTTGTATCGCAGTATAATGGAGCACTTGCTTCTTTGTTACTATTTTTTTCTATATTTAATGACGCGTTAAAAGAGTTGGTATCTTTATTCTTGGTCATATTAACACGTAACTCTTTAGAACCATTACTATCATCACCGCTCAAACTACATGTATTAAAAGTATCATAAAGTTTAAAATGTTCTAGTTATTTTTCACTATACCAATTTTCATTTTCAGTTACTAAACAGTGGTCAATAACAAAAAGGTAATCACAAAAACAGGGACTACATAAAAAAATAGAACAAGTGGGGCTTTTGAGTACATCAACATATTTTGCATTATCTTTAGCGTCATCTTTATTTATTTGCTGTGGGTAAATTTTGGTAAAATTATTTAGATGTAATAACAAAATTATATCACCATACAGGCTAAGTAAGAGTCCAAAATTGTCTTGATTTTTGGAACACGCTATTTTGGAGATAAAATTAAAGTAATACATTGCGTACTAAACCATGTGCTTAATGGATGTAAATTACAGTATTGTACAAAAAATAACAACAGATCAATAATGTCAGATGTAACAAAACTAATAATATCGAACAGCAATGAATAAGTATTACACACATTTATATCAGTAGGTACTGTACATATATCGTAAATTGTAACTGACGACAGTTCGCGCCTTTCTTGGCGTTCCTAACGTATAGGAGGGGGCGTAGAAGATAATATACGCTGTCGTTTTTGTGGTCTGGTATTTTCACGGATGATATATGATAATATATGGTCATAAAATATAAAGTTCGCCAAAATGACATACCAAAATGGCGACCGGTTACATTTTCATTCGTATTCCTGTCTATACATATCATTTGGATGTCTTTTTAAAAACTGTTTTATTTATAATTCACAAGATAATGATTTTTCTATGCTGTTTCCTTTGACATTTTAAAATTAATTTAAAGCATAAGTTTACTTGACCTGAACATACATATCAATGAAGAAATACGGGTATGAATTATTTAAGATTTTACCATTGAAAAATATCAATCCTAGCAACATGTAAAATGCTCCATCAAACCGTTCAGTTCCAGTCGAAGGTCGTGGGTTTTCTCTGAGTACTCCGCTTCCTCCTGCAATGAAACCTAACGCCATTATATAGCTGACAAATTGCTGAAAGTGGCGATATATAAACCCTATATACAAACAAACAACACCCTACATTTGTTAATGCATGTTATCTCCCCTTTTCGTATTCTTATGATCTAAGCGGAATAACCCAAGAGATAAATCGATAAACGCGAACCAATCTTAGTAACAAATTTTAAATTGTTTTAGATAGCTATACATAATTTGAAGATATCAATAAGCCGCTGAGACATTTTCAACCGTTTGGGAGAAGTTATTGCCCAGAAAAAAACAGAATAATATGTTAAATTTACACTCTAAAGTTGGCATTTGCTTCTGGTTACTTTTACTAACTACGATGTGCAAAATGAAACAAATGAGCTATTTAAAAAAGTAACTGTAGTAAATATTGAAATGTAGTTTCGAATGTAGTATTGGTCAATTTAAAAGAATAGGATCTATATACCTATAGCTATTACAATCTAATTGATATTGTAATATTTACACCTGATCCTTGGATTTAATTTCCACAAAATTACGTCCTATTTACAGCTGTTCAAGGTAAAGTATGGTGACGTTTGTTAGTCTCGATCATCCAGACGCTTAATTACATTTGTGCGTCTGGATTCAGCTCTATATTAAACTCGTTATCATTACGCCCAAAACTGGGCGTAATTTTTGATTGGATGATATTTTTATTGTCTAAAAAATTACTTCCGTTCATATCAAGAAGTTTACAACAAATTGTACCAAAGTTTACATTTGAATATTTTTATAAAATATTACTTTATCAATTAATTAAACAAATATTATTGTTATGCATAATCAAGAGTGAATTTTACTGTGACGTCATATTATAAGTATAGATATGTTTGCTTGGTTTTCCTGGTTTAAAAATAAGGCCCTAAAAATAGAATCATTGTTTGTCTCCACCTATTGGTAGCGAAATTAAAATAAGGTGATCCCAGACGCTATTATATATGCGTCGGGGTGATCGAGACTAGACGTTCGTCCGCTATCCGGCACAGAGAACATAATTGGTTCCAAGATATGACCCCTACCATACTTCATTCGTCTGCTTGTAACGTTTGTAAACAAAGAATGATGTTTGTAAAATAATACAGGAGATTTTTTAAAATTTTTATATAGTCTATTTAAACACTTTTGATACAGTTTTACATTGCAATTACTGCGTTAGTACACGAAACGCATCCGCCATGAGAGATATCTCCCACAATGCCAATCAATGGTATGGCAGAGGTGATTGTGGTTGACGTAGGACACACAGAATCCTTTGCTTGGAGATAGACTTTCGTCAGGCATGTAGTTGGAAATTCGGGTGGAAAATGCATAATACCTATTTTCCCGGCATAATTTGATAAGTTGTTAATAATCTTTTTACTGTTTGTGAACAAAAGTTCGGTTTGCAAACCTTTGGATATTGAAATATATAAAATAAACGTGATTTTCAATAATTTCGTTATGTGCCACGTTTTGCATAATAAATTATTGACCAAAATACTTTTGCATATTCATTTGTAGTCTGATTTTTTTTCTTTATTTTTAAAGGATGTTTACGCGACTTTTAGTAATTTTTTACGCTTTATCATAGAGAGGGAGCAGGATTATTCATGAAAAACTCGCGACTTTCATTAGAAATCCTGGCAATCCTCATATAAGGCTAAAGTCGAACACACCCTCTCCCTCTTCCGCTGTAAGATTCAAACACGCAGCATCATTGTTGACAGGTTTGCGAACAATTATAGAGGACTAACTACCTTAACCATTCAGCCAAAGTGGACCCTGAATTAGACCATTAAAATTTCAAACATATCTATCCCTAATATATCATGTATTTTTTTTTTTTAGAAATTAAGAAATTGATGTTAAATAAATATAGCAATAGAATTAATAGAAAAATTCTTCAAAAGGAGAATATAATAATTGAACCAATTGGAAAACGGGATACGGACATATAACATCAGCTAGACAACTAGGAAAGTGGAGCTTGGATTAATGCTGTTTGCTTTTATTTTTTTAACAGATACGTCTAACAATCGTTATCTATAACAATGATGTTAAAGAAATGTGGCTATCTGAAAAAACGTTCATGATATTGCATCATAATCTGACACCACCATCCCAGTTAAAAAAGCCCTGTTATGTAAATCCACATGCAATTAAATACATTAAAGAAAAAAAAACTTAAAAAAATATTAGATCATATATATGTTTGCTTTTTTTCCTATTGGCCTAAACCAATACACGTGACTTTCCATTTCCTATCATATTGGTTTTCAAAACACTCATTCTACTCAATAAAAATCCATATTGCACTCTCGTGAGAAATTTATGAATGAAAATACCTAGCACGTGCTGTTTCCCCCAACGGAAATACAATAGCCAATCAAATCTTCCTTCTTTAATCCCTTAAACCAATCAACATTATCGTTCTGACTGATGTTCGGATTGTGTTGTTGTTTGTAAACATGGTAACGTCATCGAGTGAACGTAATACGGATAGTTCTGGTACCAAAAAGCGAAGATTTGCAGATATTACTAACTTGGAAATTAATGAAATCATTAAGAAAAGAGATGCTGTAAACATTCGGAAATCGAAAGATCAAGCAATGAGTTTTTTACGAAATATTTACGTGAAACGGAGATGTCAGTTAGTTTGAAAACGACGGATATTCGGGAATTGTACTCAAATCTTGTAACTTTTATGCAGAAGCAAGGACTGAGGATGGGGCATTATACCAGAAATAATCACTGCAAACATTTCGTCATGCATTATATCGATATTTTATCGATTTTCGAGAAATAAACATTATGAAAGACAGTCACTTTCGGGAATAAAAAAAAATCGTGTTTATTCCAATTCACGAATCAATAAATTATGTAATAAAACAATAACTACACTTCGCCTCGTTCAATATTATTCTACCCTGCTCCATAAAACCTCATATTGATCTCTTTCAAGTGCAGTAATTGTATACTATGGTATAATACCATGTTATGAAAATCAACATTATCAAAGCATTTCTGTGTTTTCACAGAAATCGAAAAATGGGGGTGTAATTGTTGATAGACAAGGCGTTATAGATTTCACCGATAATCAGAAATAGAAATATACTGAAAATTGTACAAAGCGTGAATTAAACTATCGCATCTTAAGAAAAATTAGCAATTGAGCACAAACTATTACAGTGTCTGGTTTCTAAGTAATACCTAATTATTTGATGCACTTGTATTTATTTACTTTTTGACTAATTTAGCAATATTTCATTATTTGCAAGATCGTGCAATATGGCACGTGCCCTGGACAATATTTCCTAATATTCGTGCAGAAATTCTATATTATTTTAAAGATATTTCCAACGGAAACTCTTGGACAATACTGTGAGGGATCACAGTGCTCGACTCACTGAGCTGCCCGGTGTCGCATAATCACAGGTCCGGTATGATCAGCCCGTAATGGTAACATTTTGGGTCCACTTTCGATAGATTTTTGTCTATAATTATAGGTCCGGGGTGTAATTTCAGAAATTCCACTGTAAACTCACCTGTAGACTACTAAATCTTTTAATTAACAACCGTTGGGTCGCATGGTATGGTCACCTTCGCGTGAGATTTTGCACGTATGCTTACTATATGTGTATCTAAAAAATCATGTTTGCGATCACTTTGTGTCCATCAATCTTCAAATGCATAAAATAATATAACATTTACAAAAATTGAGATGTTTGGATAAATGTATATGTACTTAATAAAACATTCAAAGTAAACAGTAGTATATGTTAACATGTTTCTGTCTACATTGTATGGGCTGGATTTTTTTCCTGTGGAAAAAGGTTAAAATGTCTAAAATATGTTGCAAATATTGAATTGTTTTCATTTAAATATTCTATATTATAACAGTTATCACCCTAGATGATATGTGACCCGGCATTTCTTTCCCCTCGAAAAGTAAGGTCACCTGATGGGCAAGCCCTCGGGTGACCTTACTTTCTCGGGGAAAGAAATCACCGGGTCGCGTGCACACAACAACTAGGGTGATAATTGTATATTATCACACTCACTTCTAGGCATTATCACACCACTATTATTACAACTCTGATGTTTAAGTGTTTCCATTAATAGCGTCAGATGAAAGTCACTAGCACGGCCGAAAGCTCCAATCAGTTTTAATGTTTTTATTTTAAAGAGTATCGGACCCATGAAATTGAAAGTTTATCGTTCCGCATGGATAATAAATTTAATGGGGCCGGACCCATACTATTTACAGTTGACGGGTCTGCCTTTTTAAGTCTGATTTACGTGTGTCCAATCCATTTTGTTATTAACAAACAAAATATAACTAAACACCTGCCATAACAGCACAACAATTCCTCTATAGCTCACGGGTGAGCTATTTTTGCCTGATAACAAACTTTTAATTATAACAATTACCAATAAATGTACTTATTCAGTATTATGAATTATTAGCAACTACATCAATTGGTTTCGAATGCTGGTTTCACTCGTATTGGATCAGATAATGCACGTTTTAAATACATTCACGATACAGTAACAATTGCAACCTTCTGGAAACACTCCATAATTCCCAGGGAATTAAGAAATTCTTACTTCTTCACAAAACTGTTGACGAGTATTCCAAAGGCTACAGCAAGATTATGCAATTTCTGCAATCGTATTTTTTACGATGTTTATGACCAAGCTGAAGTACGTTCATTATTCATTATTCATGATTGAATAATGAACTATAAAATAATCCATTATTCATTATTCAATTAAGATATAATATGATAGTTAGAACAAATATGAAGCACTGATGATTTATGATTGGTTTATTTGTAATTAGGATATATGTAGTACTTAAGTCGGACAAAAATGTCAAGTACCCATATACGTGCATAACAGAAAGACTTTGTGTCAAGTTTAATATATAGGCTCGGCTTTCTAGAAAACTAAAAAGTTTACAGACGTATTTTTCATAGCATGTACACTGCTTTATTGATCATCTAAGGCATATCTAATATGATTTATATATATATAGGATTTGGTACCTAACTCGGGCCTAAATGTCTAATACGCTTGTACATAGAATGCATGGCATTGCCGGAAACGACGAATTTTTATAAGAATACATCAAGGATTTTTTTAATAACCAAGACGTATCCCATCTCAGTATTTTAACAACACGTTCTCTGGTGTGATATTTATTAGAGAGATCGTGTTCTTACCAGGGGACGTCGTACCTAACTCGGACCTAAATATATGGTATCCTTGTCAATAGAATGTATGCCGAAAACGAAGTTATATAAGAGTAGATTAAGTTTTTTTATTAACCAAGAGATGCACCACCTCAGTATTTAAAAATACCCTCTCTAGTGTAATATCTGTTGGCGAAATGCATTTTTTTGTCCTAATTAGAGGACGTCGTACCTAACTCGGACCTAAATATATGGTACCCTCGACCATATAATGTATGCCGAAAACGAAATTATATTAGAATATTAGAAGTTTTTTTAATAACCAAGAGGTGTCCCACCTCATTATTTTAACAACACCTTCTCTAGTGTAATATATGTTGGAGAAATGCGTTAGTTTTGTCCTAATTAGGGGACGTCGTACTTAATTCGGCCCTAAATGTATGCTACCCTAGTAAACAGCATTTATGCAGAAACGAAGTTATACAAGAATAAATCAAGCTTTTTTTAATAACCGAGAGATGTCCCACCACGGTATTTCAACAACACCTTTTCTAGTGTAATATCTGTTGGAAAAATTCATTAGTATTGTCCTAATTAGGGGACTTCGTACCTAACTCGGACCTAAATGTATGCCTCCCTAGAAAATAGCAATTATGTTGAAAACGAAGTTATGCAAGAATATATCAAGTTTTTTTAATAACCAAGAGGTTTCCCCCTCAGTATTTTAACAACATCTTTTCTAGTGTAATATCTGTTGGAGAAATGCATTAGTTTTGTCCACATTAGGGGACGTCGTACCTAACGTTGTTCTGGTCCGTCATGTCCGTGTACAAATGAACTTAGAGATGTATTTCGGACGATGGTAATAGAGAACTTTGATCTTCAATTGTATTGTGAGCTGTCAACAAACGTGGACAAAACTCTGTTCCAAATATTACTAGGTCAAAAACCATTACACGAGTTCATTGGCGCTGATGACTATATCCAGTTCCTAAATTGTGCCATTCTCACATAATAAGCTGTGGGCTGAGTATAGCCGATCAACAAGATGCCTTACATGATCTGTCCCAGCATAAATGTATGATATACAGTGATCTTGAATTAAGCAGATTCAACCTCTCTGTCTGCTGATTCAAGATTTTTGTACAACACATCCCCCTTCTGTATTTATTTTCTCAGTATGTTTCCTTTTATTGTCAGATGTGTATTATGCTCTATTACAAATAATATGTGTATGTTAGATGTGAAACTGTATTCTTATATATCTCATCTAATGCGGAAATAAAGATATGAATGAATAAAGGAATTTGTCATCGATTCTATTACTTTCAAAAATTCAATTTAATATAAACCACACAAAAAAGATTTAAGTTTAACGTACGAATAATTAATTGGTGATGACAATTTATTTAACACGTACTCATGACAGTTCGATAGTTGCTCTTGGCACAATCTTGTTTAAGACTATAATATAATAGCTTAAAATTATCCACTCCTGTTTTTAATTTAACTTTCGTATTTTTTGTTTACAATATTAATTAAGGCTGATATGAAAACAATTAATATTTAAGTGTGAGGAAAATACATCTTTTATAAAACTTATGCAGTAATTTTCTATGATTGTGCTCTGTAAACAAAATATTTTGAACAAAGATCTTGAAAATGTTACCAGTATGTTTGAAATATTAATTTTCTTTATAGTAATATATCATCATACAATCAATTTGCACATTAGCGCACCATAGCCGATGAGGTTTATCCGAGGCTTGGTTATTGCTAAATAAAAATTCCAATTTCCTATTGGAGATGCTTATCACTGGGCAATACGGTTGTTCCAACCTTCCCAAGGCGCCAATAGGAAAACTGGTACCCTAAATCTAGGGTTCAAATCCAATTATAGCTATGTCCATGTTCTACTTTTCCTTGACATATTTCTTTGGGTGTGTAGGAATTGAAAGGAAATTTCGAGGTGGGACAGAGGTGGGTTTGATGGGTGGGGTTTAGGAAAGGGAGGGCGTGGGGTACAGGGAAGGGAGTTTAGGGAGTAGGAGGGAAATAAGGCCGGTAAGGGTGGGGCATTGCGAAGGTAAGGGGTGGGGCATAGCGAAGGTAGGAGGTGAGGTATAGGAAGAAACGGGATGGGGTTGGGTTTAAGGGAGGGAGAGAGGGAGTAGGTGGGGTTTAGGGAATAGGAGGGAGGAGGTGAGATAGAGGTGAAGGGAAAAGGGAGGGGTTTAGGGAAAAGTGGGGGAGGGTTTAGGGGAGGACAGGGTAGGGTAGGGAAGGGAAGTGAAGGGGTGTAGGACAGAGGGTGGGGTTAAGGGGAAGGGGAGGGGAACGGAAGAGGGAAGAGAAATAGAGAAGGGGAAAAGAGGTAAGGGAGGAGAGGGAAGGGGAAAAGTGGGGGAAGGGAATGGAGGGGTATAAGGGATGAAGGAGGTGTGATATGGGGAAGAGAAAAATTGGACTTTTAGGGATGGACGGTGGGGGAGGGTAAAGGAAGAAAATGGAGGGGTGGGGAGGGGTAGGGGAAGCAAGGAGGGGTATACGTGAGGAAGGAGGTATGATATAAGGAAGGGTAGGAAGGGGGTGGAGTTTTTGGGGAATGGAAGGGATGAGGTGGGATATAGGGAAAGGGTGGAGGGAGGGGTGGAGTATAAGGAAGGGGGTAGGGTATAGGGACGGAACGGGACGGGGTATGGATGTAAGAGGGATGGGAATGAGGAGGGGATAGCCGTGTAATGGGGTGCGGTAAGGGGGTGAATGAGTTCGGTGGAAACAGAGGAGGGCTGGGTAATAACTAAAAGCAACAAACAGTTCAACAGTGTCACAGGCTATGCAAAGTGCTTGCATTTTTACCAATAGGAAAACTGGTTCAAATCCAATTATAGCTGTATCCATGTTTTACTTCTTGGGTAAAGTTTGGTAAAGTGTTGTGGGTGAATAGACTGTTAAAGAGGAGAGGAATTAGAAATGGGTAAAGGTTTGGGGTATATGTGGGGAGGGGTATAAGGGTGTTTAGGGATGTATAGGGCTGTTTGGGGAAGGTACAGGGTAGGGGTAATATGAATAAAATCACTCTTCCTGGGACATTAGTGATGGAAATAAAAACTGTATTTTACATATAAAACAAATCCTGAGACCTGAGCTTTAAAATTAAAACCATATTTCATGAATAAAATCACTCTGGTGATACTAGTGATGGAATTAAAACTATAAATCATTCCTGATACCAAATCAAGCAATTAAAAATCTTAGTTCAAGTACACAATTGCTTTAGAGATTTAAATGACGCAATTAAAAATATAGTACACATATAAAATCACTCCAAAGACATGAGGGATGAAATTAAAACCATATTTCACATATAAAATTGAGCCAGTGAACGTAGAGATTTAATAAAAAAACATATTCCACATATAAAATCAATCATCAGACCTTGAAATGCAATAAAAAACAATATTTCAAATCAAAAACATGGTTGAGATTTAAACATTGCAATTAAAAATCATATTACTCATAAAAAATAAATCCTGAGACCTTAGCGATGCAAATAAAACCACATTTTACATAAAAATTTAATTGTGAGACTTAAGCGATGCAACCAAACAAATATTACATATATAAACTCACTCTCAAGACCCCAGATATGAAATTAAATCCATATTGCACACACTGGTATAAAAAGTGGTGGTGTTTCCATTGTAACGATAAAATATTTTACATTATTGTTAATTAGTTGTGTACTATAATGAGATTTAGTGGTTAAAATACAGAACTCTCATAGATTTTTAACCTTCTTTTATTACACACAGTTTGGTGATTGCAATGTACATTTAGCTGTATACACGTCGACTTAACGTTATATATTTAATGATTGCTAAGTTTAAGACGTGTATTTATTTATATTATGATGTCGAAGAATTGCTTGATTGATAGATATTTATATAAATATTTATATAACAAAGATAAAATGAATCGATTTACGGTACAACCAGCCGGTCTTTCCTAAATAAATTGTCAAAATACATTCAAAAAGTAAAAGTTAAAAGTGGTTTAAAGTGTCAGTTGAAAGGTTAGCAAGGTGTCAAAGTGGACATAAATTTACAAAATAAAAAATGTCCAGGAGACATACTTGTCACGTGACAAAATTTTCAGAACAAAATGTCCAGTTTGCAAACTTGTCACGTGACAAAATTGTCAAAAGAAAAAAAATTGTCTAGAGGACAGAAATTGTCAAAAGAACAAATATTCCCAGTCGACAGAAATTTTTAAAAGAAGAAAAATGTCCAGTGGACAGAAATTGTCAAAAGAACAGTTAAATCGGGTTGTCAAAATCTCTGTTCAAACCAGTCAAATGCTCGGCTCGATGTTAACTTAAAGCAGTCAGAATCTCTGCTTTCCAAGCTAACTAGCATGTTATGTTAGGACTATTACTGTAATACTGGGTATGGTGGTGCATTCACTGATTTTCCTAATTATAATGTTCAGAGGTTGTCTATGAAGTAAATTATAGTCGAACCTAATGTTATTACATGCTAGACGCAGTTTAAACCCCTAGAAAATTATTTTATTATTTTATTAACAGTTTTCACATCTATCTGGTTCAAATCAAACCATGCTTTGGTCCCAACAAATTGTTTTGTAACAAATGGATAAGATTTTATTCAAATATTCTTGTCACACCGAATGAATCTTTACATGGGTAAACGCGGTTTTTATTGTATTTTTCATTGACAAAGAAACATGGTTCTGTCAAAGTCATACATCGCGAACAAAATTGAGCACACTTAACCAGAGAAAGACCCCAATATGAAGTCAAACAATATAATTTTAAGCAGATATATTTAAATCTGTAAAAGACGTAGTTCTCCATTAGATGAAGACGTACGGGCTTGCTTGACAAAACCCAGCAAATCTGTAAAACCCTACTCACTACGCGTACAATGTTTGACATTAAATTACCAATATATGAATGTTGCGTGCCTTTTGTATTGTCCAGAATTATCTTGTGATTTTTTTGTTTTGTAAAAAAGTTTATCTGCCTGAATTCCATAGAAAATGGGGAAAATTAAATTCAGAAAGGATTTACAATTTAGATAAGGATTAACTTATCATTACTCTAATAATTTATATGATAAAATCACTCTTTTAATATTTGCAAACATCTTTTGGTGTATTTCGTTTGCCATTATTTAAAAGGTGTTATGTTTTATCTCTATTCGAATGTTTACTCAAATGTTTATTCACAGTAACAAAAATGTTTTTCTTACAGGACAACTCGTTTGTAACCTCTTATAAACCACCATTAGCTTATTAATGTACAAAGCAATTTCTTGTTATGCCATTTAATAATATTTAATATTTAATATCTATAATGTGGAAAGGATAAGTGACTGTCATTGTAATAATTATTATGCATTATTTTGTAAATGTTATGTCTGTTTCTAATCATATCTGTTGTATGTATTTTATGCCTCATAAGAGGCCCTTTAATTTGGAAATAAAGTATCTTCTTCTTCTTCTTCTGTACATTGTATTGATAGAAGAATAGATCTGATTGACTTAAATGTGCTTCCAGAGACTTATCAGAAACATGTCATGTCGTACGGTAATCCAGGTTCCTGGTGGTCAACTTATAAGTAACAAAAGAAGATAGTCAGACTAATAAACTATTAACTTTGAACTCCCACTATGTGTGTTTTTCTTCACTGTGATGAGTGTCTGCATATGAAGGCTGACTTAACTTTGTTTTTATAAACACCCTCACAATAAATCGTGCATAAGTGTTAAATTATATTTATTATCAAACTGTTGAATTAAACAATTTTAAAAATTATTATCCCTACCTTTTTCCGGTTAAGTATAGTAGAGTATGCTTAACATGATTGTAACTTTTTGGATATGATTATCATTAACTTGGAAATTAAAAAGAAGGAGGTGAAGATGGGTGCAGTCCTTGTGCATTCTAGTGTACAATTCCTGTTGAACTCTTAAAGCTTTATATTTATATGCGTTTTTTAACCTTAACCTTTGGTTATACATATGAGATATTTCTGTAAACTCTCGCGAGCGCGTACAAATGTAAGTTTATTTCTGTCCACAGACAACGTTATTAATAGCAGATTAAGTTAATATCCTTATGCTGTCGGTAATGAAGTGAAAAATCATGAGAGATAAAATGACATGTTATAGTTTTCTGATATTTGATTTATCAATGGTTATTATCAATAAGCCACTTGTGTGTATTCATTTCCTTATTTCTTCAATCTACTGCATTTAGTAATATATTCTATTTATGTTTGTTGTTTCCCCTTCTCACTGTTTCTGTAACAATAAACAATATCTTTCAAATATGAGACCGGACTACAAGGTAAAAGCCCCGCCCTTCCAAAGGAAGAAAAATTCCTCTTCTGCCTGCGATTTATTCTAAATCGTCTTTATATTTATTTTTACATTTATCCTTTTAGCATTATATGTAGGATTGCTAATTTTTCGAATGATTAACGTACAGTAATAAAAAAACGCTATATTCATGACTTGAACAAGTTATTAACAACAAATCAACTAGAAAACGGACCAACGGAAACACATGCGTGAATGCCACATTGAAGAAAATATGTAAAACTAGATCGGGACGGGATGCTACATATTGGGCTTACTCTTTTTAATAATTTACAAAAAAAAACCTTTATTGTGCAAGGACCTAAGTACTCTGGAAACACTTAACCCACTACGGTATACTGCCAGGCTTTCGATACTGTGAGGATTCACAGTGCTTGACCCTTGATTCACTCTCGTTCGGGGTTGTACAATCATAACGCGGAAAACCTGACCGCAGACCAAAGCGTGTAACTTTTTTGGTAAATGCACGTTCTTTGCAAGCTAAAGGTTCTTTTTGGTATTTGTCGATAAGTGTTGGCTCTTCTTAGCTGTTGCCAGAGGCTAAATATTCTGCTACTATCTTTATCCCAAACTTGTTCAGGTTCTGTCATTAGGTCTTTCTAGGTCATTACAGTGCAGAATATGAAATAAAAGTTCAAAATAAAACTTAAGAAAACAGATGATGCCACATTTTCTAAATTAATATTTGCCTACTTAGTGTAGACATTTTTGTATTGATTAATGCATTCTACTTAACAACAGTAATAAAGATGGGATTAGAAAAGATTCTTTATATTGAAAAAATAACATTAACAGAGACACTAAGCTCATTATTAAATTATTTGCAAAACACTTATTTAAATATGGTTGACATTTTACTAATATTGTTCCTGGTAAATACACAAATAACCTTAGAGAAATATCGATCGATTACTTGTATTTTGCTTATAGGGATAGTTCAGCTGTATTTGCGACGAGAAAAGTAAACACACAATAAATCAATTTCGGCATATGGAGTTGACCAAGAGCAAAACTTTCAATGCACCTGACTTGCTCTAAAAACTACAAAAGGTTCTTTACCGTGGAAGGAGCGCGGAGCTTGCGATATAGGCCACCTACTATGATCTATGATATGGCTTCTATAAGTTACACCACTCAAATCGCGCTGAACAGCTCTGTGGGTAAATTCCTCGGAACCTTTACGGTACTCAAAGAAAGCACATACAATAAATGAACCCTTTTATATATAAAATCCTTAAGATAAAAAATAAATACAATATACAATAAGCTCTGTTATAGCTTATAGGTTGATATCTATGTCTTAAATTACGGGATGCGCTTCTTTTTTAATGAATTTGTGTAACCTTTTCCATCTACATTATAGTAAAAGTATTATCCTGCTCAATTGCTTTAGCATAAAAACATTTCCTCTTTCTCATAACATATTAAAAGCCGTATATTAAAAACAAGACCCCTGCGAACAACATAGCCATATGTGTTTTTTACTTAAAATGTAAATTTACAATTGACATATGTAATTCTTTCAACTTCCTTCTACAAACATGCATATATTTCATACGTTATTGCTGAGAGCGTGTCATTGTTCAAGTATAAGAAGTTATTGAAAACAGAATGAAAGTTCATAACACTCACGTGTTGATACTGGACTAAAGAATCATTGAGAGAGGTAAATATTATTTCTATCATATTTAAATATATTTGTCCTGTCGTATTCTTAAAACACGTTCAATAAACAAGAAAATGTAACCACTTAAACAAAGCAATGCGTCACATAACAAAAAATATAGATGAAAGGACCACACTAATCAGCAAACATTCAGAAGAATATGAGAGTGAAGTCAGGTGCGCCAGAATAAGCAATTTTCTGTATAAATGAAGGTTATAACACTACTCATGTGATCATTAGATGGTTTATTTTATATGATCATCTCTGTTCGGTGTGATTTATCTTTCAACAGAAACATGTACTCATATTTGTATATTCTTGTTTCTGTTGTGCAAACAAAATTGCTTGTTTGTGTCTAATGTTTAATGATTTTTATTTTCTTGTTTAACATCCAACAAAGTGATTTTTATCAAGAAAAACAGAAAAATTGATATTGTGTACTCACGTAGGTCTTTTTTTGACAGTTTTTAAGTAAAATGTAAGCATTTATCATTTTTATTTTAACAGATGACTTCATTAGTTAAAAACAGCCTGCTTTTTCTTTTTGGATTGCTACTTTTGAATAATTGTAAGGTAGAGTGTGGGCTATTTAAACAAGATACCCGGAAGTAAGTATAGTATGAAAAAATCTATTCATTGTAACTATTGTTTCCTCTTTTAATATCATTGTTTAATGTTGTTTAAAACTGTATATATCCACAATCAGATTAATAAGTTTTGTCAATTTACGTTTTGCTGATCAATTTGGTTTATTTTTACTTTTTGTATAACACAAAATATTATTCATGATTTTTTGTGGCTAATTTAACTGTTTTCTTCAATACGTTTGGAAAGAAAAATGATACATTCAGCTATTTCAGGAATACACTATTTTTATAGATATAAACATATTAAACAAGTGTACATATATCCCATGTCAAAACTTTACAATAGTGCGAATTGTTCTGCAGAAAAAAAAGGATTTTAGTTTTCTACACTGCGTGTTATGATTTCTTCAAGTATTTTTATTGGAGTTTCCTGACAGCTTCCATTAATGTATAAGCGTCATATATTGTTCACCATATATGACTTTTTCAGTTGTTTTTGTCAAGTTTACGATGCAGACACAAATCAGAAAATACATGATTTTGGATCTATTCAGAGCTGCTCCGGATGGCCAACCTGTGCATGCAGGCGCCACGAAATGATAACATGTGGTGACGAATGTGATAGTAGGGTAGCTGGTTGGTTGAGCAGTGGTCCAGCGGTGTGCAAAGGTCGATACGTTAAAAAACATTACTCAGCTAGTACCTGTAGTGAAGATTTTGGTCACGAACGTCGACTGTGTTAAGGCATACCATATCAATTAATGATAGACATGTTACCTATACATTATCGTAATAAAAGTAGTAAAACAAAAACTTTATGATTTTCACTTACACTATATTGCAATGCTTAAATGTCACCACTTAACTTAGAGGATATGTGATTTTGTAAAAAGTTAAATATACCTTTGTGTTAACAGCCTGAGTGGCAGGATATGTTTGACAAAAATACAATTAGTAAACATATTTGTCTGTCAACAGAAGCGAAGTGTTGAAGACACAAGTTGGTATAAGATTATTTTAAAACTGAAATGAAGATATATGCGTTCAACATATTTGGTTTATGACATGTAATTTCATATTTATTTTATTTTAAAAATATATCTTGTGACGTTAATATGATGCCTTTTAAACCTTAATAAAATATCTTGATATTGTTTTTAATGGCGATTATCGACAATTCGAGCATTACGGTACCATTTTGCGTGAGTCACGAGATCAATTTTAGACTGCAACTGAGCTACCTGCAAAAAATGTTGAAGAAGAACACCAAAACTAATTTTAAAAGACTTCAAAATTAATTTTACATCGATCAAAATGAAGTTTTCTGTTACAAAGTAACAACACAAATATTAGACACAATTTTGAAGCATTTATGGGACGTAACCATCTCACCAGAAAAGTGGGTGGTGCTGGAATGTGCCATTCAACGACGGAAATTTCACATTTAAGAAAATTAAAGTCATACCCTTTGGTCGCAAACTTTGGTTCTCAACCGACTGTAATTGCCAATGTCTAGACGTAGGATTAGAAACGAATCAGACCCAACTTTCACTGTGGTGTCCTTAATTTTAAGAAGGATTAATCGTACCCTCGCTTTTTTGCGAGGGTAGGAATTTAGTCCCATTTCTCGTAATGTAGCAGAACGGGAGTAAAACACTCTCGGCACTTTGATGTCCAAAAGCAGTTGCATATGGTCGATCTTGATATCTTTCGACACTGTCACCATTTTTTTATAGGTTTCGAGTTTTAAAACGATCATTATCGATACATGATGATAATTATTGCCGTTTGTAATAACCCGCTGTACACTGTGTATTAATTGACCCTCGTGTCTTTTATTAATTACGTTTACTAAATGAAATAACAATGAAAACCCGAAACTGAATGGCGTGTTACATCTTTAGTAATACATATGTAAATTACTGGATTCTTACTACGGAATGGTTGTTATAGTATGCAAATTAGCACGTTGATAATAAATTAGGTCACATTATCCATATACGGAAAAATGATCAACATAGCATTTTCCAAATCTTCAAAGACGAAAAAAGAAATTTCTTCAATAAAGATCGTTTTCCGTTAGTTTCGCAATGTCTAAAGCTGTAATAACGCAAATAAGATAAATATTATGTTTAAATGTTGTATAAATAGACATTATTTGCTACATTACGAGCAATAGGACTGAATTCTGCCGTTAATCCGACAAATCACAAAACTAATTTCGGATTATTACGGCAGTAAAATTCGGCCTACAAAATTTTGCATTCAATGGGGTAGGAGACAAACATATTTTTATAGAATAATATAAGAAATGGTATCAATAATAGCTATCTACCATAAATCTGTCATTTTATTATAAAGATAAAAGAAAACGTAAATTCCTGTATTGTTTGGCACCGGTTCCAGAATGATTACTTGTTGAACACGCATGCATAAGAAATATCTGTATTATATAAATAACGGAAAATGGCAATTAAAATCAGTGACCGTACATCTCTTGATTGTACTGAACATGTCTCAGTAGATTACCCATTCAGTTCACACTTCCGGATTGCATAATAATTTCTGATATACTACATTTATCAGAAAGATGGCGCAAGAATACAGCTGCCATAAATCTCGTCATTGTGTAACAAATAATCTGGACAATGATTCGGAAAAAAAAACCTTACATGTCTGTATTTTATGATTGATATCTAAACAATTGTTAATGAAAATAAGTTATCTGATATCTATTCATCGCATGGAAGGATACCAGACTGAATACATATTAACACGAACAACCCGTCATCTCTTTGAATATATGACAGAGGTATAAAAAGTATGATATATGCAAAGTAACTACATTACATCTCTTAATTATACAGATCTGGTTTCAAAACATTACAATGATAGCTCCCTTCAAATATCTTTGATATTATACATGTATTTAAGAGATTATATCTGTATCTTCATTGTATTATATAGGTATTGGAAAATTTATCCATAAGCTCTCTTACTTATATGTATTGCTTAATACATGTAGGTTAATTCAAGCAATATGATTAATAAAAATAAGCTTCTGTAAATTTATTTTGTATTATATTATATGTTACGCAAAATACATCTCTGAAAATCAGCTGCCGTACATTGTTTGACGCGAGTACCAGTTAATAACCCTATGAAAATAATTATATTTCACGTTTCATTTCGTGACAAAGAATGATAAAATACAGAACACCAAGACAATCCATGAATTAAAGTCCAAGAAACCGGTAAACTTGATATATCAGTTGCGTTACCACCGATGTCTTAATTCTATTAAGCAGGTATTGTATAAGTAATGCAACAATATAGAAAAAATGATCCAAAACAACAATTCCCAAATTTTCTGGATTTTTCACACATGTATCAGAATTTTGATTGATGACGGAACTTCATTTCATCTCGCGATGGAACAGTAGAGTTATAAAGGATGATCCATGACGTAAACAACCTAACATTCCTCATTAAATGACACAGGTGTAAGTAATTCGACCAATGAAAATGATCAGCTACTTTCCGTTTAGTTCATCACGGTAAAGGTGATAGAAATAAAAATAAAAATCTGTTATCTTTTCAGCTTGTTATTACGTGACATAGATTCCTGAAATATCAGAAATAAAATGTGCTGGGACATTTATTTATTGTACGACTAGTAAAGAAAAGATGTCCAATCTAAGTAGCAACATTTCATTTCTCAGTTTTTTTTATGGATAACAGATATTTAATTTATCAAAAAGCTACCGTTAACCCATTGATATATGGAGAAAAGCTTAGTGTCATTTGTTCTAATTTAACAATGGAGGAATATAAAACACGAAAAGTCAAAATCAGATGACTTATTATATCTTAAATAACAATGTTAATATTCCTTCAGTGCTAATCACAAATTACAGATAACAATACAACCGCTAAAATAATAATCCTTGTATTTTACAATAATAGTGTCGTAGAGTTTACCCATACCAAATTAGCTACCTGACATAATTACAAAGAAATCAGAAAGATGATAAATGACCGGTAGTTTCTGAACAAGAAACGGTATATTGCTCGAAAGATACGTTGACTTATTTACTGTCTCCGTATGTTGTAAATATCTCTTCAAATTATCCTGTTTCCAAAATGTCATTTTTTCAAACATATTGTCTTTTCTTATTTTAATTTTAATAACTATGCCTACTTCTGTATTAATATAGACAATGTAATTATTCTTAATATTATTATCTATAGTATATTGTGAGTATGGTTTGTCATTTTGCCCTAATTTTATTATTAAAATTAATTTAGTTTGACTAAATATGCTAATGCCTGGACTGCTTTGTAATTTTTTTAAAAAGTTCTGGTGTGTCTTCAATATTTGCACAGTTATTAAAGTCTTTAATGTTCATTTACTATGTGAAGTAAATGTTTGTCTAAATATCTGCTATGTATGTAAAGTGTTTGATGTGTTTGATGTTGTTTTAGATGCTTTGTTGCTTTGCTGCTTTAAACAGATTGTGTTACTTGGGAGATAACTGTATTGTATTTGAAAATTTGCCGGCATCTATTGGTGATTTGATGTTCGGAAATTGAGTTTACTGGCGACGCGTAAGCGGAGCCATTAAACGGATATTTCCGACCATCAAATCACCAATTGATGCCGGCAAATCTTCAAATACATTACGGTTATCTCCATTCTAATGCTACGCCAATAATCAACTAAATTAACTGATTAAAATAGGGATTTTTATTTGCCGGAAATAACGTCTGCGCTTGCGTTAAAATCTCACGGCATCAATCGTGGAAAGGATGCCATGAAATTATTGAAGTTATCCAATCAGAATCTACATTATATCAAGAACTGCATTAGAATGAATGTTTTGTGTTGCATTATTTATTTGATGGTTTACATATTAACCTGCTTATGATTTATAATTTATTCTAAATAGGTAGAATTATAAATTGAAATTAAATGAAGTCATTAAAATAAATGAGGTTTTGTCATAATTTTAAATTATCTATCAGTAGTAGTTGTAATGTCAAACTTAGATAAGTTTATAATCCTTTGAATAGTATCTTCAGAGTATGTTTCATGATCACCTATGATTTCATTATGCAGAGGATTACAGTGTAGTGCAGTATGAAATAATTTTTTTAACTAAGATCATTAAATTGCGTTAGGCCATTGTAGTTGAGAAGTGTGAAATTTAAGAAAATAACACTCTTAGTAAGCGTACATGTTTTCTTGGACCATACTAGGAGTGTTCGAAGTTTTCAACACACAGAGCCACCCATCGCGTCCCCAGGTGGCGGATAGGGATGACCATTCGTTCGGGGTGCTACTTCAAGGAATGGGAGGCCTGACCGCGAACCACAGTAGGTTTGGATGGTGCCACGCTCCTTGTATGCTAAATAATCCTTTGAAGATGTCTATAAAATAGTTTTGTTGTAGTCGCTACAAAAGCCTTACTTTTTCTACTCGTATCCATGCCCTATACATTTCCTTTTTTTTGCCTTTTGATGTGTTTTTCGCGAAATGATTCATTGTTTTTAATGTATTCTTGTCTTAAATATAGCTGTAGCGCTGCTTGCTGGACGTAATGCAAACATCCAATCAACCAATCTTACATTTTTATAACGACATTTTAAATCGATGTCTAATTGCAATATTTTTACTTACTTGAATGTATCATTGTATTTTAACATATAATTTATAATAATTATAAAATAACATATCACCAAGGTTACTACCCCGAACACAAATTTCTGATATGTTGTAGAGCATTACACTCAACGAAAATAGAATTGAAATGGTTTTCCACATTTCCATGCAGTAAATTAAGATATAAACTGGCTTCTTTATAAAGTATATGAAGACAACCTGCAACGTTCTTCAAAAAGACCAAACAAAGTTTTCCCGCGAGTATCTCCTGATAGTCATGTAATATTTTACATATAAATTACGTACTAGAATATGAGTAATAAAATTATGTATAAACACAGAAACGATGTTCCCAATTAACAAAATCAGAATCATGTTGATTAACAAGTACATCCATGACTCACTTTCTATAACATTAAAAACATACAAAAGACATTAGTTTGCCTTCATTTGTACTACGTCGTCTTAGGGATGGCGGTGTTTAAAACAATGTAGACAAATGACAAGTATGCTTACATTTTCATTCATTGACATATATATACAACATTAATTGACAACGAAGAACTGGTGCTTGGCCGACAGAGCTGCCCACCTCCTCCTCATGAAGCGAATATTGAAGGGTCTCTCGTTGGTGGTTTTGTCAGCCCTTACAAGAAATGGATGAACATCGACCCTAGTAGATAACTGTTTGGAGAGTACCATGCTCCTGGACGATAAAGACACCTATTGTAGATACATAAAAAGTAGCTTTGTTTGTAAAAATGTGTCACATCATTTAAATTTTATAACTGTCTCTGTTTGAACTTATAGTATTATTCATAGTATAACTGTCTCTGTCTAGATTTCTAGTATATAACTGTCTCTGTCCGTCCTTACTTTCTGTATATAACTGTCTCTGTCAGTAAGTCCTGTATATAGCTTTTACTGTCTGAAAGTTTCGACCAGGATAGAAGTATATATTGACGTTACTTGAAAACAATATTGGCATTACAGAATTTCATGTGAAAAGAATAACTCCAAACAATTTTACACTAACTTTTGTCGTCAAACGCTTATAAGACAAGGGTCTGTCGATGGATTTTGTAATAATATAAACTAGAGTGAAGCTAGCCGCCAATACCAGCCGTCAATAATGCTATCCTGTCAATAATTCAGCCCGCGATAATATTCATTCGGGCGAGTACGAGTAATGCATACAAAGTCATTTAATATTCACTTGAGTTATCTCTCCTTCGGCACCTGACGCTATAGAATTAACGGTGACTTTATTTCTTTTCTTATGTAGTCAAATTATGAGAACAGTAGTGCCACATAAAAATATTTAAAATGCATTTTATGCATAATACAATTAATTAAATCTATTATTTAATTTTTTATAATAAGAGTTATTAGAGGTGTAAAAATTTTTCTGAAGTCAGGGATTATATTTATCTTGGCCATATCGGAAGATTTTACACACACATGGCTGGTTTATTTCCATTTTTTTATTTTAGATATCTTAACCAATTGATTTTTCTAATGTTAAAACAACTTATGTTGTAAAAACCTAACTGTATAAGCTTTAGAATTTACGTCTATTACAGTACTTTTCATAGGATAACTCTACAATTTGACATTTACTTTATGGATTCAAACGGGACAACGGTGACTTTATATCTTTCCTTATTTAGTCAAATTTTGACAGCTATAGTAGTGCCAGTTCTCACATAAAAATGAAAAAAATGGATCCTAAATATATATATATATATATATATATATATATATATATATATATATATATATATATATATATAATTCGTCTAAAGAAATAGTCAACAATTGTTCGTACGGGATGTTGGATCGTTACTGTAGATAACGATGCTGTACAGACTAAAATAATAATATATTCGTTTAAAAATATGTACAACAACATCTAGATACATAATTAAAGCGAAAACAAAGTTTTACACTTTAAATCCAGATCAATGGATTAACATCATTGTCTACCAACAATATATATATATATATATACATATATATATATATATATATATATATATATATTACATATGGTGTGTTAAGTCCTTATTTTGATTGGTTCGTGTAGACAATGTCCCCCCAAACTATTCTGTGTATATATTCTATTTCTAAAGCATATTTAAGGCATGCTACTATTTATAAAGCATATTTAAGGCTTGTTACTATTTTTAAAGCATATTTAAGGCATGTTACTATTTATAAAGCATATTTAAGGCTTGTTTCTAAAAATAGATCCGGATATATTCTTCCGACTCATTATTCTAAATTTAAATAAGTAGAGAAAAATTCAAATGTAATATAACAATTAAGGACTTTTTACTCTGTCAATACGTAGTTATATGGATCTGTAGAAAAATATTTGACCTCGGACTTCGTCCTCGGTCAATATTTTCCTCCACGGTCCATATAACTACGTATTGACCTCGCAAAAAGTCCTTATTTGATAAATATATATCATCCGAACACAGACAGTTCCGATATGATGATATAATGACATATTTATAAATATCTCATAAATTTATTCTACGTACAACCCGTTTCGATTCAACGGTTCCTTTGTAGTCTTGACAAGGTCTGTACGTGGATGAAATTTGTTGTAAATATTTAAGGCCGGAAAAGAGTTCATGAACATTCATATTTAAACGGTCTGTACATGGATTAAATGTACAAAACATAATTTTAGGCCTGGAACGTGATCGATCATCAGCTGTGTTAAAACGGTCCGTTACAAAATGACAAACAGAAAAGTAATGAAACTTTCCGACAGGATAAAATGTGAAACAAAAGATTCTGCATTCGAAAACTTGCAGATATTTAATACTCTCTTCATGGAATATTTCCTTGGTAGACAATGATGTTAATCCATTGATCTGGATACTTTAATTCTTCCACAGCATACAAAGGACGATCAATCACCTCTTTATCAAATGAACTTGACAAATTGACGAACTATAATAATAAAAATAGCTTTTTTTTCACAAAAATATGAAAAACCAACAATAAAATGAATCAACAATAAACGAATAAATGCATCACAGAAATATTGTAATTTCAAAAATTGTTGCGATGTTTTAAATATTGCGAAAAATGTACCACTTGTTCAAAGCTGATGTCACTGATGTCTGATGGATTACAACTCGGTAATGTTCGGCAAACATCGGAAATACATTTTTTTCTCAATACGAACCATTTTTTTATTTCAAAATACATTTTGTATCAATAATTAACAATCAATCGGTTTAATACACATGTATTTAATGTACGAAATTTAAATTAAGCGGCAACTATGTTTCGGACAACTTAAATCACATTTCCGTCAACGGTTCAACGGTCGCAAATAAATACATTTGTATATGCAATAATTTCTCAATTTACAGTATTATTGACCCGTGTTCATAGAATGTACACACAATATATATATTATATATATAATAGTATTTTTAATCTATTATTCTGATTAAAGATAAGTTTGCAGTGTACTACAAACCACGATTTATACTGATCGGAGTTAAGGTTGCAGTGTGCTACGAACCACGGTTTGCCATTAATCTTTAACATGTTTTTAAACAAATAGATATAAAGGACAGTAAATTGTGTCACACATATTCTTGTATACCAAGTTTTTTTTGTTATCAAATTCAAGTTAGTTAATTTAAGTTATATTATGAACCTAGCTTTGCGGTTTTTTACAATTTACAGAATTTTCAATTTTTCTGGAATTTCTTTTAACCCGCAAACATAAACACATGAGAATTGTTAGTACTTGAGTTTACGTATTTTTATCTATATATTATGAGGGCTCGATGGCCCAGTGGTTAGTGCTACTAAATTGATCACGTGCATGTCAACGCTGAGGTGGGTTCCATCTCACTGCCGGAAGAGTTTGCACGATACCACGAAATTGCTGAAAGTTGCGTTAAACACTATTAAAACAAAACACACAACATAAACAGTATGCACTTTTTATAAGGGAAACCACACCTTTACCCCTGGTGTCATACTGATTTTCCGATTATTAAACATAGAGATATGATTGCAATGCCCAACATATATTTTCAGATTTGTTTTTGCATTGGGTTTGAACGTTAATCTCAGCCATTTTCAGCAATATCATGGTGTCCATGTTATACCGGAAGGAACCTAGGGTACCCTATCAAAACGCCCGCCTGTGGTACCCGTTAAAACTCTTCCTTCAGCAGGAAAACTGGCAATCTTTGTCAATTACACTAGGAGTTAAGCATATCCTGTAAGGCTGTGTTGACATTCCGGTGATCAATAAAATATTTATATATTTTTTAATGTCATAAAACTATGGAAGGTTTACATGCACACTGCAGCGTCTATGCTGATCTGATTATTTTAAATCCTTCTTTGTATTATAAAATAACAAATTTTGATTTCATAAATAGCACATTTCAACACAAAATTCTCATACAGCATATTAAAACTTGCGTTATACTATACACTATCAGAACAGAGTCTATCTGTATTTAAAACACAAAAATTATTTTACTTCGTTTAACGCAAATAAAACATAACAAACACTAGTGACAAAACAGAGAAATGATAGAAGTACACAATTTTGACAATTTTGTTAAGACTGTTTCTATAACTGTCCGCTGGTCAGTTGAAACATAACAAGAAGAGTCAACACTGAAACAATAATAATAATAATAATAATAATAATAATAACAACAATAATAATAATAATAATAATAATAATAATAATAATAATAATAATAGTAATAATAATAATAATAATAATAATCTATGTTCACAATTCTTCTATACCACCATCACATTTGACACAGAACCCAACATATATTCAATACCCCATACAGGATTATTCCAGTTTTATACGACGATTCTGACCCAGTCCGAGTCCTAGTAACGGGAGTTAGATAAAGTGGGTAAACTGCGCGAATATTACATGCGTTACCTAATATGCATTTTACTCAAAATACAGCTACACATAATAAATAGATCATTACCGTACAGCACAATAAACATGACTTATAGTCATCACATGTGACGTCATTAGATAAAAAAGGGTGAGAACTAAAAAATCTAATTAAAAAAAAGAAAGATAATTGTTAAAATTCTATCATCAAAGTGATTACCTCTATTAAAACTGCAAAATGTATGCTTAAAGGTCACATAAAATGAACATGTACTTTATATTCTGTGATCAAAGTGATTACCGCTATTAAAACAAAAAAAAATGGTGTGGTATAAAATTCATGTCCTCATAAACTGATACTTTCCCTTGCCCTTTGTATTAAAAGCACGTCATCATAAACAGGTGGTACTATCGCATGGTCTTGCTATTAAAGGCATGTCCTCATAAAGTGGTACAATCTCTTTACCTTCATTTAAATTGTCCTTATAAAATCGTACTCTCGCTCTGCCCTGGTATAAAAGGCATATCCTCATAAACTCGTACTATCGCTTGTCCTTGGTAGAAAAGGCTGACTAATAAACTTGTTCATCGCTTGGTCTTGGTATAAAAAGCACGTCCTCCTAAACTGGTACTTTCACTTAGCCTTGGTAGAAAAGGCTTACTCATTAACCTGTACTATCGCTTGGTATAAAAGGCATGTACTCATAAACTGATTTTTTATTTTGCTTGGAATGTTTATTCAATGCATGTCCTCATAAACTGGTAGTATCGCTTGGACTTGGTATTAAAGGCATGGCCTCATAAACTGATAGTTTTAGTTGCAATTTGTATGAAAGGCATGTCCTCATAAACTGGTACTATCGCTTGGTTTTGCTTTAAAAAGGTATATCCTTATAAACTTGTGCTATCGCTTATCCTTGGTATAAAATGCATTTCTTAACAAACTGGTACTATCGCTTGGCCTTGGTATAAAAGGCATTTCCTCATAAACTGATAGCTTTAGTTGCAATTTTTATGAAAGGCATGTCCTCATAAACTGGTACTATCGCTTGGTTTTGCTTTAAAAAGGTATATCCTTATAAACTGGTGCTATCGCTTATCCTTGGTATAAAATGCATTTTTATAATAAACTGGTACTATCGCTTGGCCTTGGTATAAAAGGTATTTCATCATAAACTGATAGTTTTAGTTGCAATTTGTATGAAAGGCATGTCCTCATAAACTGGTACTATCGCCTGGTTTTGCTTTAAAAGGCATATCCTCATAAACTGGGGCTATCGCTTATCCTTGGTATAAAATGCATTTCTTTATAAACTGGTACTAACGCTTGGCCTTAGTATAAAAGGCATGTCCTCATAAACTTGTACTATCGCTTGGCCTTGGTATAAAGGCATGTCCTCATAAACTGGTATTAAAGGCATGTCCTGATTAATTGATACTATCGCTTGACCTTAATATAAAGACATGTTCGCATAGATCAGTACTATCGCCTGACTATAGTTGTAAAGGCATAACCGCATATTAGTAACAATAAACAGGCATATACTCGTTCCACAACCTGGCTACAGTGTAGTAATATCAAAATCAGAGAGTAATTTTTCTGCAGGAGTGTACATGTATTGAAAAAAAATTAAGTATATCTGTATACGTTCCACCGAATGTTTTCCTTTAAATATATATAAAAATGTAAACAAAACTTACTTGTTGCATAATTCTTCGAATACAACCTTTATTGACAGGTGCTGCAAGTTATACTTAAAGGGTTTATAGTATGTTATTTACCGAGCACGCAGATCTGGAAGCTATGATGGTATGTCTGACAATGATAAAAGTTAAACACATGCAAAGAAAAAATAGCAACAACAACAGCAAACAAACAGTTAGACAAACAACATTATCCAAAAGCCAAATGAACAAATGGTTTTGCCACATTTGTTTATATTAATTTTCAATTGATATCAACTAGCTCTAGCGTCATAGGAGAGATTATAAGAACGCTAGTCATCCCTGTTGATCCGCTGTAAAGCTGAATTGTCTTGCAGAAGACTTCAGGCCAGCCCGATTAAGCTGGGACACTAGCAGTATCAGCCGGTACGGGAGTCTTTTCCGGGACCTTTTCTTTCCGCTCAAATATTTTAACCGATCGACTAGAATCGTACTATACAAGCTTATGGCAAGCCAAGTTGAATTGTGTCATCAACGAACTACAAGTATCTGACTCGGAACAGTTGGACATCCCGTCAAATGATTAGGGACCAAGTCCTCCAAACAGGCAGTTAGTATAGGGGCAGCAATTTCTAACAAACCAACAAGAGGCTTAACAGAATTAGGGAAACGTCCCGATAAACGCTACGGGACACCAGCTGGTGTAGACAAGTTAACACAATTTTCCAAAATTACAACAAAAGACAGTGTACATCAATATGCTCTTTGAATTGGACGATATACTGTCAAAGATTATGTGTATTAAAGAGAATTCTAAGTTAGAAACTTGCTAGAATACTTTAACCCTTCTTCCGGAGTTAACCCAATTTTTTGTAAACTACCTTAATGGCTGCAAGAAAAATATATTGTTTGTTGGTTTGTTTTAATGGTATTTTTACACCACTTTCAGCTTTTTTCAGCTATATCATGGTGCCCAGTTTATATTGGGGAGGAAGCAGGAATACCCAGAGAAAACCCCCGACCCTCGGTAGGAAAACTGGCAATCCTTGTCAGTTAAGATTGGAGTCGGGTATACCTAGCCAACAGTGACACTCGAACCTCAGTGTTGACAGACCATGTGATCAATAGTAGACGATTACTACCTTAACCAGTCGGCCACCAAGGCCCCAAGAAAAATAGATACGAGACATTAAACGCAGTGTCCTATTTGTAAATTTACCAATTTCTGCGAACTTAAGAGATGTGTCGATTATAGGTTATCCCAGGAATGAACTTTGAACTCCCAAAACCACTTTGAAACTGATTACGCAGATAAGAAGCCGTGTCACTGCTATCAAAATTGCTGTTAATCAGACATCCGAACACCATAGTAATGCTCCGCCGTTGGACATGTGTGTAATTCACAAAACCAATATACATTGGATGGTTGAAGTGGTTTTAAATTGAAATATATAGATGAGAGAAAGAATCTATTAAAAGAACACGATATTTGATGTGCTTTTTAACACTGACAAAGGGCGTGATTGCAACGGCACCATATTCAGAATGCTGACGTAAATAACACGCTACCGCGTTATATATCGCAGAAATGATACGCCTACAGTCAACAGTTCACCCGTAAAGATTCTAACGCGGAGACAAGGCGCATCGTTAAGTCCATCTTTAGTTATCTCTGCTTTTACTGTGTAATGTGTCCTTTCACATATTTAGCCGATGAAAACCTTCATATTTCTCCTTTAGGTCTTGTTCCTGAAACATCCAAGCGATCTTTGAGTTTTATACATGATCTCTCTGATCCTCTCTGTTCCCCCCCCCCCAAAAAAAAAATGTTCCGTCAATGCTGTTATTTCAGATGACTCCGCAGCAATACCAATCAAACCATTGGATGTGTTATAATTAATATTTCCAAATTTACAGGGCAAATACACACATTTTTATTCAGATTTGAATATATATTTTTTTTGCTTTTAGGAGTTCTAGAATATTTTTCGGAGGCTATGTTTAAAAAATTATCAACTGCAGATTTGTGGTTTATTTTCCATCATTTTTACATATAACCTACTAGGTAACAGTAAAAATACCCATCATTAAATTTTAAGAAATGTTTTGTAACTTCAAAATTTAGCTAGACTAGTTACAATTTCGGATTGACAATAACTAGGGGGTCAGGGGTTATGGAAAATGTTTGAAAAAATGTTGCACTATGGTACATTTTGGAGAGTTCTACTGTGCTTTATTTAGTACTGAAAATTTTAATAGAAGAGAGAAAGAATCTATGAAAAGAACACGATATTTTCCAATTTCATAGCAAACTGTTTAGAAATTAGAAAACACAAATTGATATAATATCAATATCTACACTGTACAATGTTTAAATTTCATTTTTCTGTTTATTATGCTTTACTATATTTTATTTTATATTGTATATATATGTATGAGCCTAAACCAATTATTATAATTCGAGTTCGAGCGATAAATCAATAAAATAAATTTAATTGAAAAAATATTACAGAAATATTGAAAGTGGGACGCTTCCACGACAAAATTTGAAATAACAGAGTTTTACAACGGGATGGTCATTTATACTTACTTACTTAATGATACTTAATGATTCATTCCAGCACAAGTGTCATCTGTCACTTCTTCGCCGGACTCAATAATTTCCGAATCCATATGTATATTTCCGTATCTTCCGGATATCTCAGCTCTAAAATCTGAGTAGTAGAGGTCCTCACTTCCCCATAACTTGTCTAAACGGTTTTTGAACGAATTTAGGGTAGGAGCATTAGTCACATATTCAGGTAGTTTGTTCCAAATTTTTGTTATCCTAACAGTATAAGAATTTTTTCTGGTGTTTGTGTTGAAGCGCTGTTGGACAACCTTAGTTGAGTTAGTTCTTGTACTACGCCTGGCATTTGTGTCACTTAATATTTTTAGGAAGGAGCATACATCTGGGTCATAAATTCCTCTTATAATCTCGTAGGTCTCAATCATATCTCCCCTCATTCGTCTATAAGCCAAAGTAGGTAGTTTTAGTTTTCTTAGTCTTTCGGGGTAGCTTAGATTGTTAAAACCTGGTATTTGTTTGGTTGCTCGTTTTTGTACACTTTCAAGTTTGTCGAAATGGCATTTTTTGTATGGAGCCCAGACTGAGTTAGCATAATCTAGATGGGTTCTTACTAATGTTTAATGGGAGAAAGAGCTTTGGTGTCATATGTGCGAAGGTCCTTCTCAATGCCCCAAATATTTAGTTTGCTTTGTTGACTTTTTCACATATATGTTTCTCAAATGATAGGTTCTCGTCTATTATAATTCCAATATGTTTGTACCAAGGAGATCATATATTGTATTGTCTTCATTTATGTCGTTATTTGATCCATCGCTGTCGCTCGGGATAAAATAATGACAGAGATGGTCATCCCGTTATAACACAATTATCGTGAATTATTTCTTAAACTTACTAAAAGAGAAAACAATAATGTGTTAATGGATTCAATATTTTTTAGATTTTTACCAGCAAATTACAATTTTTGAAAATATTGAAAATTTTCTTTGTAATTTTTAAAAAGGATTTAATTAAATTTAAAATTTAAAATTATAAGTTAAACGAAATTTAAAAACTACCGCCTGATAAAGTGATATTTATAAATAGAAAACAATGTACACAGTTATCGTTCTTTGCCTTCAGATACGGGATCATGTGACGACTTCCAGGTGTTTACAACTGCTAGATCACCGATTTGTATGTATGTATACAAGATACCTAATATTTAAATTATAACATAAAATCTAGTATTTATTAGTTTTATATAGGACCTTGAAATATTTCTTTATATTTATAGCTTACTTTCGCTTTCGATTGCACCGTTTGTTTATCAATGTCAATTCCTTCTATTACTAAGACCAAAATTTAAAGAAATTTTCAGGATGCAATACACGGTTTTTTGCATTAAAATATTATCAACAGAGGTCATGGTCTTGTTTTGTCAAATAAAAACATGTGTGTGACATTTTTTCATAGATCCAGTTTGTGTCCTGCATTTTCAGTTTCATGGTAATTTGATTAGATTTTTATAAAATCATCGCTATAAAAATTAACTGTTTCATGTGAGAAAATAGGACAAATCATTAGCATTTACCTTCATTTGAACAATTCTGACACTGTAACGCCTAACAGAACATCAATATGACATATATATTTGTTTATTTAAATCAATTTCCAAGCAGAAAAATCATATGCACTACACAGATAATACATTGTATGCATTAAGAATATTAAAAGCAGACAGTAAATGCACATAAAGCAAAAGCACGCTTCTAAAAATCTAGTTTGCAAGATAGCTATACTAACTCATGCAAAAATGTAATTCAAAAAATAAAATTTATAAAGATAAAATTTTAAAAGATTCAGAACAGCAACTGATTGATAAAAAGCAAGTAGTTATGATGTGCAGGACGAACAATGGCATGATCTGCCATTCCAGCAATTTATATATTAAGTTCTTAAACTGTGAAAAAGAGGTTTCTTTCCTATAGTGGTCAGGCAGATCATTCCATGTTTTAGCTGCAAATTAAAGTATCTAAATGAATTTAAGCCATACCTTGTCGTTCGAACACTTGGAAGGGTAGCTGTATTTTGATATCTGAAAGAGTATTTATGTTGTTTTATTTCATGCAAATATACTGGGCTTTGTTTATTTATTATTTTAAAAGTTTCAGTGGCTATAGCTCGTATTCTTCTAATTTTTAATGATGGCAGTTTGGATTTCTCTAGTAGTTCTTCATATGAGCTATTTGTATCTTCATATATAAATCTATGCACCCTTTCTTGTATTGTTTCCATTTTTTTTAGAGTTTACCTCACTGCAAAAGTGCCAGGTAACTGGACAGTAATTAAAATTTGATAGGATGAAAGAGTGGTATATAGTTAATCTGCCCAGCCTGTTCAGGTATTTTCCTACTCTTTTTAGCACATTTAGTTGTCTTGAGGCTTTTTTACATAAGTTTGCTACGTGAGTATTAAATTTAAGTTGGTAATCAATAGTGATTCCTAAAAGCTTTACTTCATTTTCACATTTGATTTGGTTGTTATTTAAATAAAAAGTTATGTTTTTATCTTTTGTTTTGTTGCCAATCGCTATAGCCTGGAACTTATCTGTATTTGCCTTCATTTGGTTAAAAGAAAACCAGTCTATTAATTTTAAGCTATCATTTTTCCAAAGTTTTAATAAGGTTGTCAAGATCATATCCCTCATAAACAAGAGTGTTGTCATCTGCATAGTTGTAGAGTGAACTGTGAAGATATCGTTTAAGAATATATTAAAAAGCACAGGTCCAAGTATGGATCCTTGTGGTACCCCTTATAAATTTTATCCCAGTTACTAAATGAAGTTCCCAGTTTGACACACTGTTTCCTATGAGAAAGATAGTCTTAGAGAATTTTAAGAGCACTGTCTGATAGACCATAAGATTTTAATTTATTAAGAAGGAGGCTATGTGGGAGGCAGTCAAATGCTTTGGATAGATCCATGAGTATAGCTGCAATGAATTTATTTTCATCAAGGGCCTTTTTCCAGTCCTCTATAATTTTCAAAAGAGCTGTTTCAGCTATAGCCAGAGCGGAAGTCCGAAAGATATGGGTGAAAAATGTTATCAAAATATGAAGTTAACTGGTTGTAAATTGCACGTTCAAAAAATTTTGAAATATGTGGTAAAATGCTTACTGGTCTATAATTACTTTTATCCGAAACATTATTTTTCTTGTGTATAGGTACAACTTGTGATTCCTTTAAGTTTTCAGGAAATACAGAGGATTTTATTTCTTAACATTGTTATAGGCTTTGTTATTGCTGGTTTTGCTAATTTTAGAAGTTTAGCCGATATACCATCTTTTCTTGTTGCCTTTTTTACATCGGCTTTATTTATGTGTTTAGCTACAAAGGTTTCATCTATTTCTTTAAATTTCAGTTCTTCAATTTCAGTTCTGTTTTCTTTAATTTTTAGAATACGTGGATGGTTATTATCACTATAAGTTTCTTTTGAACTAATATCTTTGGCAACATTAATAAAAAAGTTATTAAAAGTTGTAGCAACTTCACTTTGATCATTTATGATTTTATTATTCTCCTCCAGTATTATATCTGTATTATTTATGCTTCCTTTGTTGGTAAGGAATGGCTTGATGGTAGGCCAAAAATTTCCTGATTTCTAAATTCTGACTAAAAATGACTTAAACTGAACCTTATTTTTGCTTTGGTTGAAAAGATATAAAGTTTTTAGAACAGGTACCTTACTGCAAATTTTTGGATTTAAATTCATGCAAGATTTCATTGACATAAAAAAGCATAAAACTTTTTTCTACTGAACAAAATGGTAAAAATAAAATTACATATTTGTACGCTTACAACCAAGCTTTGTTTACAAAGTCGAAAGAGTTGAGAGAAATGCAAAATTTGTTGTGTCTCTGTATCTTTCCATACCTTTGTTGTTTCTATGTATCTGTCAATACCTTTGTAGTGTCTCTGCATCTGTCCATACCTTTGTTTTTTCTCTGTATCTGTCCATACCTTTTTGTGTCTCTGTATCTGTTCATACCTTTGTTGTGATCTCTGCATCTGTCCATACCTTTGTTGTAGTCTCTATATTAGGCCGAATTTTAATGCCGTTATAATTCGAAGTTAGTGATTTGTCGGATTAACGGCAGAATTCAGTCCTATTGCTCGTAATGTAGCAAATAAAAAATTCTAACTTCGGTCTGTTTTATAAAAATTCAAACATAATATTCATTTTCTTTACGTTATTAAAGCTTTAGACATTGCGAAACTAACGGGAAACAATCTTTATTGAAGAAATTTCTTTTTTCGTCTTTGAAGATGCACGTGGAAAATGCTATGTTGATCATTTTTCCGTATATGGATAATGTGACCTAATTTTATTATAAACGTGCTAATTTGCATACTATAACAACCATTCCGTAGTAAGAATCCAGTAATTTACATATGCATTACCCAAGATGCAACACGCCATTCAGTTTCGGGTTTCTCAATGTTTTTCAAGTAGTAACGTAATCAAAAAGAGACACGAATGTCAATGAATACACAACGCACAGCGGTTTATTAAAAACAGCAATAACTATCATCACGTATCAATAATGATCGATTTTAAACACGAAACCGATAAAAAATGGTGACACTGTCGAAAGATATCAAGATCGACCACGTCTGATTGTATATGCAACTTCTTTTGGACATCAAAGTGCCGGGAGTGATTCACTCCCGCTCTGCTACATTACGAGTAATGGGACTAAATTCGTACCCTCGCCAAAAAAAAAAGAGAGAGGTACGATTATTCGTTATATGTCTGTATCTGTATCAGTCCGTATCTTTGTTGTGGTCTCAGTATCTGTCCATATCTTTGTTGTGGTCTCAGTATCTGTCCATATCTTTATTGTGGTCTCAGGATCTGTCCATATCTTTATAAATTGTGGTCTCAGTATCTGTCCATATCTTTATTGTGGTCTCAGTATCTGTCCATATCTTTGTTGTGGTCTCAGTATCTGTCCATATCTTTATTGTGGTCTCAGTATCTGTCCATATCTTTGTTGTGGTCTCAGTATCTGTCCATATCTTTGTTGTGGTCTCAGTATCTGTCCATATCTTTGTTGTGGTCTCAGTATCTGTCCATATCTTTGTTGTGGTCTCAGTATCTGTCCATATCTTTATTGTGGTCTCAGTATCTGTCCATATCTTTATTGTGGTCTCAGTATCTGCTTTATTTAGTGGAGGGGTGGGATTGTAAATCTTCTTTTCTTGCGTACAATATTTTTAAGAAAGCCGCGGACCGTAGTGGGTAACGTGTCTGAAGAGTGCCACGCTTCATGCATGACAAAGACCCCTTTTGTACATTTCGAAAAGGAGTAGGCGCATTGTAGCTGCCACAAAAGGTAAAATTCTCCAACCCTACAAAATAGTCCATATTTTCCCGTTGGAAATCAAAATTGTATTTGTTATGGGGAGTATGTCTAGCTCTGGTAGAGGTACCGGTGATTTAGACGATGGAAACTCGAAAGCTGGTTTTGATGCTTTATTGTTACAATTCCAATTGTGGTATCACAGTAAAATAACAATATACTGATTCCAACAACTATAACTTTAAACTTCTACTTCAAACTGACTAACTAACTAAATCACTGCCTAACTGCCTTTATTATTCGTAACCCTAACATTTATATGAATCACAACAATATCTCAATTAATGAGTGACAAAGTGACCAAATGGCATTAACTCACATTAAAGCAAAAGTGACAATACAATTAATCATAATCCTAATCTCATTAATCTGACATATTTATACAATGGAACACAAAGAAAATAAAGCATTGTCACTTAAAGCTCTAAATAGATAATAGTAAATTGGCAACAAAGATCACAAACATTAATTAGAATAAAGGCAGGGGAACTTAATTAAAATAAAATTACAATGTAAATAAAATATCTTTTTAAATTAAAAAGTCCAAATTTAATGTGTCTCTATGACGATAATAAAAGTTAACAAAATACAATTTCATAACAATAATTTCCATAATATCAAGAGTCCTAATTATATAGAAACTTAAGTCCAAAGTGTCCCTACGACATATTCCCTGTGTCTTATCCCACTCCTTTTTCCGTTGATTTATTGTTTTAACTTGTTCTCGTCCCAAATGAAGCTGAAATACTGCTCGCTGGACGTAAAGCAAACATCCAATCAATCAATCAATCAATCAATCAATCAATCAATCAATCAATCAATCATTCAATCAATCAATCAATCAATCTTTGTTTATTTATATCATGCCGTCCAGTATGAAGCCAGAGTACCAAGTGAATCACGATATTCGCCAAGTGAGAAATGTTTTTGTATACCATAGAATGTACTAGACTTTGGTATGTACATACTTTATATGTCTACTTTCTCCTAGAAAAATATGTTGCAGATTTTTATAGAGCTAGCTGATCTAACGAAAAACATTCAAATCGGATACTTTCTTTGGTCTACATAGCCGAAGTTTGAGGCATAAAAACAATGACAAAGACTCATTGTGCATTTTTATAAACGAACCGTTTAGTCATAATAACTTATTGCAAACTTTGTTTAATTTTGTACGAAATCAATAAATATGGCTGACAAGTCGTCCGTCTGTACCATATTTGACGAGCGTAACTGGTTTCATGTTTGGAGACTGCTACGTTCCTTGCACGCTAAAGACCTCTTTTTTAGATGTTGATAAGAATAGGCTCTTTGCAGCCGCTTAAAAAGGCTAAATTTTTCGCCCTTCCCAATATCCATCTCATTCAAGATTATCTGCCCCTTAGTTCTATTTCTCCATTGATTTATTTACTTCTTCTTGCCCTGAATACACATGAAGCTTTAATACTGATCTATGGACGTAAATCAAACATCTAATCAATCAATCAAAACAATCCTTTACGAATAAGGTTGGGGTCAATCGCACCTTTACTGAAATCGGGCTCGGATTCACATTCCAATTTTCACTCGCCGGTAATAGATGGACTTCCAAGTAAGAAATATTGTAGATGTATCATGTAAAGTACATGACAGCAGTGTTCATACTTTGTATTTGTCTATTGCGTGGAGTATCTCCCCGTTTATGATCTTACTCGGACAGATTCTTCTGACTCCAATTATGGTATTCGAGGAAAATAGACAATAGTAATTTTTATCATTAAGCATTTATTCTTTATATTTTAAGTTTAACTTTGTTTAATTTCTTACAGGATAAATAAATATGGCAGACAGGTCAAACGTTTGCGCTACATGTAACGAGCGTATTATATATAGACAGTCCACTGACTGGTGTTTTGAGTGTGAACAGGAGTTATGTTCCGAATGTAAAGAGTTCCATGCAGTTTCGAAATCTTCAAGAAACCATGCTACAATGCCGATTACAGACTATCAGACTCTAGCTCCAGCTATCTCGTCTGTTAGCAGTTACTGCGACGAACACGAAGAAAAATACCAAATGTTTTGTCAAACGCATGACAAACTTCTCTGTCCGCACTGTTTTGAGGAACACTCCGAATGCAAAGATGTAGTATTTTTAAGTAAAATAACCAAGAATGTGAAGACATCAGAAGCCTTCCGAGAAGCCAAGCAGTGTTTGATTTATATCGATGAGAACATTTTAAATATTGAGGATAAAATTAAAGTGAAAATAAGAATCTTGAATGACCAAAAGGAGACGATTCTGTCTGAAATCAGCCAAGTACGTCAGAAAATAAATGAACATCTTGATCAAATAGAAGCTGTAATAATAAAAGACGTTTCAGATTTAGAGCATAAAGTCAGAAAAGATTTAGAGGCTGCGTTAACAGTTCTGAAGGAGAAGAAAGAAAAACACGCATTCTCCAAACATCAACTTGAGAATGTGATAAAACATTTTCCTGATCTTCAAACATTCTTTGCATTACGAAAAATTTCGCCTGAGCTTACTATAACAGAAACATTCCTTCAGTCAATCATTGATAACGGCCATTTTGATAAAATCGCCCTCGAGTTCAGTGTAAATGAACATTTAAGAAGCATTCCGGATACAATTAAAACATTTGGGTCGGCTCATGTGGAGAAAAGTCCTTGTGATTTAACTCTTGTTAAACATAAAGATAAACAATCTCAGTTAGTTGGTATACAGTCTACATCTATCCAAGATATCAAACTCAAACTAACACGGACCATTACTACTAACATCAGTGGTACATGGGGATGTGATATCCTACCGGACGGTAAACTGGTCTTCTGTGATTACTTTGGGAAACGTTTAGTTGTTACTGATACTGACGGTAAACAGTTGTTTGATGTTCAAGTACACAACTATGCAATTGATGCAACATGTATCAGTGACAAAACAGTCGCCATGACAACAGGTTATTATGAACCTTATGGAATAAACATTATAGATATCAGCAGTCGTAAACTATTGAAGTCCATTGCCAGAGATAACCCTTGTGATGGTATAACATCAGTGAATGGATCACTTGTGTATTGCGTTAAAGGAAAGGGAATCGAGATGGTGGACGTCAATGGTGAGAACACAACAACCATTGTCAGATGTAATTTACCACACTGGTCATTTATTGCTTCATATAACGACAAACTGTACTACACTGACCAATACACTAACACTGTCACCTGTTGTGACATGAAAGGTAACACAATCTGGACATTTAAAGATGAGACTGTTCTTAATAATCCGTCAGGTATATCGGTCGATAATGACGGACACGTATACGTTGTTAGTAATGGGTGTACAAGTGTAGTAGTGTTGTCAGCCGACGGACAACAAAGTAGACAGGTTCTGTCCAAGGAGGATGGTTTGAATGATCCAACAGCAATACACTATGACAGAAACAGGAAACAACTTCTGGTTACTAATCAAACAAAAACCGGTTTGCTGTTTGGTGTGTCATCGTAACTTTAAAAATTAACGGGATTACTATAAAATTTGTGAACAATTTGTCTTCAATATTTTATTACAAAAGCATCAGGATTTATATATTTTCAATTTTAATATTTAATGTAGGGTAAGAAAAGTTTTCTATTAACAAAATCACAAACATTCAAATTATTACAACTGGTACTAAATGTTAAAAATATTATTTTCCTTGCTAAAGTTTACATATAGCGTATTTGGAGAGTTTAGATTAAAACAAAAAAATAAATCATTTATTTACGTTCAAAAACTAACAAGTAGTTCTCCTACTAATGTGGTCAGCACGTGTCAGCACGGGATATGCGAGTTATAACAAGACTTTGGCAAGTTGTGCTCAACTCCAACATTCCTGCAAAATAAAATCTGGGCGCTATGATATAGCTGAAAATTATTGAAGGTGGCGTAAAATACCAGTTAAACAAACAAACAAAATGGGAAAATAACAGATTCTTGCATGTGAGCCGTGTAAACTTGGTTACTTTGAACGTTAATGGGACGCGGGTGGTGTTAACGGTTATTCAATTATGCAAACCGCGTTGTCAGTTACACAGATTAACTTTCATTAGTATTTTTTATTCTTTATAATTAAAAAAATTTTTAATTCGTCTATTTTCACCCTAGTTGTGTAAACGAACTAGTATTTTTACTTGTGTGTTGCTGTTTAGAGCTTTAGAGATATGCTCTGGAATCCGTAAATTCTAAAAAAAAAAGTTAAATGTTACTTTATTTATGTAAATTTCCTTTTGTTTTCTTGCTTTTTAATCGTTTAAATGTCGATTATTATAACTGTAATACATCCAAAATTGCACAGCGAATGTTTCCAATCCCAGAATACACATTTAATTACGTTTCATGAACCAACGGTTTACTTCGAACGCATGTGTAAGATTCTTACATTATCACTATTTTGCAGTATTTTCCTTTCATCTTTATGTGTGGTATTGTCCCATCTCATTCTACTTACGTAGATGGGCCCTTCTCACTAATGAGACAGCAGCTTGTGCCTATTTTTAGCCGGTTGGGATATCTTTTTCTCACCCGAAGTATCGAAATATCTCGTGACTTTCTGTTGATGTGATTTCTCTGTCTCACCATGTGAGATAGCTTAATGTGACGTTCAAATCACTCGACAAAAGCCGATTCAAGAAAATCTCAAACCCGCGGGCAAAGATATCTGTTTGTCAGATCCCTCGACAGAGCCTCGGGATGGACAATCGTTGCTCTTGGGTTTAAGATTTTCTTGTGATAGCGAGCATCGCAGATGCGAGCTATACGGTTACATGCATGTGTCAAAAAAGTCACGTGATCCATATGAACAAAACCATTCAGATGGTAGCTGAGCTATCAGAAGACAATATTGTAGACGAGCACGTTAGTCAAAAATAATTTTGACATCGATAAAATTGAAGTGTTTGATTTCTAAATAACAATAAAAATGTCAGACAATTTTTTGCAATCTCATAAACGCTGTATTTTTGGTATGTTTGTGACGTCACCATCACTTAAAGAAAGACGTCACGTCAACAATTGAATGCAGAGGCACTGTAACGTCATGAACCATAAAATATGCGATGCTCGCATTTAGTCTGCGCCCATATTCATAGTAGATATTATTTATCTCAACCCGTGGGTGAGCCTCAGTCAGTCCTTAGTGAATTTCAAAATGTAATGCAGATTGAAGCTAAAAAGGTCGCTTCGTGACCAACAAACAGGAGGATTGTCCATCCGCTGTATTGAAAATAAATATAAATATATATCATCACACGGCAGTGTCAATCCAGATCCATTTATTGTCAAAATATTAAATGTCAACAGACTCAAAAGCATCTTCAGTATCAACAGAATAAAGAGCCGTTGCAAGGTTAAAGTTTAAAAGCCGTCATTTGTCGTTTTGTACACTGAAATGTTATCCAATCAATGGTCAACTGGTCATTGTAAGATTACTTTCGTTATATAATGCCCTTATATTAATAGAATTTTGAATGTTTTGATTAGTCTAAAAATGAATTCCTGTCACGTTGATAAAATTGTATTCTAACATGTCGTCCTTCATACGCTTTGAGAACAAATTAGGGTAATAAGCATAGAGCATGGTATGAAGTCACAATTAGAATTCCGACGTCATATATATATAATACGCTCAACTGAAAATTTCAAACTGGAACAATGCAATTTTGTTAAGATTTCTCAATATTTCCTTTAACATACTGTTTTGGGTTATATATTATCAGTTTCAAAATAACAAATGCTACCATTGAAAGCGTCCTCATAGAGCCTCTTCAAAATTTAAAAACATTTGTTAGACATATTAGAATCGAAATAGATTATTGTAATTGCGAATTAGAACATGGTCAGACCATGTACATGTGTCTTCACTTTATACGGCACTATCGTTCGGTATTAAATATTGACAAATATGAGGACTGACCATGTTCTAATTCGCATAGGGTCCGCTCGCAATGATCCATTTCTTAATCAACATATGGTTATTCTTGTGCGTTACACAAACAGTCAAGCGGAATCTAATATTAACCTGTCTGATTCGTGTACGCGTTTGTAACACAAACTCGTGTCAACAACAATGAACGCGTCTGCTGCTAATACATTTGATACGATAGAGGAGGATATGTTGTTTTTATACATGTAATATAACTGACTTTGATATACGGTCGCTATCGGCATAGCTTAACCATAAAAAATGATTATTACATGAATAGAATTTTGCGTGCTTTTGATTGGTCTAAAAACAACTTTCGGGTCACGATAAATCGCAGCAGTACTCAGGCTCTGTGAATATTAAATTTCCTCTGACACAATAGTTGATATTTTGGAGGTTTGACGTCATATGAAAATCTTCTATCCTGGGAATTTCCTAGCTTTAACCGGTCATAAGCAGGTCAATATGTGATTCCGCCTGAGTACTGCTGCGATTTATCGTGACCCGAAAGTTGTTTTAGACCAATCAATCATTGTTGTTGACAAGAGTTTGTGTTACAAACGCGTACACGAATCAGACAGGTTAATATTAGATTCCGCTTGACTGTTTGTGTAACGCATATGTTGATTAAGAAATGGATCATTTCGAGCGGGCTCTATGCGAATTAGAACATGGTCAGACCTCATATTTGTCAGGGTTTCGTGGACAAATGTGGACACAGAAACCCTGACTTGTGAGGAAGTCGAGGGATGTCTCAACGTGAAATCGCTCGTCGGATGCATTGTTCACCGTCGACAATTACTCGCTGGGCCCAACGACATCAGCAGATGAACACGTGTTTGGAGGCGTTGGCGTTAACGATACGCTGATCCATATGTTCAGGAGACAGACCCTGGGGGTGGCTGAAGCGTTAAAGTTTGAGGAGGCATTTTCTCTATTCAACGGACAAACTACATTGTGAATAATGAAAATTTGACGGCACAACGTTACACTGATGATATGTTACGACCTTCTGTTATCCCGTGTCTCCGTGGACCTTAGGATGTTGACGTTTTCAACAAGACAATGCCAGCGCTCATTCCGCTCGCGTCACAAATGCCTTCCTTAACGCAAACAATGTGCGCACTCTTCCATGGCTAGCGTTTTTTCCAGGCGCGAGTCCGATAGAACACCTATTGAATCAACTTTGACAACTATAAGAAGACGCCAACCACCGCCGATCACTCTACGTCAGCTTGAAATTGCGCTGCAAGAGGAATGAAACAATATTCTACAAGAACGAATTCGTCGTCTTATCCGATCAATGCCACGGAGATGTCGCGCATGCGTTGCAACAAATGGTGGACATATTCGTTATTTACTTTGGAAAATTTAGAATTGACTGCGAGTACTTAAGTTATTCGTTGAACAGAAAAAAATAAACATTAATTTCAATCACTTGCGTCGATTTGTTGCTATTGATCAGAACCAGATTTTTATATTGATGTTGTTTCTATATAAAATTTATTCATGCAAATTTTAGTGTTGTGTTTTCATTGACAGTTAGTATACTCGTATATTTATCCAGACATGTCTCTAAAATGTATTCTACGTATGTCCCGTTTCGATTTAACGGTTCATTTGTTGTATTGAAACGGTCAGGAAGTGGATTAAATCTATTATAAATATTTAAGACCGGAAAAGCGACAATGAACATTTGTATTTGACAAATTTTTAGGACTGGAACATGTTGTATTAAATCTGTCTGTAATAAATGGCAAACAGAAAAATAATGACAGTTGTCCTCAATGTCATCCCCACAGATGCATCAAAAGCTGTCCGACAGTTGAGATACAAATTAGAAAAAAAACAATGGAAAGATTGCACAACTGGCAAAGTGTAATATTAAATTGTCGTAATCCATAAGAAAAAGTTTGAGGGTTACTTATTTATTTTTTTTTAAACATCAATCTCTACTCTTCAATTACTGTGTGTTTGTTCCATTCTTAAATCCAGGATAGAATCTGTTTTTGTAAAAGTAATTTTGGGATAAAGATAATCAGGTGTTATTCCATTTTGTTATTTGCGATGTAAACTTGCTTATCCTATAACGCTTGTTAAGATTATCCCGACCCAATTCATTTTTGTCGGATGTACCCCTTATAAGCCCAGTAATTATCCTGGCTGCCTCCAGTTGAACATTTTCTAACATTTCCCATTCCTCTATACTACAACTATCCCAGTCCTCATATTTCAAGCATAAATCTAATATATAACTTTTGAAGGGATTATCTGTCCAATTTGTATTTCATTTGCCTTAGTATATAAATACGTTACATTGGTATAGACAATGGAAGATCCTACCACCCACATATGTAAAAGACCTTTAATGTGCCGATAATAACTGTGAGTTATAAACTGTACTATACCAAGTTTAATGTTAGTCGTATTTACATTTGTTAAAGTCCAACGTTCTATTAGCCTTCTGGTGTCCCCTTTTTGACAAATCTGCAGCCCATCCTATTCCGAACAAAGGTAGATTAAGGCATGCGCCTCCTACCTTTACTTGCCAAAGCATGGAATGTGCTAAACTTTGTGGAGGTCAGCACTTCTGACGACAGAAAGCATGTGTTCAATAAAATAATTATAATGGCTTAGATTACAGGAATTTTGGCGGCTTCATCGCCGTTCCTGCACTAAGGTTCTGCCCTAATCCCCTCAACAATTATTGAAATCCTGGGCCAGCCCTAGCTGAAGAATGAGGACGTCTATAAGATGGAAGTGCATCGGTTAGTTCATTTGAAAGAACTTGGTATTTGAAGACCGTGAAATCAAACATTTATTCAATAGTTGCTTATATATAGGGTATTTCATGATTTCTTGACCTTACAAAGGAGAGTGGTATTGCATGAAACATTGATAATGCGCGACCCAAAGGCGAGGGCATTACATGTATCAATATTGAAATAAATACCTCTGTCCCAAGTGACAATGCCAACTATATAAGCAACTATTTGAAGAAGTGAGAAACAGTGTGTTATACACTGTGTTACTTTTTTGTAGCCGTTTGCTTGAATGTGTGCCTCATGTTATATCATTGTTCGGCATTTTCAGGCTATACAAAGTTCGTTTTCTAACCTTTATGACATTTTTTTCACAAATGATGTACATAAATATATTAAATTAAAAATTAACAGTTTGTGTTGCTTGTTAATGGAGAGGGCACTACTACGACGGGATAATGCCCCCAGGACAAATACTGCAGGTAATCAATTACCTATGTTTATAGATTATTTACGTTTTTTGAAACGAGATGCATTTTCTCGTCGTATCTCATCGAAGGGCGACAGCCCTGAGATGAGATGACGAGAAAGTGCATCGAGTTTCAAAAAACGTAAATAATCTGTTTATCGCTGTTTTGTAACATTGTGACGTCACAGTGTTTACATAACGACGTCTTGACAGCGAGCTGAGATGGGCCCATCCCACGCTAGTAGAGTGAGATGGAATAATATCGCACACAACGATCAAAGGAAAATACTGCAAAATAGCGATAATACTTATTATAGCCCTGGTGCAAGGAAATTGTACCAGCTGAAATCACTTCTGTTCAGCCTGAGGCACGGCGGGCGCCTGTCCAGAAATATTTTCTTGTGGTACAATTTCCATACTCCCGGGTTATTACGTAGGTAACGGATTTGTCGCCAGCTTACACGTGTAAAAGACTGAAAAAATGTTCTTTTGTCGTCAGTAGATATATTATTTGAGTTAAAGTCGGTGAAGAAATTAGTTTTGTCATCGCTAATTACTACGTATTTGAATCGTCTCGTTCCGTTTTTCTTGAAAAAGCATCGTATATAAAGATCTTGAAGCCTGGTTATTAGCTACATTTTATAGATGACCATGTAGATTGTCAAACAATCACAGGTTTTAATGCTGTTACTTTGGGGAAGCGATCTAGGCCATAAGATGAGTACCAGTAATATGTTACCAGATTTTGTACCATACCATAAGTACAATAGTAAATACCTATGTTGCGTTCTGATTGGGTCAATAGTGATTACGTGTGTACAATTCGTATGTAAGCTCCTGCAAGAATTGAGTTACAAAGTTTTTTTTTTTAGATCTTACAAGATGAAATTGTGTTAAATTTTAAACATTTAAGTATAAAATAGTCCCCATGTTCCCTGCAATAGAAATTGCATGTAAAAGTGGGATCGTTTCAAAATGTGTTAAAAATAAATTTTTACATTGGTAGTCAGAACAACCTCGCTTTATCGGCTTCTTTAAGTGTATCACTCTTGTGTGTTTCTTTGTTTTTTGTCAAATGCTTATCAGTAAGGCACTCAATCAACTAAGTTATAATTTCGCTGTACTTAGTAAAATATATGTCGAAAATCTATGGCAAAGCATATTTATTTACTAAAGTTTGCACCAAGTGGGATATAATATATTGAAAAAGTATACATTAATATGGAACGCCGTAGCTGTCTTTACATAAGGATTTTGTCTATATTCGGTGGTATCGACATTATATTCGGTAGAAACAAGTTTATATTGAGTGCATATGTCTTTATATTGAGTGCATATGTCCTTATATTAAGGGTATATGTTGTATCTATATTATATTGAGTGCTTATGTCTTTATATTGAGTGCTAATGTCTTTATATTGAGTGCTTATGTCTTTATATTGAGTGCATATGTCTTTATATTGGGTGTAATTGTCATTATATTGAGTGGTTTTGACTGTATAGTCGGTACTCTTAACTCTATGTTGGGTGGGTTTTCTATTATATTCGGTGGTTTTATCATTATATTATGTTGTATCTATATTATATTGAGTGCTTTTGTCTATATCATATGCAACTATTACTGTCATAATTAGGTTCGATAACTCCGTTTATCAATGAACGACTGTTGTGTATCATTAACACCAAACTTTTATAATATATCAAATTGCTGTTATTATTTATAAAATTATTTTATGTGTTTTAAACGTATTATTAATATTTAACAATTTTTTCTATTTTTTATATATACTTTTATTTTTTATCATTTATGGAGTTCCTCGTTTATTGTTGTTTCCCCTTGGCATCATTATTTTTTTATACTCAAAAACTACTACTATAGTTCATTATTTAATAAAATTATCAATGAATTATGGTTACCTAATAAACATTTGTGACAGATGTGTTATTTAGAACACCTTTAATGTATTGAAATTTAACCCATGCTGTGTCTTCCTGATAAAGCTTGTACTGCCATAAACTTGTATTCTCTGTACAGGATGTTTATTGAACAGCTTATTCCTTAAAACTTGAATTTTGACTACCTTTATGCCTGAGAAAAATTGGGATATTTTTGTAATTATCTTTTACATAAATACTTTATAAATGTTTATCACAAAGTTCATTACCACATTTTCAATTCAAGACAATGCAATTGCAGTTAGTTTTTTCTAAAGACAGTATTGTGTTTGTCAAATACTCTTAAAGTTTTTTTATTTAATTATTAAAATATTTACATCTAAAATAAACATGTTACAAATTTCTGATATATAATTAAACCATAAAAATACCACACACCCCTGTCCCTTGTCTGAACCACGTGGTCTGCACTCCGCCATGTTAAAAATTGCAAAAATGAGCTGATTTCAAATGAAATGGGAAGTATGAAGATCAAAAATTAAAGTGTTAAAAATGTGAAAACTAAATACATCAATATGTCTACTATTTGTATATATGTGCAAAACTATGTTTATACGAACTGTATTTATGCAGTTTACGTCAGATATGGAGCACATTTGACAATTTCTCATTGAAACAATGTAACCAGAAGGCAGAAAATAAGGCTTTTTTTCAAACAAAATGGGAAGTATTTTGCAAGTAATTTAAACTGATAAAATTCATGTCATTCGAAAGATAAGAGACTGTAGAACTGGGAACAATGTGCAAAACATATATATTTTATTTATTTAACAAGATATCGGCGTTTTTTAAATCGTCCCATTGATTTTCTATTGTGTGAAAAATCCAATATGGCTGACAAAAATACGTCACAGAAGTCACGTGATGTCGCTAATAGTTGTATATGGTTAAGCTCTTTCATTATTATAACCCCCGCAAACTTGTTTGGGGAGTATATAGGAATCACCCTGTCTGTCTGTCCGCCTGTCTGTCCGTCTGTCCACAACACTTGTAAGCGCAACTCCTCCTGAACCGCTTCATGAAATTGATTGAAACTTAGCATACAGGAAGTACATTATATGTAGATGTGCATGAAGAATTTTTATTGACATCGGATATCATTAAGGGGAGATAATTGGACTTGAAAGCGAAGCGAGGGATATCCCTTTGTGAGCGTGCTCACAGTCCAAACTTGTTATATTCAGTAGACGTGTCTATATATTAAGTGTCTTCTTCAATATATTGTATCGATTGCTGGATTATTGAGGCTTGTTTAGGGTATATTGGGATATAGGATATTCACATATTTTGTTCATGGGATACGGGATAATTAAGGCAAAACTTACTGGGATATGGTATATTTAAATCCATTCTATTTACAAGGATATAGGATATTTGAAAAACACTTTTTCGGATACGGGATATTTGATGAAAAATTTACGGAGATATGGGATATTGGTACCCCTCTAAACAAGCCCCATTATTTATATTACGTTGACTTCACTATATGTTAGTCTGACTTTGCATTATATTAGGCTGAAATGTCATTATATATTCGGTTGATTTATCATTATGCTAGGTGTGGTTTTTTTGTGGTAATTGATTTATATTCGCTTGAAATTAGTTGAGTTAGTGGCATCGACTGATCGAACGGAAAAAGTATTGGCGGGCTTTTTTTACTAGAAACACCGGTCCACCGGGTGTTACTAAAACGCGGAAACGGAACGCGGAACGGAAACGGATAACGGAACGGAAAACGGAAAAATGAATAAATAGATAGATATTAAAATATCTTTAAAGACTAAATCATGCCCGAAGTTTGCGCGTGTGTGTCTCAGGCATTGAAGGTGAATTCCATTTTGTAATGGACTGTTGTATTAAAGCTATATACTGGTGGTTCAAAACTTAATAAAAACTTTTACTGATATAGTGCCGGTATTTCAACAAGCTCTTCTCTAGTAATGATCTTATGCAGAACTTGGGATAACATGACAGCTTTAGTGTTTGAGCATTTTCCAAGGAAAGTTCGGGAACTTTTTAAAAAATGCACACCAATGTGAATTATATGTAGTTTAGAGAGTTTAATTCCTAAAGGTGTATTTCTTTAGAAGGGATATTTTGTACAAAATTTATACGGATATTCTGTAAAATACTATCATGTATGTTATACCTTACAAACTCTTTGAACTTGTCTTGCCACATCTTCAAGGCTGAGTGAAATTAATGCCGATGATGATGATGATGGGGGTTTTTTTACGTCCTACACTGATAAATTAATACCCTCGTTCGGACGGTGTTAGGGTTAGTTGTCCATGGACTCCACCAGGGTGGTTTTGTCGAAGCCCGGCCTTCGGGATATCTGTTCGAAGAACTTGGCAGCATATGTCCTACTAACGGCCGGACTGCTCCGATGTAACGTTGGCCTACTCCAGTACCCCACATGGGTAGAAGCGTTTCCCCACTCTGACCGTCTTGGAGGTCTTACATCTGCAGAGTGTGTAATACCGATGTTCGAGATATAAGTTTATATACCAAAAGTTAATCTGACATGTCATAAATCTTAATTTTACTGAACGATTTTAGCTGAAAGGATTATCAGGAACAAACGTTACCGACTAGGGTTAAAATCGTACTTGATTGACACCTTCTGAGTCTTTAAATCTTTCAAAGAATAATTATCTTCCTTATTGCCCTCAACGTTGCTGCGATGCCATAGGTCGAACTGGGGGTTTTTGCGTATCATTTTATAACAAGCTCCGCCTCTAAGCCAAGGTTTTCTTCCAAACTTCTTGTTTAATCCCACCCCCTAATATAAAATTTAATAATTAAATCAATCAATAATATAGAGTTGTGTGTGTGAGTGTTTTTAACGCCCTTGTCGACGCACCTAAAAATTGGATGATGCGAGATTGCCAAGGGGTCAGAATTTTGGAAAAAGTTGAGGGGGTGAAGGCAAATTAATTTATTGCGGAAAATCTGCACGAAAATTACAAATTGAATCAGGAAAAGGTATTCCTTTCCCCGAACAACAATCCCATTCAGATCCACCACTGCTTTAGCATGTTTTTATTCAAAAGTATAAACGAAAATTTTTAAATTTAATTGGTTTTTTTTCCTTGAAAAGGAAGGTGTGGGTGTGGTGTTTTACGCCTAGCGACACTATATGGGTTATATATATATATGTATGGGCGATTGCCAAAGAAGCCATGAACATGGAAAATTTTATTTTTACTTTAAAAATTGTATCTTTTTAATTTGAAATTAATATTGCTGAATGGATTTTTTTAAATTTTACATTGAAAGAGAAATCCTCAAAATTATATAGTTTCTATCGATTAAGGGCCTGGTTTAAGTGGTGCTTTGTTTAAACGAAACCGAAACCCTGATAGAATACTGTATTTGTTTTGCATTGTAATGTTGTGTGCAATTGAGTGTCATATACATGTATGTTATGCCCTATAAAGGCCACTATGATTAGGAATTAAGAATATCTTTGCTAGAAAAATTTCGCGTTTGAAAATTTATTTTCCAACTTAATTATTGAAAAAAAACGCTAATGAATTAATAACGCTATATATTAATATCTAACACTACAAAATCTTCTTTTATTACGTTAAAACTCCTTTTCGGAGTCTTTTGTATATTCATATTGATGATATTTGCAGGGGCACCTGCTAAAAGTAATGTTACATTTTGTGACAATGTAATAAATTTTGAGTTATATTGTCATTTTTTATGCTGACTCTGGTCCAATGAAATCAATCAAATGCACCTTTTGACTATGCCTACAGAAATGTAAAATTATTTGCGTTTTTATAAATGTATATGAAAACTGAAAGTCTTCGGCTATCTTCAGAATTTTTCAATTCTTTTGAGCTTTCTTTTAAATTCTTAGTCATTCGGTTTGTCAACTCTCGCGTGCCTGACTTTTTCAGTTTTTTCTCTACTGCATTTTGAAGGCTTTTGTTTTTAGTCACTTATTAGTTATCAAAATGAAAATACAAGTAAGCAGTACATGTTTTCAAATTTTCTTAGCTCAGGCTTTTGAAAATGATCACAAATAATTAAAGGCTATTTTAAAATTGAATGCAGCTAAGGGTTGCACTTAATGTAAATATGCAAAAAGACGTAACGGATCGATCTAATTATATTTGCAAAAATGAAGTCTGAGAAAACATTACCGCTATATCTTATTTGCACTGCAATTTACAATACGCCTGAAACAATTTATAATTTAAAAATCAAGATTTGCTATTGATGGAAACAAGGAAATGTGCATTTAACCGTCTATTTTAATACACCTACGTTAAAAGTTTATATTAAACATGGTGTTGATAAGTTCTGACCACTAGCAGATCCATAAAAGGGGCTTGATTGGAAGTGGGGAGGTGGGTACCAATATCACATATATCCTTAAAATTTTGCATCAAATATCCCGTATCCGAAAAAGTGTTTCCTAATATCCAATATCCCTGTAAATAAAATGGATTTTAATATCCCATATCCCAGTAAGTTTTGCCTTAAATATCCCGTATCCCATGAACAAAATAGGTGAATATCCCATATCCCAATATACCCTAAACAAGCCTCAATAATCCAGCAATCGACACAATATATTGAAGAAGACACTTAATATATAAACACGTCTACTGAATATAATAATGAAAGAGCTTAACATATGGACAAAAGCACTCAATATAATATAGATACAACATAATATAATGATAAAACCACCGAATATAATGGAAAACCCACCCAACATAGAGTTAAGAGTACCGACTATACAGTCAAAACCACTCAATATAATGACAATTACACCCAATATAAAGACATATGCACTCAATATAAAGACATAAGCACTCAATATAAAGACATTAGCACTCAATATAAAGACATAAGCACTCAATATAATATAGATACAACATATACCCTTAATATAAAGACATATGCACTCAATATAAAGACATATGCACTCAATATAAACTTGTTTCTACCGAATATAATGTCGATACCACCGAATATAGACAAAATCCTTATGTAAAGACAGCTACGGCGTTCCATACATTAATAAAGAAAAAATACTGTATGTAGGTATTGTCAGTGTTACTGCCTAAGGTAGAGTTTTTTCAGCGGTTTTGATTCCCATAAAAACAAGGCGCCATAATACAGCGGTAGGTGGTGTAAAGGTCCATTTAAACAAACACAAATATATCAAGAGTAAACAAAAATAGTCGTCATAATACAACATTTTAACATTGGTTCATACTCCCTGTCTGTTTTATATTCCCTGATGATAAGGCGATGGGAATATAGAATACAGACATGGAATCTCTTGTAAAACTCCACTAATAATTATATTCTGTTGAATTTTTTTTTTATGTTTACTTTATGTTTATTGTACATGAAAACGGAAAAACGTAGGTGTTATAGTTCCATCAGTTAACCGGATAAATTTTCATAGTTTAAATCCAACAAAACTTTTTATGGCATTGTAAATTTTATAAAATTGTTATTTTGACGACTTTATTTTCAACAAACATTGTATGATATATTTCATTTTAGTCCTTTGTTTCAATTTTTGCAGACTAAATTATTGGTCATCTACCTTGGTGAATTAAAGACTAATTGTAGATTCCGTAAAACGCAATTTGATTAACCAATCACATTGTAGGATATAGTTACTTACAAAGGCGTCAAGATAATATTTATCACTTAACAGTAAGGTGCGCATGGTCAACAAGATTTAAATGAATTCTTTGAGAAACCAAATACATGGATATTCTAAATACAGCAACTTTGAATTCACAAGAAAGTGATTACATGTTAGCTTGACTGCAACGAACACCTAGAGACGGATCTTAATCCTTCTAATGCAACGTGCACATAAAGCAGAACTGTCATTAATTTCGATAATTTATAAATGGGGGAAATACTGTTACACTGAAATCACTAACTAAGATAAAATACCAAAAGGACCTTATTAAGGTATTAAGTCATCTATTTGCGGCTGTCAACCGTGGGGTTGCGAGTTCGAGTTTGACTTCCAGCAGGGTATGTTTGACTCGTTATTGACTAGGATTGCAATTTTTTCAACAAGATTGAGGTTTCTCCTGGTAGTTCAGCTCCCTACCTCAATAAAAATTGGATACGAAGAACACTTAAAACTTACTCAAAGTGCTTAAACCCGATTTAATTAAACATTCGACTCTACGCTATTCATCTCGGAAGTCCGGGGTTCTGACTTGGTCTCGGAACCACTGACTTGGGAAGATGACTATTTGAATCAACCGTTCAACTGTGAAGCTTTACCATACGTTTTGTCTAAAAATAAAAATAAAATGTGTCGTCGTTTTCATGTCTGACCAACAGACATTTATATTCCAAAATCATTAATTAAAGAAATGTTCATCTGGTCTTTGTCAGACACACACACAATTACACACACAAATAAAAAATACACAAGATTTAATATTATCACATTTTGTTTTCCGCTCAGCGGAATTCGACTCAAACCGATAAGAAACGATGACACTTACCCATTCGTCTGCATTTTATCCAGCGTTAGATGTTTGTTTTGTTTGTTTGTTTGTTTGAATAGTGTTTAACGCCAATTTCTGCAATTTCTCAGCTATATCATGGCGTCCAGTTTTTGGGAGAAAACCGGAGTACCCGGAGAAAAACCGCGACCTTAGGTAGGAAAACGACAATCCATATCAATTAAGATTAGAGTCGTGTGCACCTTGCCCGGATTGAGGCTCGAAACCCAACCTCAGTGTTGATAGACGACGTGATCAATTTTAGAACTCGGTAATGTTCGGCAAACATCGGAAGTACAACATATTTTTCTCACAATACTAACCTTTTTTGTTTAAAAAAAAATTTTGTATCAATAATTAACAATCAACCTCTTTAATACACATGTATTTAATGTCCGAAATTTAAATTAAACTGCAATTATTTGTCAGATATCTTAAATCGCATTTCCGTTCACGATTCAACGTTCGCAAATAAATGTATGCATTAATTTCTGAATTTACAATATATATATATATATATATATATATATATATATATATATATATATATATATATATATACTGATTGAATTTAGGGTTGTGTGCTACACACCTCAATATATATAGATTGAATTTAAGGTTGCAACAAACCACGGTTTGCCCTTAATCTTTTACACAAGTGTTTTTAAACAAATAGGTGAAAAGGACATTCAATTGTGTCACATATTCTTGTGTACCAAATATATATATATTGTTATCAAATTTAAGTTTGTTATTTTAAGTTATATTATAAAACCTAGCTTTGGGTTTTTTTTTACAATTTACAGCTTTTTCCATTTTTCTGGCTCTCTTTTGACCCGCAAACACAAAAACAAACAAGAACTGTTAGTAAATGTGTTTACTCTTTTTTATCTACTCATTATAGGGACTCGATGTTCCAGTGGTTAAGGTAGCAAGTGCTACTAAATTGATCACGTGCTTGTCAACACTGAGGTGGGTTCCATCTCACTGCCGGAAGAGTTTGCACGATACCACGAAATTGCTGAAAGTTGCGTTAAACACTATTAAAACAAAACACACAACATAAACAGTATGCACTTTTTATAAGGGAAACCACACCTTTACCCCTGGTGTCATACTGATTTTCCGATTTTTAAACATAGAGATATGATTGCAATGTCCTACATATATTTTGAGATTTGTTTTTTATTGAGGTTGAACGTTAATCTCAGCCATTTTCAGCAATATCATGGTGTCCAATGTTAAACCGGAAGGAACCTGTGGTACCCGTTAAAACTCCCGCCTTCAGCAGGAAAACTGGCAATCTTTGTCAATTGGATTAGGAGTTAAGCATACCCTGTAAGGCTCGAACACGTATCCTCTGTGTTGACATTCCGGGGATCAATAAAATATTGATATATTTTTTAAGGTCATAAAACTAAGGAAGGTTTAAATACACACTGCAGCGTTTATGCTACTCTGACTATTTTAATTTCTTCTTGTATATTTAAAGAATAAATTAAAATTTCTTAAATAGCACAAAAATTTTCACACAGCATAATAAGACTTGCGTTATACCATACACTATCAGAACACATTTATCTGCCTTTAACTTCAACTTTCCAATTGTCAACCTCCCGTTCATCGACATCAACATTGCAGCAGCTCCAGTGTATGGTGTGTACATTTCACAACTTATACTTTATTCTAGATTCTAGATCACTGTTGTTGACTGCTAAACTACTCAAACAAGGGTTTGTTGTACCTAGGTTGATGTTATCTCTCCAGAAGTTCTATTGTCGTCACCATGACTTAATTGATCGTTATGGGAAATCAGTGTCTCAAATACGATCTGACATTTTCGCTGAGTCATAGGTAGTGTTTCCTATTCCTGGATGTGACTTTTCCCTAGACATGACAATGAGTAACTCGACGGGTGTCTAATTAGAGGCAGGCACTGCTTACTCGTCCGGAGCACCTGAGTGCACCCATGGTTTTTATTGGGTTCGGGTTACTCTCTTTCTGTGTTTTATGTTTTTTTGGTTTTTGTGTTGTTTGTCTATATCAGGATTTGTAACTGTCCCTTGGCTTTTGGCTGTTGTTGTTCAGTCGGTTTTCTTTGCTATTTTCTTTGAACAAAAAAATTTATTTTACTTCATTTAACACAAGTAAAACATAACAAACACTAGCGACAAAACAGAGAAATGAAAGAAGTACAAATAGTGACAATTTTGATTAGACTGTTTCTATAACTGTCCGCTGGTCAGTTGAAAAATAACAAGAAGAGTCGACACTGAAACAATAATCAAAGGAGGGGGGACTATAGGGGGGTCCATTAACAGGTAAACAATTTTTTATTTTTCCCAAAACAGATAACAGTAAATTTTAAATAATAATAACAGATAACAGCATCATTCACATGAGAAAACAGAAACAAGTGAGTTCAAAAATCTAAAAAAAAAAAAACATAACAACAGAATCTCATCGAAGCGCAATACTACACAGCAAACAGGGTTTTTATTTTCACTATAACAGTTAACAACAATTTCATTTTTTTTTAAGAAAACAGATAACAGCTAATGGTTGAAAAATAGTTAACAGTTGCTTTATTTAAAAAAAAAAAACAACAGTTAACACATATGTAAGAAATGTCCAAAACACATTAACAGAAAAGATCTTGCCCCCCCCCCCCGCCCCACAGCAAATAATAATAATAATAATAATAATAATAATAATAATAATAATAATAATAATAATAATAATCTATATTTGCTATATGTACACAATGCTTCTATACCACCATAACCTTTGACACAGAACCCAGCAAATATTCAATACCCCATAAAGGATTATTCCATTTTTATAGGACGATTCTGAACCTCAGTACCTGTCCTAGTAACAGGGGTTAGATAAAATGGGTAACACTGCGCGAATATTACTTCCATTACCTAATATGCATTTTACTCAGCTACACATAATAAAAAGATCATTACCGTACATCATAATAATCATGAATTATAGTCATCACATTTGACGTCATTATATAAAAAAGGGAGATAACTAAAAAATTCTAATTAAAAAAACAGGAAGAGAGAGAATTGTTAAAATTCTGTCATCGAAGTGATTAAAAGAAAAAAATTGGTGTTGGTATAAAAGGCATGTCCTCATAAACTAATACTTTCCCTTGGCCTTGGTATTAAAAGCACGTCCTCATAAACAGCTGGTACTATCGCCTGGTCTTATTATTAAAGGCGTGTAAGTGGAGTGATCTAAACTATTTAATATTATATGGTCTCATTCCTACAGTATATTTAGACTCCACCCCATTATACAGTACATTAAGCGCTTTGATTGCATAATATGTGTAGCATACTAAATACAATATATATGATACGTTCTACATACTATACATAAAATACGTTTCTATACAGAAGTGACTACATACCAGGCCCAAATTTGACATCTCAGTCTAATTGCAGCATATGTAGTGTTCAACAGGCAGTCTATGTAACAATCTAAATATTATATAACTAGCCGCCTAATATACCACATCGGCCATTAATATATGTAGTGCGCGACATACACTATATCGAGAAATCTATTAAATTTGAAAACTTGCCATATTTGAATTGGGGGGACCACGGTGGCTGACTGGTTAAGGTAGTTCGTCTACTATTGATAACGTGGTCTGTCAACACTGCGATTGCAGGTTCGATTCTCACTGCGGGCAGGGTGTACTCGACTCCAATCTTTTCTCCGGGTTTTCTCCGGGTACTCCGGTTTCCTCTCACAATAAAAAATGGACGCCATGATATATAGCTGAAAAAATGCTGAAATTGGCGTTAAACACCATCAAACAAACAAACATATTTGAATTTAGGCTCTAGAAGAGTGGGTTTTAAAATGGAAAACGCTACGTCGGAAATCCTAATAAAAGAAGCGAGGTTCTTTACGGAGAACAAAATGAACCAGTTACAATAAATAGTCTAGTATACCAATTGTTAACTGGTATGCATAGTAGATTTGTTAAGATATCATTTTCATATGTCTTTTACATATTTTATTATTATTTAAAATGTGAGGTTTTATCTGTCAGTTGAATTTTCTCGGAGCAAATTTTTTTTCAGAAGTTCTGTACATTTTAACATTTGAAATATAATGAAACTAACATCAACACAAAGACGATACATGTTTTCAATAAATAAAACCTATGTTCTCTTTAAGTAATCCATGTTTGAAATATCCAGGCGAAATTTTGCTGGGAGTTGACATTTTGAATTTAACAGTAAATCAAAATTATGGAATCAAGTTACATTTAATGTCGGAACGAATACAATTTGTCGTAATTGTAACAAATGAAAAATTTATTTCATTAAAAACAAATCCATAATATAGATTCAAATGGTGTCGGCCATTCGATGTAATGGGAGTGAAGGGGTATCTGAAATAAAGCTTCAAACAGGACTTTAAACTTCCTCGATATTCTAAAGAAAGACATTTTTTTTTGAAAATTTAGATATTTTTCTTTAAGTTTAACGTAGTTTGCATGCGGGTACAAACTTGTTTCATATCAAACTTAACTGAAACGTTCCGCACGATTTTCTTGCGGAATGTACGCACGGGAAAATGCGTTTAAAGATGAAACCTCGCATTTGACTAAAAACATAAAATATCAATATCCGATAAAAAAAAATGTTGAAAATAAACATGAAATGAGAGGTTTTATTAATGGAACTAGATGTACCACAGACATAAGTTTTATTGATAGTTCTTGTATACCTTTGTCACCACGATTTTGTGTTTTTTCAATGACTTCAAAGCATGAATTGTACTTATTTTGTTTCATAATCGACATCTACATCTATGACATGCAGAATTCCAGTCAGGTTTTGCATTTGTTATTGTTAGTTTACGTAAGGAAATCATTTAGTACTTAATTTTGTCGACTGTGTTCGCCTTTTGTTATGTCGCCCCACCCCACCCCCCTTTTTTGTTCCATTGTAAACCTCCCCTCGCCATTTATTCATACAAGTACAGTACCACTGCCGCGTATTATGCATTTACAACCTTTCATCGCGTGTCTAAGGTACAGGCCAGTTGTAACTTGTCTTATGCATGCACTATCGCGGATATAGCTGAAAGTTTTACTTCTCTTGAGAATTGTATGATCTACAAATCTTTACTTATTTAAGAATGTTTTCTACACTAGCTTTCATTGAACATATCGTTTTAGGATTTGTATTGAGCTTGTCAACTTTTTGATATGTTTTGTTTGCTGTCATGTAAATGTACTTTATCATCGTCTGTGTACCTTTGTCTTATGATTGTATTTTTGTTCTTTTAGTTTCTCCACTTCTCAGGGAGTCTGATACCGAATAAAGATTCTACCAGCTAGACACCTTGTTATAGTACAGTGAAAAAATCTGATAACACATCTTCATGTCAGACTCAGAACGAAGAACATTGAGATCCACACGAACTCTCACATCAGATGGAAGGTCTCATTTCCAGGCGTCATTAGAGAGACGTTTACGAGACATTAGGTGGTCGAAACGCGACATTGATGTGATCCTTATGAACCTCGACGAAAATCCAATTTTAACTTTGGTTGAAGCTCAACTAGTTAGAACAGACCTCAACAAATGTGCATCGAAATATGAGAAACTTTCTAAAGACTTCATAGAGTTCTTGGAAAACAAACGTACAGAAGAAGCCGAAAGAGACAAATCGATTCAGTATTCCCCTGATCAGGAAAGAATATCTTCGATTTAACGGTGAAAAGTCCACAAAGATCACTAGGAACCCGTATTACAAACCGCTCAGGTAGCGCTGAATCGGAACTGATAAGACAGAGAGTGAAACTAGAAACTGCCAAAACAAAACTCAAGTATGCAAAGGAAGAAGCACCCATCTTGCGAAAGAAAGCAGAATTGAAAGTAGAAAGAAACATTATGACAATGAAACGAGAACTTAGGAGGCCCAGTCAGGGCTCGAGGCAGTAAAGGAGGTGTTAAGGTATGAATGCCGATTCCGACCTTAACGGAGGTTGCAGGCTCCAATCGATACTCGAGCCTAGGAACCTCGTCAGTATAGAGAAAGATAATGTAGTTCAGAACACTCGAACTACACCAAAGTAGCCACATCAGAACCCCGGTAGTAGCGGTAACCTAAGCGAAGTTGCAGCAGAGCGAACGGAAGAATTTGTAAGAGATCAGAATGCTAGGTCTAAAGAACAAGCTGAATTGAATCCCGGTGCAGAACCTTTCGTTCCAAACGTTATCACATTTAATCAAGAAGCAAAGGCGATAGCTAATAGCGTTGTGAAAAAGGACTTGTTGTCTTCCTGCTTGTCGGCCTTTGACGATAACCATCACACTATATGTCATGGAAGCTTAGTTTTAAAAGTATTATAGCTGAAGTTGATACTACCGCTCTTGAACAACTTGATTTACTCACTAATTTTAGGAACAGCATCAAAACGACAAGCACTTAACATTAGGGCTGCAAACGCAAGTAGAACTCATTTGGAAGAGACTCGATAATTGGTATGGAACGGCCGAAATACTCGAGTCATCAATTCAAGCTAGACTCAGCTCGTTTACAAAGCTTACTAATCAACACAGAAAAGAACTGTTTGAATTGTATGATTTAGCCGCCGAAGTTACTGCATTGATGGCAGATGAGAAGCCTCGAACAACTTTCTCATACTTCAACTCATCTCTTGGCGTAAACCGTTTTGTATGCAAACTCCCATATGCACTCCAAGAAAAGTGGACCACTTCAGCAAACGCTTACAAATTGAAAAACAAGCTGCAGGTTACCTTTCCACTTTTCACGCATTTCGCACAATTCTTGAACAATGTCGCCGAGATGATCAGTGATCCTGGATTTATATTTGACAGTACAGAAAATAAAACCGCACACTGATAAACTGATCAAGGACGTAAAACCTCGCACAAATAGATCTGTGTCGACCATGAAAACAGAAGTGTCCCGAACTCAGAGAAATTCAAGCGATTCTAATGACAAAGACACTCAGTCAGAAGAAATGTGTCCATAATATATGACAAGTAACAAACTCAATGCTTGTCGTGCTTTTCGCTCAAGCCTATATCAGAGCGATTGGAATTTCTCAAATATACATGTAAGAGGACGTGATCAATGTACAGGACACGTCAAATGTTGCGTGTGCTCATCTAGCAATTACCCCTCTGCATTACACGTAGATATCACCAAATCCCGGAAAAATCACGAGGGGGAGGAAACAAAGGACAGTGTGAACAATTCATATACGGAAATTGTTATGTTCACCATTAACAAAACCCGCAACGGTTCATGGCTTTGTTCTATATAGTTGACGATCAAAGCAACCAGCAGAGAAGCTGAATATGTTCTCTCTTCTTGTGCAGGGACAATTTACCATGAATGGAAGACGAGCTGCCGGTTCTTCCAAACATAATAGAATGTAACGAAATTCTAAAAAACAGGGTAGAGATCCCTCCATCAGCGATCGCTGCCCGATTCCCACAAATGATGGACATTGCACAATTTATTCCTGAAATAAACAATAATTCTGAGATAGATTTGTTAATTGGCAGAAAACTTATTTCCGCACATCACGTCTTGGATCATCGTATCGGTGACCATAAATCTCCCTATGCTTAACGTATACGTGGGTGATAATAGGCAACGTTTTCCTAGGCAAGATTCACGAACAGAACGTAGTTAAAGTGAACAAGACGACGATGCTTCAGAACGGTCGACCGACAACAATGACTCCATGTAAAAACGAGCTCTTCATTCATGCTGTCTTCACAAAAACACGATGGGACAAACCATAGGGATTGTCTATCGAAGACAAGACTTTTCTAGACGTGATGGACTCGGGTCTTGAGAAGATTGACAATGGTCACTGGTTGGCTCCATTTCCTTTTAAACCCCACCGACCCATTCTTGCAAACAATAGGGTACTCGCCAAACGTCGTGCAAAGTCATTTGACAGGAGTCTTCATCAGGGTTGAAAATAAAGAAATATGAAGAAAGCTGTTTGTAGATCTGAACTTATAACCGCTGGGGCACATCAGTAAATACAGCGACTAACTCAAAAAGATCGACTTGATAAGATGCACTTGTTGATGATGAGCGTAACCCTACTTTAGTGACCGACTTTGTAAGCGTGAATTCTGCTGTTAATCTTATATTTGAATTTTTTTATAGCGGATATATCCGTTTCATGCACAGTAGTTAATAAGGTTAAGAAAAACTGTAAAAAAAAATGGTTTATGACCAATGGTTCGATAATGAATGTAGACAGAAGAGAGACGCTTTCAACAATTCTAGAAAAACCTATAACAAGTGTAAGACAGATGCAAAGAATAACTGTTTAGCTAATAATATAAAAAGACGCTAAACAGAAGTTTTGAAAGGTATCAAAGTCTTGAACGAAATACGTACGTAACTCCTCAGACCCCCAAAAAGTTTAGGAGTATTCTAAATCGTATTTCAGAGAAGGAAAAACCACCGGTCGATGTATCGCTATGTGATTTGTATGATTGATTATTTTATAAATGTAAATGAAACCGACGTGGAAGTTAATGAGTTAAAATATGACTTTATCGAAACCAAGAAAATGAAATTTTAAATGTTCTTATATCCCAGTCTAAAATTAGAGATGTTATTATGAATTACTGTAATGGTAAATCATGTGGGCTTGATAATGTATATATTGTGATATTGTGATTGAAATTGATGTACAACTTTTTAACTATATTTTTGATACTGGTATTATACCTGACAGTTAATAAATTGGTGTTAATAATCCTATATTTAAAAAAATCCTTTAACTAAAGACCCGAACAATTATACACCGATCACTCTGACTAATTTTTCAGATGAAGTTGATCTGACATCACAAGTCCAGTCTGAATTTTAGAAGTCACATTCAGCCATTGGTAATATATCTATATTACAAAGCGTAATCAATTTTATTTATACTAATAAAATTATAGACCCCCTTTTTTAAGCGCGCATCACAAAACACAGAGAAATAGCGCAGTATTAACCCATATAAGGTTAAATGCAGTTAATGTTGCATATGCAAAATATTTAATTTTTATATCGATTATTGCTTTAAATAATTAGCAATCACGATTAATTACGTCAGCAAACAGAGCTCCAGATAAGATTTTCTTAATTGGGTTTTTTACCCATCATATGATTTATTTCATTGGGTATTTTTTTATATATCACTTTTATCATTTTTTTTACACACTCCAAAATAAGTTAATTGGGTTTTTTACCGATCTAAAATTTATTGAATTGGGTTTTATTTAAGCTGACAAAAATGTACTTCACTATGGTTTTATACATGTAGATAACCTTTTGTGGTTTTGCAGCAACTACAGAAACATTTGAATGTATTGTGCAGAGAGCATAGATCTTCCATTTGACCAAGACATACATCTTAAATAACACAACAAATATATTGTACCTTTGACAATGGAAACTATCTTGAGGTCAAGATTACTTATAGACAATAGTTAAATGAGAGCACACAGGTCTATTCATAATTAATGGACAGCCAGCATTTCTAATCTATATGTGCACTCCAATAAAATTATTACAATTAGTATTGTTTGGTTGGTGGATGTCACGGAAGCCCTTTTTCTTCCACTTCTATTCATCATGGGGTCATTATATCCTATTCATGGAATGAACATGGCAGGGTGAAAAAATTTTCTCTTTTGTTTCTGCTTTTGCTTATAACTGCTATTGCTTAAGAGTTGGATATTTTGAAAGGTATGGCATTACTGTAGAACAAGAATACATTTTTTTCCAGTCAATGTCTTTACAGTGGAAGCACTTCATAAGGCTAAAGTGTGTAATGTGGTACAACGTGACCACAGCATTGAAATGAAAGTAGAAAAACCATTCTTAAACTTTAAGGTAAAATTCCCGAAAAATGTCCATGGACACGTATACTTTTATCTCCATTTTTATGTAATTTAGCATTATATGTGTAATGCCCCATATATGAAATTTTACGTGAAAGAAAGATTTTTTTAATACAAAATTTTGATGTCTCGCCCGTTCTGTTACTTTTGCACAAGCCATCCAAAAGATAATGACCTCTCATGGTGCCAACAACAAAATACTAGACTGGTTCTAATTATAAATACGATTTTGGAAGAAAAGTATTTATATTTAACAGGGAACATGCATCTCTTCTTGTGAAATAAATCTCCATACCTGGAGCACCGTATGCTGCAAGAAATAGACATTACATTCGGAATATCTCGGTTGTTACGTTGTGAAATAATGGGATCGTAATTACGCAACTTTGTTTATTTATTTGAATGAATTAACGCAATCACTGAACAATTGTATGCACTCATTGAGTGAATTATGCATGTTTCTAAAAATTGATTGGGTGTTAGACCTTTGATATTGCGTTTTGCAACGCAAAGCAATACAAATAATTGGTTTTATGAAAATTTAATTGCGTAATAACGCAAATACGCAGCTTATCTGGAGCTGCAAATTTGTACCGGATACGGTCCTCCTTTACATTTTAAAATTTATTTCCGGGGCAACCCGTGAGGTGTACAAAACTAACGTACACCTACCCAACTGGAAACTATTAAAATAGAAGGCATTTATTACGAGGTAAATTTGTAATCAGTGAAAGCGTAACTTCAGTTCTTTTTTAATGTCATATTAGTCCTGATCACAGTGAAAACAAAATTCGCAGGACCTACCAGACATGTGTGGTGAAAATCACTTCAATTCCATTCGTTTTCGTGAAGTGAGCCGGTTGAATTTAAACAAGAACGAATTGTTCGCTTGCTTCATGTGACCAAATTCAATAGCTGTAGTTCGTACTTGAATATATATAAGGTTACATGCAGTTGATGTTGCACATTAAAAATATTTAAGTGTTGATATCGATAAAGTCGATTATTAAATTATTTCTCAGTGTTTTGTGATGCGCGAGGTCTGTAATTTTAGTAGTATAGATGATAAACATTTTCGTAAATTTCTTCGAGACAACGACCCCAAATTTATGCAAAGCGACCCATCCCTGTCATATTAACCTACAGTTGTGTTTCTTATATTGCTATCATAAAAGTAACCACCAGAGTCAATACCAAGGGTAGTCCGAGAATCCTCTGCTGTCCAATGCTTTTTTTTGCGTGGGACGTCCCACGCAAAAAAAAACCAATAGCGTTAGACGGCAGAGGATTCTCGGACTATACCACGGGTTCAAAAAATCCGTCTTTCTTGTATTACATAAAAAGAAGAAACTATTTTGAACTTTTGTTGATTTTAGTCCAGCATTCGATACAGTGTGGGATTGGCAAAAGTTACTACAAAATAAACTTAATGGTAAATGTTTCAGAATAAAAAAAAATCTTTATCAGATAGTAAAATCTTGTGGAACAAAAAAAACACATAGTTTTAATGTCAGTCAGTGTCGAAGACATGCAAACAATGTTAGATATTTTTCAAGAATACTGTAATTTTTGGAAACTTCACGATTATGTTGCAAAAACAAAGTTTGTTATTTTTGAAAAGAGTTAATGAAAATGTTGTATTAACTTTTGACAATTGTGTTTTTGACGTTTGTGATCACACAATTATTTAGGAATTTTTTTCCCTTTCAACAACAGTTTTGTAAACTCAAAGTAAACAAGTTGAGCAAGCACAAAAAACTTTATATGAGTTTATTAGATGATAAAAAAGAATTTGCCTACTGACCTCCAGCTTAACATTTCTTGATGCTCTTGTGAAACCATATTTCTTTACTCTTGGAAGTCACATGATAAAAATGATAATACTAAACACTATCAAGTTTTTCAAGAGAATACATAGAGTCCGATAGACAACACCAAACCACAGGGTGTTTGGATAATTAGGTCGCTACCCATTTAATGTTGACATTAAATGTCGTATGCGTATATTTTCGAATTATTTCATCCAAAACTTTATCTTTATCAATATATTCACTTTTTATAAAACTTATATGAACAAGGAGAACGGTTTTAAGTGGTTTCAATGTTTTCAATCCAAATAAGATGATATTGGGTTGATCTTTCTGTTTAATTATAACATGTAAGGCAGATTTTAAGAGATAAGTTTATTTAAAAATGGAGGTCTTATTTCGCTAACTCATTTAGAGGCACACTTTATCTCTCATTTAAGGAAGATTTTAAGTTTTAAGCTTGAGTCTTATCTACTTAGTCTAAATCAAGTAAACAAGATGCTCATTACTAAATTACGTCTTTCTATTCTTAAAAATTCCAATGGAAACTGGACGCTGACATTATATTCCAAGAGACAACAAAATATGTCACAATTGTAATATGGGGGAAATTCATTACCTCCTCATTTATAACAATAATAATTGTGTCGAAATTCAGAATAAATATAGTCCAAGCATAAATAAAATGATAGGCATTTTCCAGTAGTGTGTGGTGTAGAGTTTTTATTAAGAAAACTTGTTCTTTGCTATAACCAGCTTATTTGAATCTATCAAATATAGTTGACGTTGCATTCACTATTCCCCCATGTTTTTCATTGATTGATTTATTAATACATGCATATGCACATTTATGTGATGTATGTATAATGTTTATGTTGCGCTTATAAGCCTGAGTTAATTAATACTATCTTATTATCTTCAAGTAATTACATAACTCTATACTGACATATGTAATATCATTTTAAAAAGAACGCCATTTAATGCGAATTGCTATTGCACACATACTATTCATTTATCTTAAATAAGTGTATATTTGTCAGAATCTGAAAAATGCGATTGAAAACCTTGTATCATTTACAATGGTGATAAAAAATGTACTTTTGTCGGAACTACAATTTGACGTCATAATGAATTGAATGACTCTCTTTATATGAATGAGTTGTGATGTATTAACACGTATAACGTTATGAAGAGGAGGAAACAACAAAACAACAGTGACCCACCACAAAAATAAACACGGGTGAGCATAGTGCAATTTTTTGTCCGTTGTGTAACATGATAAATATAGCAATTAAAGAAATCATGTACATGTATAGAATATGCCTTATTTGATATTTTTGTAAGACTTTAAGTATTTCTATATCGTTATTGTACGACAGTGGGGTGGGGGTTTAGAATCCCTAACTGGTTTTACAATGCTACACTACATATACTTGACAATTTTAGGTGGTGAATATGGGAGGCCCGCTTATTTGTAGTTGCCAGGTTATTATATACTACAGAAAGCCTGACCGTGACAATGTTTGGTCACGTGATTGGAGTGTGCCACTTTCATTGCACGATAAAGCCCACTTTTGTAGATTTCGTTATACCGTAATAGCTCTACAACATCTTAATTTTTAATGTTATTGGTTTTTGAACTTGAGTGTAACTGATCAGTCTTGATTAGACGAAATACGCGTATGTTGTAGTAAATTCTATTAACCTTAGTATCTTTACTAATTTTATTCGTATAAGATTAGAGTTATCGCAGCCGCTACAAATATTCAATTATCTGCCTCTACCCATACTTCATACTTTTACAGGAACAGTAAGAATTGTGTTCCCATTGTGCTATCATATCATCCTATTTTGTTGTTGATTTTTTGTATTTGTTTACGCGTCTTGCAGAATTATTGCTCGCTGGTCGATAAGTCAACGTTCAATTAATCTATTTATGTCATGTTAATGTATTTATTTATTTCTTGAAGTGATAATTATACTAGCTTTATGTATGATGTTATTCCCCATTTTATATTCCTGAGTGTATACTGAAATAAAACACGTCCACAAATTAAAATTACAACTGAAGCAGATCAGGTATTAAATGATACAAGAAACACAATGACTACAGCTACATGTACATACATATAAAACTTGACAAATACAAAAAAATCAATGTTATAAAAATACAACATATTTATGTCTTCCTATAAAAAGGCAAAACATAAAAGGTCTTATGTTTAAATGTTCCCAATCTCGAAAAATGTATATTTGCTTAAAATCAAGTTTCTATTGACACTTTTGGTTGTTACCACATAATCACATTTATCGACTTTTAAGACATGCGTAAGGACATAACTGACAACATTCACAAGGTGGCAGTACGCGGGAATTATAAATGTCCGGTTCTATCTGGAAAGGATAAGGATAAGAAGAGCGGATCATAAAGGCGAATATTACCAAATAGACATTTATTCTGCCGTTTAAATTGTTGGCGATACTACTGTCTGGAAGCTGAAGGTTAGACATGAGGTGAAACCTGATTTAACCAACCAACCATTTCTTTTGAATAGCCTGTATCTAGTTAGAGCTATTACTCTATTTGTTTCATTTTAACATGCATAGCAACGTTTTCTAAGACATTGAAAAGCGGTTGTCATAGTTAACCTTAATATTCTTTTTTGAAAAAAACTAGATTTGGTACAAACTAAAAATGTTTCTCTTAAAGAGTATAATGATTTGAAAATATTGGGTCTATCCGAAGAACAATAAATTATGAAGTTCACGTTAAACCAATCTGTTTAAGATATTATACTGGAGTTTAATATAACCGGACTAAATGTAAAAACATATATCGTGAACCTGTATTCATCAATCGTTATTATTAAATAAAATACTCGGTTGAGGGCTTGCCAGAAAATGGGTGTAAGAGCATGACGAAGTAATCTCGGTACAATGTCTGAAATGATAACTGTGCGAGGTCTTTAATTCGAATTAAGGTCAGTCGAATCATCATCATCATCATCATCATCATCATCATCATCATCATCATCATCATCATCATCATATCATCATCATCATCATCATCATCATCTAATGTCATTAATGCCATTCAACAGAAGCTGGTTGATACAATATTCCAATGTCTGAATGTGTGCAGATTTAATACAACAGTCAAAACATTCTGGGTCAATCGAGATTTGTTTCACTGCAAACACGTAATATTTCCTGCCATTGTAACGACTGACCAGCAATGTGTCCTTATGATAGGAGACCCTAATTTTGATAGTCATGCTAATTAGATATCAACAATTATTACCAGTGTTTTATGAATTTTTCATCTTAAAAAAAACATGGAGTAATTTCTTATTACACAAATATCAGATTTAGAGATACACTACTAGACCAAATTATAACAGCGCATGCCGCTGCTAGTGGAAATGATTTTTTTCACAGACGATAATTGTCGCAATCACAAAGCTGGTGTAGTTTATGGAAAACGAAACAATCGATTGAATGGAACGTTCATGGGACAAGCTACATGGAACCGTTTCTGCGCGTTTGATACCTCTGATAAACCACCAAGAGGTTACTACTTTATTATTGTATCGATAGAATAATAGATTAACTAAAATGTGCTTCCAGAGATTTATCGGAAACATGTCGTGCGATAATCCAGGTTCCTGGTGGTCATACTTGTAGGTAACAAAAGAGGACTGTCAAACTGATAAACTATTAACTTTGCAAACCCAATGTGTGTGTTACTTTATTTTGACGGGTCGTCCGCATGTAAACTGTCTAACCATTTTTATTAACACCCTCAAATTGCATAATTTATCGTGTATAAGTGCGAAATTATATTTATTATAAAACTATTGTTTTTGCTTTGAATCAAATAATTTTAAAAATCAGTATCCGTACCTTCTTCCTGTACAGTATAGTAGAGTATGCTTAACATGGTTGTTACATTTTGGATATGTTTATCATTTATTTTAAAATTTAAAAAAGATGGAGGGAGGTGAAACATGGGCCTTTGTGCATTGTAGTGTAAAAGTCATGTTGAACTCTTAAAGAATTATATTTATGTGGGTTTTTAACTTTAATCTTTGGCGATGCACTTGTTTATATGATATTTTTCAGTAACATCCCCCATTAACACGTACACACGTGTAAGTTTATTTTTGTTCACACACACACACCGTTATTATTAGCAGATTTAATATCCGGAAATGAAGTGAGAAATCATGAGAGATAAAATGATATTTCTTAGCTATAAATAATTCGTAAAAGTAGCTGAATATGTAGGAACATGTTAAAGTTGGTTGATCAATGTTAATTATCATTAAAACGTTTGTGTGAATTAATTTCATTGTTTCTTTTTTGACTTTTTTTCTTCAAACTTCTGTATCTACTGCATTTGGTAACATTGTATTACAATGTTTGTTGTTTTTCCTTCTCATGGTTTCTGTACGAATAAACCATATCTTATAGCTTTCAAATATGAGGCCGGACTACAAGGTTAAAGCCCTGGCACTTCCACAGGAAGAAAAAATACATTCCTCTTTTGTCTGCAATTTATTCTGAAAATCGTCTTTTTATATTTTTGTACATTAAAACAATTTTAGCATTATATGTTCTGTAAATAGGATCAATAATTTATCGAATTATTAACGTCCAGAAAAAAATCAGCTATATTCATGATTGGAACAAGTTATTAACAACAAATCAACTAGACAAAGATCCAACGGAAACAAATTTTTGAATGTCACTCGAAGAAAATATTGAAACCTAGATCGGATGCCACAGGGGGGCTAACTCTTTTTAAAAATCTACAAACAAAAATTTTACGAGGATGTGCCGGGCAGCTCTGTACGTTGAGCACAGGATTCCCTAAAGACGTCATGCTTTCGTACATGTTTTATGCTAACAAACTGCATCACATTTAATGTAGATTGTATTCTGGTGTTGATTTTTATGTTTAAATCAGATCACGGTTATCTGACAAAATAAGTTTTAACAATAAAAGTGTTGAACAACGAAGACTAAAAGTTGTTATTCAAGAAAATATCCAGGTTCTGTCATTAGGTCTTTCTAGGTCAGAAATGAAACTTTTGTAATCACAGTACAGAATAAGAAATAAAAGTTCATAATAAAACAGATGATGCCACATTTTTTAAATTAATATTTGCCTTCTTAGTGTAAACATTTTTGTATTGATTACAGCATTCTACTTAACAAGAGTAATAAAGATGGGATTAGAAAAGACTCTTTATATTTAAGAAAATATATGGAAAATAAAATTCACAGAGATATTAATCTCGTTACTAAATTATTTACAAAACACTTCTTTAAAAAGCGTTGACATTTCACTCGTATTGTTTCTTGAATGTACACAACAAATAACCTTAAAGAAATATCGATCGATTACTTGTATTATTGCTTTATAGGATAGTCCAGCTGTATTCGGGACGAGAAAAGTAAACAGACAATAAATTAATTACGGCATGTGGAGTTGACCAACAGCAAAAATTACAATGCGCCTGCCTGGCGCTAAAAACTACAAAAGGTTCTTTACCGTGGAAGGAGCGCGGTGCTTGTGACATAGTCAAAACTACTATGTTCTATGATATGGCTTCCATATGTTACACCACTCAACTCGCGCTGAACAGCTCTGTGGGTCAATTCCTCGGAACTTTTACGGAACTCAACCAAAGAAAGCACATACAATAAATTACTTTTATATATAAAATCCTTAAGATAAAATATTAATGAGAAATTATATATTTGTATTTATTCATCATCGCCGAAGAAGTCCCTAGAAGACTTTTGATTTGCAATGATAAATTTGAAACAAGATATTTCTAAATCTATAAAATATTATACAAGAGAGTAAAAGATGTTTATGATCGGTTTTTATAACGATCTTTAGGATTCATCAATTTACTCTCATTTCAAATATAGATCAAATAGATGGTAAATTTCCATTGAGAAGTTTTAGTAACAGGGATCAAACTAAATCGTTCCGAAATTTTATGACAGCGTGGTTTATTGCGATGTAATAACAAGATATGATTAGCTCTATTAAAACTGATAGGTTGATATCCATGTCTTAAATTACGGGATGTCAATTCGCAGTATTCCAGTTCTGCTTTAAATTTGAAAAGGTTAACTTAAAGTTAGACTTGGAACTGCATATAAATCAGAGCTACATTCACTTGCAATTTATTTATTACCGACATGAATTTTGAAATTCTTAGTTTGATAAAAACTAAAGGGCTTTTCAAGTCTTACAAGTATTCAGGGGCCTTGAAAATGTTACATTTTAGGAAAAGTACGCGCTTCTTTTTTATGAATTTGTGTAATCTTTTCCATCTACATTATATTAAAAGTATTATACTGTTCAATTGCTTTAGCATAAATACATTTCCTCTTTTTCTAAAAAGCCGTTTATTAAAATCAAGACCATGCGAAAAACATAGCCATATGTGTTTTCTACTTAATATGTAAATTTACAATTGACATAATGTAATTCTTTCAATTTCCTTGTACAAACATGCACATATTTTATACGTTATTGCTGAGAGTGTATCATTGTTCAGGTATAAGAAGTTATTGAAAACAGAATGAAAGTTCATAACACTCATGTGTTGATACTGGACTAAAGAATCATTGAGAGAGGTAAATATTATTTCTATATATATATTAAAATATATTTGTCCTGTCATATTCTTGAAAGACGTTCAATAAACAAGAAAATGTTATACATTGTTGACAAAGGTGGCAATTAAATCTCGCAGTCCAAGACACTTAACAAAGCAATGGGACACATAACAAAAAATATAGATGAAAGCACCACACTATACAGCAAGCCACGCCGGAATAAGCAATTTTCTGTATAAATGAAGGTAATAGCACTACTTACGTGTTCATTAGATGCTTTATTTTATATGATCATCTCTGTCCGTTGTGATTTATCTTTCAACAGAAACATGTACTCATATTTGTATATTCTTGCTTCTGTTGTTCAACCAAAAGTGCGTGTTTGTGTCTTATGTTTAATGATTTTTAGTTTCTTGTTTAACATCCAACAAAAGGATTTAAATCAACAAGAACAGAAAAATTAATATTGTGTACTCATTTAGTTCTTTTTAACAGTTTTAACGTGAAATGTAAGCAATAGTACCATTGTTTACAAAACATTAATTCATTTATCATTTTTATTCTTGACAGATGACTTCATTAGTTAAAAACGGCCTGCTTTTCCTTTTTGGGTTGCTTCTTTTGAATAATTGTAAGGTAGAGTGTGGGCTATTTAAACAAGATACCCGGAAGTAAGTACAGTATGGAAATCTACTATTGTCACTATTGTTTCCTCTTGTAAAACCATTGTTTAATGTTGTTTAAAATTGTATACATCCACAATCAGATTAATTATCGTTGTCAATTTAAGTTTTTATGATCTATTTGATTTATTTTTACTTTTTGTATAACACAAAATATTATTATTCAAGATTTTTTGTGGCTTATTTAACTGTTTTCTTTAATACGTTTTGAAAGAAAAAAATACATACAGCTGTTTCAGGAATACACTATTTTTATAGATATAAAAATATTAAACAATACAGATTTTAGTTTTCTACAAGTTTTTCTACACTGCGTTTTCTGATTTCTACAAGTAAATATATTGGAGTTTTTATACAGCTTCCAATAATGTATACGCGTCTTACATTGTTCACTATATATGACCTTTTCCAGTTGTTTTTGTCAAGTTTACGATGCAGATACAAATCAGAAAATACATGATTTTGGATCAATTCAGAGCTGCTCCGGATGGCCGACCTGTGCCTGCAGGCGCCACGAAATGATAACATGTGGTGACGAATGTGATAGTAGGGTAGCCGGTTGGTTGAGCAGTAGTCCAGCGGTATGCAAAGGTCGATACGTTAAGAAACATTACTCAGCTAGTACCTGCAGTGAAGCTTTTGGTCACGAACGTCGACTGTGTTAAAACATACCAAATCAATTAATGATCGACATGTTACCTATATATCTTCGTAATAAAAATAGTAAGACAAAAACTTTGGTATTTTCATTTACACCATATTGCAATGCTTAAATGTCACCACTTAACTTAGAGGACTTCTGATTTTGTAAAAAGTTAAATATACCTTTATGTTAACGGTCTGAGTATGTCTGACAAAAATACAATAAAATATTTTGTCTGTCAACGGAAGCGAAGTGTTGTTTATAACGAAACATGTTGGTAAAAGATTATATTACATCTGAAATTGTGATATATGTGTTAAACATATTTGGTGTATGGCATGTCATTTCATATTTATTTTATTTAAAATATATCGCATGACGTTGATATGATTCCTTTTAAACATTAATAAAATATCTTGATATTGTTTTTAATGGTGATTATCGAAAATTTGAGTTTTGAAAAAGAGCACCAAAATAATTTTAAAAGACTTCAAAATTAATTTGACATCGATAAAATGAAGATTTCTGTTAAAAAATAAAAACACAAATATAAGACGATTTTGAAGCATTTTAGGAAATAACTAGCTCATCAAAAAAGTGGGTGGTGCTGTAATGTGCCATTCAGTGACGGAAATTTCACATTTAGGAAAATTACAATCTTACCCTTTTGTCGCAAACGTTGGTTCTCAACGGACCGTAATTGCCAATGTCTAGATATGAATCAGAACCATCTTTCACTGTGGTGTCCTAAATTTCAATTCAATGGGGTAGATAATATACATAATTGTAAAGAATAATATGAAAAAATAGTATCAAAAATAGCTTTATACCAGAATCTGTCATTTTAACATAAAGATAAAAGAAAACGTAAATTCTTTGATTGTTTGGCACAGGTTCTAGAAAGATTATTTGTTGAACACACATAAAAAATAGATCAATTATAACAAACTACTATGAATTCCACCAGTGTATTATATGAATAACGGCAAAATGGCAATTAAAATCATTTTATTTTAAAAATAAAAGAAACCGAAAATGCCAAATGGTGTCAATCCTTTTTCGGTTCTGGAGAAGTTGCAAAGCTGGTAGTCATACATTTATTTGATTTATAAAAGACATGTGAATGGATTGATAAAAACACAATTGTGTTAATAGATGTGAATTGACAAAATTGTTTAATTCCTTTCTGTGCCTTCTTTTTACCATCTTCCCATCTTTGACAAAAGAATATTTTTTAGATTTTAGTCTGATAAATTCAGTTAACTCATTCACCTGATTGATGACTATAATGAGTGGTGTGTTAACTCTAATAGATTGTGTCAACTTATACAAGGGCACAATTGTGTTAAGCAATTCGGATTCTACTTATAATATTTACCTGCCATGCATTTTGAAAGATAATTCATTCTTTAATAATATTTTTGTCAAACATTATGTCGTTTCTAATTTTAATTCATAATAACTATGCCAACTTCTGTATTAATATAGACAATTTAATTATTCTTAATATTAACATATAATAATACCTCATTTTATTATTAAAATTAATTAAGTTTGACTAGACATGCTAATGAGTGGAATGCTTTGTAATCCTGGTGTCTGTTCAATATTTGACGAGTTGTTTTATTTTTTTTATATTCATTTAATATGTGAAGTAAATGTTTGTCTAAATATGTGTTTGATGTTGTTTTAGATGCTTTTTTGCTTTCAATGGATTTTGTTACTGAGTTTTTTGTGTTCCATTCTTTGTTTGTTGGTTTTCTTATTAACCTGCTAATGTTTGATAATTTATTACAAATAAGTAGAATTATTAATTAGAATTAAGTTAAGTCATTAAAATAAATGATGTTTTGTCATAATTACAAATTATCTATCAGTAGTAGTTGTAATGTTAAACTAAGATAAGTTTGTAATCCTTTGAAGAGTATCTTGAGAGTATCTTTGATCACCTATGCTTTCAATATGCAGAGGATTACAGTGTAGTGCAATATGAAATAACTTTTTTAACAACGATCATTAAATTGCATTAGGCCATTGTAGTTGAGAAGTGTGAAATTTAGAAAAAAAAACCGCTCTTAGTAAGCGTAATGTTTTCTTGGACCATGCCATGAGTGTTCTAAGTGTTCGACCCACAGAGCTGCCCGTCGCGTCCCCAGGTGGCGGATAGGGATGCCCATTTGTTGGGGGTGCTACATCAAAGAATGGAAAGCCTGACTGTGAACTACAGTGGGTAACGCGTTTGAATGGTGCCACGCTCCTTGTACGCTAAAGAATTCTCTGTCGATGTCGATAAGAATAGTTTTGTTGTAGCCGCTGCAAAACGCTAACTTGTTCTGCTCCTATTCATGCCACTTTTCCGATTTTTGCCCTTTAATATATTTCTCTCGAATTGATTAACTGTTTTTAATGTGTTCTTGTCCTAAATATAGCTGGTGTGCTCCTTGCTGGATGTAAGGTAAACATCAAATCAATCAATCTTACATTTTTATTAGGACATTTTAAATCGATTCTCATTGCAATATTTTCACTTACTTGAATGCATCATTATATTATAACATATAATCTATAAAAATTATAAAAAAAATATCATCAAAAGATACCAAGGTTATAAAATTTACTACCTCGAACAAAAATTTTTAATACTATGTTGTAGGGCATTTACACTTAAAGAAAAAAGAATTGAAATGGTTTGCCACATTTCCATACAGTAAATTAAGACATAAACTGGCTTCGTTATAAAGTATTTGCAGACTACCTGCAACGGTCTTCAAAAAGACCAAACAAACTTTTTCGCGAGTATTTCTTGATAGTAGTGACAAACTTTAAATATAAATTACGTACTAGAATATGACTGATACAATTATGTATAAAGACAGAAACGATGTTCCCAATTAACAAAATCACAATCATGTTGATTAACATCCATGACTTACTTTCTATAACATTAAAAACATACAAAAGACATTAGTTTGTCTTCATTTGTGCTACCGTCATCATAGGGCTAGCGGTGTTTAAAAGAATCTAGAAATATAACAAGTAAGCTTTAATTTTCATTCATTGACATATACATACAAAATTAATTGATAACGACCAAACTAGGAGAATTCCCAGTGCCTGGCTGACAGAGCTGCCCAGCTCGTCCTTGTAGCGGATATGGGAGTGCGTCTCGTTTGTGGCTTTGTCAGCCCATACAACAAATGACCATAGTAGATAACTGTTTGGAGAGTACCATGCTCCCGGACGATAAAACACATTTTGTAAATACATAAGTAGCTTTGTTTGTACAAATGGGACACATCATTTAAATTTTATAACTGTCCCAGTTTGAACTGTATTATACATAGTATACAACTGTCTGTCTGGACTTCTAATATATAACTGTTTATAACTTTCACTGCCTGAAAGTTTTGATCAGGATAGAAGTATATATTGACGTTACTTGAATACAATATTGGCATTACATAATTTCATGGAGAGATTGTGTTAAAGGAATAACCCAAACACTAGCTTTTTGGTCAAACGCTTATAAAACAAGGGTCTGTCGATTGATTTGTTTAATTATATAAACTAGAGTGATGCTAGCCGGCAATACCAGCCGTCAATACGGCTAGCCGTCAATAACGCTATCCTTTCAATAATTCAGCCCGCGATAATATTTATTCGGGCGAGTACGAGTAATGCATACAAAGTAATTTAATATTCACTTGAGTTATCTCTCCTTTGGCACCTAGCGCTGACCGTATTTCTTTTTTTATTTAGTCAAACTATGAGAATAGTAGTGCCACATAAAGAATATTTAAAAATGCAGTCTATGCATAATACAATAAATTAAGTCTATTATTTATTTTTGTAATTAGAGTTATTAGAGGTGTAAAAAAATTTTCTGAAGTCAGGGATTACATTTATGTTGGCGACATCGGACGAGTTAACACACGCATGGCTGGTTTATTTCCATTCTTCATCTTAACCAATTGATTTTTCTATAGTTAAAACAAATAATGTTGTAAAAACTTAACTGTATAAGCTTTAGAATTTAACAAAGCAATTTACGTCTGTTACAGTACTTTTACATAGGATAACTCTACAATTTGACATCTAGTTAATGGATTCAAACGGGACAATAGTAACTTTATTTCTCTTCTAATTTAGTCAAATTTTGACAGTAGTAGTTCCAATTCTCACATAAAAATAAAAAAATGGATCCTACACAAAATTAATAAAGTTTATATTTTACAAGAATAATCATAAAAATAATACCATTTTAAATACATAGGAAAACTCTATATTCAACATTTAGGGGTAATAGAATATAATACTAATTTTAAGATTGAACAGTGGTCATTAACGCATCTGGTAAATAGTTAGGCTAAAATTTGGTGTTTGAGTTATCCGGGTCTGAATCAAGTGAAAAATTACCGATAAGTTGAAATCTGTTCTCCTGCTGGGACTTCGCTCCCCTTTCAATCGCTTTGGGCTTAGGTTACAATAAAAGGGAATTTCAGTAGGTCATTAACAGATATCATGAACATTTGGGCCAACATCCAGTGTTTGAGTTATCCGGGTCTGCATTAAGTGAAAAATTGCAGATAAGGTAAAATCTATTCTCCTGCTAGGACTTCACATCCTTGTCAATCGCCACATGCTTAGGGTAAAATAAGATGAGAGTTCATTAGGACCTTAATGATATCGTTAATTCTTGCGCAAACTTCCGGTGATCGAGTTATCCGGGTCTGAATTAAATGACAAATGACCGATAGTAAAATCTCTTCTATCTGCTGGAATTCCACACCCCTCTCAATCACCATATGTCTACTGTTAATTAAGGTGGAGTTCTGTAGGTCCAAAATCTATATCGTAATAAGATAAGTAAAAACCACCGTTAATAATAAAGTATCGGGTGTCAAAAGAGAGATAACTCAAGTGAATACTAAATCATTTTTTTTGCATTATTCGAACTCGTTGGAATGAATATTCCTGCGGGATGAATTATTGACGGATATCATTATTGACTGCTATGGTATTGGCGGCTCGTATTGCCGACTAGCTTCACACTAATATAATATAATGGAAATAATGTTTTGGTGTTACAGGACATTACCAACACAATCTAAGAAATTAACTAGCAGCATTTGATTCGACAATCCAAATAAACTATATACAGTTTTGCTTTTTATAATAGTATCTGTCAAAAACGTCGATTATAACGTTCTATCAGTGTGTTTATTCATATATATTTAACTTACACACTTTATTTGTCAACTACAAGGTATTATTGATAATGCGCATTATCGTGCCTTTCCATGAATTGCTAAATACTCTGACATACGAAATAAGAAGTACAAAAATGATAATCCACATATGTTCTCAATTAATCGGTGAATTTTGGTATGAAACTTAAAAGTCGTTTACCTTTTAATATTCCCCTTCTTTAAAATAAAAACGAATTTGTGTATAACCAAGTACAAGCGTTGATTAAAACATACAACCTGTTTGTTCTGACAATATATAAACATGTATCCTTCTTGATATTTTTGTACGCATGCCGATATAATAACCGACACTACACACCGATATTATTCGGTATAGGCGGAATATGACGGGGGAGCAAAAATTGCAAATTTTATCGAGTTGCCGCTATTTATTCATCTTAATTATCATCTTTATCATCTACAATGACTCATTAAGCAGTAATTTACAAAGGCGATTATAACTAGCAGTGTGCAATGAAGCCGCCTACAAACTCAGTGAGCTCTACAGCATTCTGGATCACTTGTTCAAAATCTGACTGATGCTGATTTTGTCGTGCAAAGATTGATACAGTCAAAAAAATATTTGTGAAGAACACTAAAATTAATTGTAAAGGTAAAATTACAAATAAAATTGATTAGAAATAATGTTTTGTTTAAAACTTAACACAAAAATCGAAAAAAAACAATCTGTCTTTGAAACGCTGTATTTAAATATGATAAGACTTTCATGTGACGTCGCCACTATATAGAAAGAAGTCACGTAAAGACAGGAATTCAGACGCACTGTTAAGAAGTTACGTCAAATATTCATGAATGGAATTATATTTCCATCAATACAAATCATCTGTTAATAGAACTGGTCAGTGATTCTTTGTTAGATTATTAACTCGTTTACTGACGAAATTTTTAAGCATCATTATAAAACACTCATAAATTTCAACAAAAGTAACAACATTATCGCCATAGAACATCCAACTGAAAATGGAACTATAAAAATGCGAATCCGAACACATTTTAATCAAAGCGAAAATAACATATTTAGAATATTTATCGCTGAAGAAAACTGTATATCTTTATGACTATTTAAAGTCATGGCACTTAATTTTTATCGATCGTTTCAACAATGGGGTTTAAAATAAAGGAAATGTGGGTAAGTATGGCTACTCGGACAAATATGGATAACTTTTAACAAAACCAGGTGCATTTAATAATGAAATTGTGAGGAGCGTCAACAAAAAATGAAGGATGCGTGTTAACGTGTACGAAATATGTGTAAGACCGTTAAAATTAAACCGATTTTTGTTGGGTAGATTTTTTTAATCGATTGCCTTCTCTAGAATTTTTACAGAAATTTAAAGTATATTTTTTACATAATTATGTATTTACAAATTCTCAGAAAAAATGGCAAGTTCGCAATTTTATTGTTAAATTTCAATGTTAACTTGACCCCGTGACCTCTACTGATCCTCCTTTACAAATCCTCGAACAATTCATAACGTAGTGCAATCCGTACGTGCTTAAATTTTGTGAAAAAATAATTGACGCTTGTAGATTTAGTATATGTATATATATAGATGACAATATAAATACATTTATTATAAGATTTTTTTGTCTTGGATTCTTATAATCTTTAGACCATAAACTCTAATATTAATCACTATGGTACTACTGTCTCGAAATAAATTGTCATTATGCTAAACGCTGACTAGATAAACCACAAACGTACGCCTATTAAAGGCAAAAACTGGCATCGTAAATCGAAATAAACGTGTTACATTAATTATTGGTTTCACTCCTAGTCAGAAAGAGACAAAAAGTCAGGGGAGAAGAGCTGGAGAGAGGGACGTACAGAATAGAGAGAGAGAGAGAGAGAGAGAGAGAGAGAGAGACAGAGAGAGAGGGGGGTGTGGGGACATAATCAGATAAATGAAGGCCATAACTAAATGAATAATATCATAAACAAAAATAAATACCGTAAAACTAAATTAATGACAAAAAACAGTATGTGAAATCGAAAAGAGACTATTTTATGTTAAGCAGTAATGTAATATGTATAGGCAATACTGCTTATCTGCTTATAAATGTATACATGTAAATGACAATAGTAGTAAAACAGCAGATTTAATACATATTGCTACATAAATTTGTAAAATCAATTTTGTAAGAAGTAATACTGAGAAGGCTTAATAGAACTTTAGCCACAATCAGCGAGTGCCCGGGTGGTGGATATTGAATGATGGAAAACCTCTCTAGTTGGGATTTGTCAGGTTATAAATGTAGTACAATTTGATTTAATCAAACAGTAGTTGATGACGTGTTTGTAGAATGACATTTTTCTTAATCACTACAGACGCATTTTTTTTTTATTTTCAAAAAAGGTAGACTGATGTAGACGCTACAGAATGCTTCATTATTACTCCTTACGTAATACTACATACTTTTTCACTGGCGACATTTTTTGTCTATTGATATATTCATTTCCTCTTGTTTACGTGTTCTCGTACTGAACTAAGTAGAAATACGGCTCATGTTGAGGAAACATACAATTAATTGTGTATATTACAATTTGTAATTAGTTAATTACAGCTTTTTAATTGTTCAACTCTTTATACCACCGTGCCCCACGACAAACTAAAATCACTTCTTAAAAAATTGTTTTTACTGACTTTGATTACATATATACCTACAAATATTTAGCTACAACAAGGAAGGTTTATAGTTAGCTAGATTTTTTTTGTTGAAAATGTACATATACGTAAACTACGAAGAGTGTGTTTTTAAGCGGAAATCGGAAAACTTTTCGGTACAAACTGTGCCCTTTCTTTGCCATGTATTCCTGTCTTTTAAATTAACAACCGTCAATTTCTATTATCATATATCCTTTAGTACTGAAAGTTATAGGAATTTACGACAAACGAAACGACTTTAGTTTGAAAGAAAATTATACATTTTCGCAGCTAGTGATATTCCAGCTTCGTTGTCTCTTGTTTGGTTGATTGATTGGTGTTTGTTTTACCGTGTGTTTTACGTCCAGCAAGGAGTATGCAAACTATATGCAGGACTAGGATAGGTTAACAAGCAATGAAGCAATCCGAAAAAGGACAGCAATGTTGCTACTAGAATGGTATGTGATATGGGTAGGAGCGGAAAATTTACCCCTTTGTCATACAAAAGGTGTCTTTATAATGCAATTAGCGTGGCCTTCTCCAAATTCATTACCTACTATGATTTGCGGTAAATATTTCAGTCATATGACCTGACAACCCCATACAAGAAGGCATCCTCAAGGTACTGGTTCCTCTTCTGAATACATGCAATTTTTTAATTGCGATTCGGTTATTCTCGTCTTGTTTTGTCCTATGTACTTTCTGCTACTGTAGTTTGTAAACTACGTTTGTTGTTTTCGACAAGGTAGTCTTTTCGCCTTCATGTATCAATAATACTGCATCGATTTTAGTTGTTATTAAATTTCTTATACATTTTTAAATAATTGTTGGTAACACGCATAATACAAATCTTTATTGGGTGGTTATCAGTAGGAACCAGACGAGGTAAAAACTGTTCTGCTTTGATAATTTTTTCTTGCTAACGGTATATTTTGTTTACTATTTCATTTGCATTTTCGACATTTTGTTTTCAAGAATGGTTTGTGATTTCCATTTACGATTATTTTTGGGCAACTGTTTTAGTTTTTCGAATGTGTACTACAGTTCCTTTGTGAAGATAGCTAAACAAGTTATCGCAGAATGGCATGTAAGATTCAATAAAAGCAATAAATAAATAAACGACAATAGATTTTAATGTCACATACATGTAGAACTGACTGAACTATTAACTTTAGAAAGAGGAGATAAACCTGATAAAAAACTTACAATTCAATAAATTACTACAAGACAGACTTGACATCGTCAAACAATAGCGAAAACACTAAAAATCAAATATTAAAGGAGTAATAATCATCATCAATCATTTTGTGGAATGGTTTAACCGCTTAAGGATTTTAACCCAACTCACCACAAAAAAAACAAAACAAAACAAAAAACATCAAACCTGCATAATAAAGAACTAACAAACGCGACCTTATATTTCCATGAATTATCACTGTATTAACAGTAAAAAATAGGAGCAGGAAACAACAAATCAAATATAAATAAATAAGGAAACATAATAAATGATTAAATAGATTAATATGGCGTAAAAATATTGAAAGAAAATAAATTAAACATAAGATGTATCAATAGATACACAATTAAGAAAATACGAGTAGCACTAAAAAAATAAGAGCTATATGAAATAACAGAACATCCAAATATCGGAATCCACATCGAAATAACATTTAATAATATTCATTGATGAGTTGTTTGACATCTGATATGTTATGCAAAGGAATGTCTTCGATGTGACTTTTTTGTTTCTGGACCACGAACAGTGAATGCTCCATCCATTTATTCTTCACTTACACGACGACTTTCTTTTGATAAAGACTACGATTCAAACTCTAAAATTGTTTCCGACTTATTAAGTTGGGGATTAATGTTCAGTATTTGAATGTATAGCATTCTTTCTTTCATATTCATAATAATATTATATATTTTATTTGCATCTGTTCAATGATCGCTTTCGGGATCTGGAAAAGCATGTTGAAATATAATAACACGTAGATCGATTAAATGTACATTTATAAAATGTTAGCTGACGTTTTGTCTAACATAATTATTAAAAAGATGCTGTTATTTACGTAGCCACTGGGACTGTAAGTATGTTTATAAAGAAGTAGAATAGTAGGATTGTTAGTTTACAGCATCTATAGAAACATAAGTAAAAATGAAATTGTATTGAAACTGAATAAACTTTACAAAATAAAACAAACTAAAGACGGTTAGATATGCAAATGAATACAAATACATTAACATGAAATAGTTAACAAAAGTCTAAATTCAAACAGAAATATTGAAATAAAAAAAATCAGTCTATGCATACAACAAGTAAATCGTCAATCCAATGCACATTTCTACGACAGTGAAGATCTGGGTTGCAATTTCAATCTCCAAATTAATTTTTAACTTGAATTTTATCCACACAATAATTTATGAAAACAATAGCTCACTGAGCACGAAGCATGGTTAGGTATAAATTTCACCGAAGTATAATCCCACGTTTTTCCAACATCAAATACTATAAAATGTTTTTAAATGACGAATGTTTTACACCTATTTGCGTTAGTAAATGCCTTACATCCGTTTAATAATACACAGTAAATGTCTTACTTACGGTTAATAATACACATTCCAAAAACAATTACTGGGCAATATAACTCCATCTTCAATGACAATATTCACATTGACTCTACCAAAGTACACTACTTTTAATAATTTTTGTACCTGATTTTTAGGTAAGTCTGTGTAGTAAATGACTCACGATGACTGATCTACATGCTGTGTAATCTGTTTTTAAACCAAGTGATGACTCGATATAAAACCCTTCAACAAAATCATTTTTTCCAAAGTAATTACGTATTTCACCCACAACGTTGTTTTGATCAACCAAAAGACCTGCTACGATGAGAATGGACTCCCGGTCTGTTTGACACGCCAATTAAGCATGCAGAAAAACTCACCTATACAAATATCGAAAAGAGTTCTTACCTGAGCAAATTCAACCTATTTACCTGCGAAACTGCATTTCTTAAATTAAGATGCAGGAAATATAACCAAATAAATGAACTTGAAGCCCATGAATACATCTGCTCTTTTTAAACCTGAGGTGTGCCTTACTGTAACAGTTTACTTGTAAAATTACCAGTGGGACCAGTCACACGATTAACTTGACAAGAAAATTGATTCTCGTGTGTCAATCAGTGCGCAAGGTTTCCATACCATTGTAAATCTTGTAAACAACCGAACGAGCTGCATTGAGTTATAATTCATGTTTGCTTAGATAATAACAAAGAGATTAAACTCGTATTGGAGTGCGTTACAATGTTTGTGTCACACAAACGTAATAAAAAAAAATTACATTTTTATTATATTTTATTATACTACACATATATAGGAAGAGAAATGTTAAATAAGCAATCAAGTTCAAAGTTCTATATACTAAAGTGACGCTATCAGACAAAATACAACAAAGACAGATCAAAACTATACTTAAACAAAAGCCAGCAACAAAAACTCTCTAATAATGAAAGTGCACCCTGGTTATTTGTTTCTGTACTTTTTTTAGAAGCTTCGGTATTTGTTTTCATAGGTATATTGTTGTTCTTGCTGACAAACGCAAAGAAATCTGAATTGTGTTTTCTACAACCTCTTTCAAAACAAGTAATATCTTAGCTCTTGTTGCTTGTTTTATGGGATTCGTCCTTAATACAAGCTTAGTCTAAATGCATATGAAAATGATAGACTTTTGCTTAAACCTTTTAATTATTTCAAAAAGAACACTACTCAAAACGAATCTTCACAGTTGTCTTTAATATTATAAATCAGTAGCATCAAAACAAGGTTTGTCATGTAACATTTGTATTAAATTAAGCTTCTTTTGTCTTTCAAATTTGTTGTTGAGTTTCTCGCATAATGAGCACATTCCTAAAGGCATCATATCAAATGTATTGACGAATTTGTTTTTATTTTGAAGATAAAACATATTATTTAGTTTCATTAGATCCTTTGAGATATCTCGCTAACTCCTTCAGGGAATTAAAATCATTTGAAGATATAAATGTGTTGGCTAGGAGTAATTGATTTACACTCGGGGCACCTCGTACTACGGGAACAAGATTCATATTGTCATTAAAGTTTCTAAACAACTTTTCAGTAATATAGTCCTCACATAAAGAGTTTTCGAATGATAAATAAAATTTATACGTATTGCTTAAGGATTCAATGCAGTCAATTTTTGAACATGGTTTTCCACAATCTCCAAAAATATCAACATTGATGTTTTCTTGCATTTTCTTTATATATTCCATTCTTTTTGAAACTGCATCACAATTGCTCACAACCCATGCAACATCCCTGGTCTTTTTGGCAAATAATGATGTATAATTTATGTCTTGCATTCGTTTTCTCTGAATTATCTTTCCATAAGGTGCATGACCTTCCGAATTTGATCTGTATGTCATTGTCCAATCAAATTTATCTATCCAACGTTGTTGCCTATAATATCCTGATGTGTAGGGTAAAGCTTCTAATGAAACAAATACCCATTTTAGATCCCATCGTTTAGTTGGGGGTTCAATGTTCATATTATCATGATGAAATAAGACTAGATCACTGTTTATAATGTCATTTCTATCGAAGTAAATAAGACAGTTTGTAAATTCACAATCGTGCAATTCTTTAAAAGTTTTTACCAATGATGCAGGTGCATACCACACAATTTCGAATACGTGTACAGTTGTCGCAAGTCCTTCAAAAGAATTGAATTCGAATAGCTATATGTTTTCTTTACAGTTGTGAACAATTTGTTAACTGAAGAATTGTTTGCAGTGAGATTCACCCATGAAATGTTTTCATTTGCTTTCAATAACATCCATATTAAAGCAGGAATGACCATATAGACTACATATTTAAATACGGAAACCATTTCACTGAAAACATAATATAAAACCATTTATTATTTTGAAAGAAGAGACTTGTATGCAATATTATATTAGATAATAAAAAGTATTTGATGTCAAATTATTTCGTTATGCTTTGGAGTGATAATGCAAGATCTAACACAAACAAATGTAGCACACCTTTCTACAATGGAATACTAGGTGTACTCGACTGCAATCTTAATTGACAAGGATTGCCAGTTTTCCTACCAATTCTCTGATTACTCCCGGCTTCCTTCTGTGACGAAGGTCTATCTCGGCACTGGTTACAACGACATGTAGTTCTTATATATATATATATTTATTATGATACAAGTTCCATATTTACATAATGGAATTAATTACAGAGTCATCGAATAAAATCACATCCATCCAACATAACGTTCATACTCATACTGTCCTTTCTTACTAACTTTCTCACTCTTTCATACAGTGGGGCCCCGTCATCACCTTTCATCACATTTCTAGACACACATGACATTATATTAACTCTAGTAAACAAACATGCACATAAAATTTAACGGTATGTCAAAGGATGGGGAAACCAAAACGCAGCTGCGGTCATAAATAATTTTGTCCATCGGCTAGACACTCTGTTACAACTCATCGAGATAATGATTTTAAACAAGGGAATCGACCATTACAAATTGCTGATTAAGATCAAGTATAAATTTTGCACTCATGACATACCTCCCCTAATAACAATAGTGTCGTCCCGACACTCGCTAAAATAAAATACACTACAAAAACTAATTTACATTAAACTGTACATAAATGAAAAACAAAATTTAATGTCTATACTAAATTCTTAAGAATATTAAAAAGTCAAAATATCAAATTAGCTTTTCTTTACACCTTTATGAAACTCATTTATAAGTTTATAATTTGAAATTTCACTTTCTTTCACCCACTGGGTTTCACCACTTTCGTACCGCACTAAGTAATGTTTTTCAAGTCTCTTGGATTCGTTTCGCGATCTCATCATGTCTAGTATTTCAACAATATCACCATTTTCTACGATTTTCTCCATATTATTATCATTATCGTCAACATGCTCAGCTCTTCCTTCTGGGTCGACAAAACGTTTTAGCCTATTTACATGCACTGTCTGTACGGATCGTTTTTCATCACATGTTTGAAGTTTATAGTTTACGTCGGATAATTGTTCGATAATTCTAAAGGGTCCATGCCAATTGTGAGTTAATTTAGAAGAGAGTCCCGGAGTAGTCGTAGGCGTATATAACCAAACTTTATCGCCGATATTGTAACTTTTCGTCGTTGTGTTTTTATCATAATTTTGTTTTTGTTTATGTTGTGCACTTTGTAGATTTTCACGTACTAAAGAAAACGCTTCTTGTAATCGTGTGACAAGTTCACTCCTGTAGTCGTCGCTAGAAGTATAAGTTACCGTAGGAGGACACATCACAGCTTCAATAGGTAGTACTGCATCACGTCCATGCATTAAGAAGAACGGGATTTCTTGAGCGCTTTCATGAATTGCTGTTCTATAGGCGAATAAAATATATGGTAAGTAAGTGTCCCAGTCTCGTTGATGTCCACTTACATACATCGACATAGTAGTTAAAGTTCCATTAAAACGTTCCACTAAACCATCTGTCTTGGGATGATATGCTGTAGTATATACCTTCTTTGTGTTCATTAACTTGCATATTTCTTGCATTAAATTTGACCTAAAGTTTTTACCATTATCTGACAATAAAATTCTAGCTGCTCCATGTTTATAGACAATTTCCTCAACGTATACTCTTGCGGTTGTTTTTGCGTCCGCATTTGGTACAGCTATCGCTTTTGGCCATCTTGTTAAATAATCACTGAAAACTATAATATATTTACTAGAATAATAGGTTGGTGGAAACGGTCCGAGTACGTCAACTGCGACTCTATCAAAAGGTCCTGATACTACTGGTAATGGCATTAACGGAGCTTTTTCAATATGTTTCGGACTTTTCTTTGTTGCGCAATCAACGCATGACTTGCGCCAAAATTCCACGTCAGAGTACATACCTTTCCAGTAAAATCGATCTTGTATTCTGTTGTATGTTTTATTTAATGACAAATGTCCAGCAATTACGTCATCATGGCAACTAAAAAGAATCTCGTCAATTAAACTACGTGGTACGGCAACTTGTTTACGGATATTTTGACGTCGCCTGTGAGATCCAGGTGCAAATAAATGATATAAAACTTGTCTCTTCCTATCTCGTAATCAGATGCTAAAATAACTGTTTCTCTTGCCTTGGACGATTGGTCTGGTAAAATTCCATGTTGAAGATAATTAATAATGAGTGACAGATTCGGATCTTTTTGTTGCAATTCGCATAGTCTATCAATTGTCAATTTTGGAATGACATGTATCTCAGTAACCTTTTCTGTCTTTGTGGACGCAATAGGTGGTATACGCGATAACGCATCTGCATTCTGATGTTCGATGATTAAATCGTACTCCTGTAAGGTCAATGACCAACGAGCTAATCTCCCAGCTGGATCTTTAATGTTCATTAGCAATTTTAACAGATTATGATCGGTTATTATTGTTACTTTCCTTCCATACAGGTAATGTCTAAAATATTTTACACCCCAAACAATAGCGAGGGCTTCTTTCTCAATAACGGCATAATTCCGCTCGTTTGATTTTATTGTCCGACTAGCATACGCAATAACTCGCTCTCCTTCAGTTCCTTGTTGAGCCAAAACTTTTCCCAGTCCGGAGTTACTCGCATCTGTCATTAGTAGGAAAGGAAGTTTGAAATCTGGATAGTGTAATATCGGATATGTTGCTAAAGTTTCTTTGAAAAATTCAAAGGTTCTGTCACATTCATCAGTCCATTGGAATTTGGTGTCCTTTCGCAACAGCGTATGAAACGGTTCAGCCTTTGCAGCAAACTCGGGTATAAATTTTCTGTAATATGAAATTAAACCTACAAAACTTCGTAGTTCACTGATATTACTCGGTCGCGGAAAGTTTGATATTGCGCTAACTTTGTCCTTGTCTGGAGATATTCCATTGGCATTAACACAATGTCCAAGGAAGGTTACTTCTTCTTGTGCAAAGAAACATTTCGTCGCTTTCAGTTTAAGTCCCGATTCGTTGAATCGCTGAAAAACTTGCTCGAGTCTTTTAAGATGATCATCAGAATTATCTGAATAAACAATAATATCGTCAATATACACAAGACACGAATTCCATAATAATCCAGATAATAATGTATCCATCAGCCATCGAAAAGTAGGTGCACTGTTACATAGCCCATATGGCATGAAATTGAACTCGAAATGACCCCCATAATAGGAGAAGGCAGTTATTTCTTTGTCACTTTCTTTAACAGGGACTTGGTGATATCCTTGGCATAGATCTAAACCACTATAATATTTGGATCCATTTAGTGCATCTAACATGTCCTGAATCATGGGAAGCGGATAAACATCCTTCTTAGTAACCTCATTGACCCTTCTGAAATCCACGCAAAGTCGTAACGAACCGTCCTTTTTCGTAACCAGAACCAGCGGCGAGGAATACGGACTATTTGAAGGTCTAATAATTCCACGGTCACACAATTCCTTGATTTTATTTTCTACAATTTCCCTTTGACTATAAGGAATTCTATATGGCCTTTGAAAAATTGGTTTGTTATTTCCCACATCAATGGAATGCTCGACTAAAGAAGTAGATCCTAATTCATTATCATTGAAAGCAAACACATTTTTGTACTTTTCTAACAATACATTTAACTTTTCATTTTCCATCACAGGTAAATTCACATTTATATTGAAGGAGTTACTTTCAGTAGTGGAATTAACATTTAATTGAATTCCATCCAATTCTTCTAATTGCGAACAATCGTTTTCACATACATTTCTATCATCAATATCAAATTCAATACATTCGTCATTAAAGAAGACGCAATTGTCTCCCAAATGCTACACGAATTATGACGTTAATTATCTAATCCTAAAATACACTGGTATGAAAAATTAGCAGCTACATACACATCATAAGAAAATTTACACGTGCTTCCTATTTCGACATAAACATTAGCTTTCCCAGTTATATTAATTTTGTCACCCGAAGCTGACGTTATTTGCACATTACTGATTTTCGACACTTTCGCTACATCAATAAAGCTATCATTGACAATACTCACAGTAGATCCCGAATCAACTAATAAAGAAGCACCTTTTCCATTTATAAATCCCACAATTTTGGCGACACAAAATTTAGGATTTAATGCACACGAGATTATATTTTCCTGTATAATTCCAAACGAAACATTCTTGGCAGGACAAGAATTTTCATTTATATTCGGCTCAATTGGCAAAGACTTCGCGAAAGAAGAATTTCCAATACCAATCTCAAGAGGTTTCACAATTACTGCTGCTTTCCCTCCCTTCAAGGAAGCAGCTCCTAGTTTCCCGACCTCTTCATCTTCTCGTTACTGCTTCTTTCGATATGTCCGACTTTCATACAAAAACTACATATCGGTCTACCATCAGTAGTGCGCAAGTTTCTATTGGTACTTCCGTAGCTTCGTCCTCGATTAAAATTAACTCGGCCTCTTCCTCGGAATGGAACACGATTCTGGAAATTTCCTCTGTGCGAAACATTGTCAACTTTGATCGCTAGAGCTCGAACTTGTTCAGAAAGTTCCTTCACATTATTTTCCAGTGTATTTTCGCTTAAAGCGCATGTTGCTTCCGACTTCCTTTTCGCTAAATTGTTGTTACATTCCTCTCGTTTGGCTGATCTAAATGCCTCCTCAAACGTTGATGGATTAGACAACATCACAAATCTTTAAATGTCTTGTTTCAACCCTTGAATGAAATGTTCTTTGATTAGAACGTCCTTTTGCTCTCTTTTCATGTCCGAATACGCCCTTATTGCCAGTTTGTTAATTTCAGACGCAAAATCTTCAACTGTTTGTCCATCTCTTTGACACGCTTGAAATAGGTTACTATAATACAAAGATTGTAGTTCTTTTGGTATAAATCGGTTTCTTGGCGCTCTACACAAATCACCATAATTGTCCTGTATATCCTCGTCGAGTGATTCATAAAATCCAGCCGCCCTGTCTCTTAGAAATGCTGGTGACGTTGTTCTTTTCTTTTCTAAGTTCCATTCGTTCGTAATAGCTATTCTGTCGACGTTTTTAAGCCAGCTGTCTATATCTTCGTCTAAATTTCCGAAGAATAAATTTGGTTTTACAATATCTTTATATGACGTTGGTTGACGTGGTTGAACGACGTCATCAATGTCCATTCCTCTGTATGGCTTAGGGCTTTTTCTGGGCATCTCGGATGTTTAGTCAATACACACTTTAAGTTTAATAGGTGATTTCATGCCGATCTTATATCTCCAATTTCACCATCCCACCGCTGCCACCATAACATGTGACGAAGGTCTATCTCGGCACTGGTTACAACGACATGTAGTTCTTATATATATATTTATTATGATACAAATTCCATATTTACATAATGGAATTAATTACAGAGTTATCGAATAAAATCACATCCATCCAACATAACGTTCATACTCATACTGTCCTTACTTACTAACTTTCTCACTCTTTCATACAGCGGGGCCCCGACATCACCTTTCATCACATTTCTAGACACACATAACATTATATTAACTCTAGTAAACAAACATGCACATACAATTTAACGGTATGTCAAAGGATGGGGAAACCAAAACACAGCTGCGGTCATAAATAATTTTGTCTATCGACTAGACACTCTGTTACAACTCATCAAGATAATGATTTTAAACAAGGGAATCGACCATTACAAATTGCTGATTAAGATCAAGTATAAATTTTGCACTCATGACACTTCTCAATAAAAACCGGGCGCAATGATATAGCTGAAAAATTGCCGAAAGTGGAGTTAAACATCATTCAAACAAACAAACAAACAAAAATTTATCCAGTGTACATTTTCATCGATGAAAATACGTTATGTTGTTGACTGATGGCATACACACATTGAATACTTGTTTTAAATTTAAATTTTATTTTATTTTACTTAAGAGTGAAAAAAAATTATCAAATTCACAGAAATAATTACACTTGAGTACTGTTATTCCTAGAACAACTATTGAAGAAAATTACCTTTTGTTGCAAGAAATGATCCAAACGACAAATAAAATCCCAAAGGAAACATCTGGTTCGTTGTCTAAAACATCTCATTAATATGCATGAGCGGATTTACAGTACATGGTTGCGCACGATGAAATCCACATGTTTCCTTAATTTACACGCTGTTTAGCATTGATTTTTGTTAAAATAAGTTTACAGACAAACAGTTTTATATCTATTTGATAGAATTATTTACAAATATCAAACAATTACTTTGATGTTACTGCAATTCGTCAAATTTATGCTTGGGTGGGCGGATTTACCGGACGACATCGTATACATAAGAAAGTTTTACTAATTTAAATGTAGATCTCTACAATTGTTAGAGCCGTTAATGTTCAGCATTGAATGGCTCTGCCTCTGCTGCTCGAGGGTGTCACCAGTCCATTTCGGTGAAATATCATAGAGTTTTTATTGATATAGTCATTATTAAAATTTACAGCCCTGAAATTTCAAAAAATTATTTCAATTCTAAGTTTTTTCTATTTTCAAGGTGTAGATAGCCTTCGTCGGATTTGATATAGTGCTTTTCGAATTTTGGTGATAATAGCTCTTTAACATCTCATACGTACTGATTTAAAAAAAGTGTTTGGGTTCGAGCGCCACAGATGAATCTTGATTAGACAAAAGGCGCGTCTTGCGTTGTAAATTCCATTAACCTTGGTATCTTTGATGACATTTCTATTGAATCGTTTGGCCACCTATACAATAGTAGATTAAAGTGCAAAGAGAAAAGAAGTTGTATTTCTGTACATCATGGTATGCAATGTCGTTGTAGTTAACTAAGTAATTAAACAGAGTTTAAAAGAAAGTATAACCCTTAGCATTGACTGTCCGATATAAAATAAAATATAATATAATATTGAGATGATATTTACCGGTTTATATTCTCACATAAATATCTTCTGTTATATTAATATCGTTATATGGTGCTGCTTTATTGTCAGGTTTATATCCTCTGTTTTTTTATGTGAAAAACACTCTCAATTGGGAATCCCTGTGTATGAATACTACCGAATGTCAACCTGCAGGGCACAGGATAATAGCCTTGATGACGTTGTCAAATGTATAAATACCCAATCAATTAAGATGCACGAGCGTCAAATTGCAAGCTCCTTGCACGTACAATATACGGAGCAGCTAGTATATATACGTATACACTCATTTTAATTTCCGTGTTTTTATCTTTATACTTGCTGCCACAATTTTCACAATTCAGAAGTTTCAAGCCCACGTTTGATTTTAGAAGAGTACTCTTGTAGATTGGGAGGTATAGCGATAATGTACCAAACCAACCGTGCTATTTCCAGTTTTAATACTGACCGAAACTTTCTTATTCATGGTCTGCAACTGACTTGGAAAATGTCTTTTATTTACCGATTATAATTTCTTTCGCATTCTTGAATTCCAAATTTTCTTTCTCATACGGTACGAATATGATTTTGCGAACACTTAGCAGATTGCATTGTGCCCCGCTTGCTATCATGGCAGACAAATTAGTACTGTTGGTTTCTTGTGCATAAAAGTGATGACTTCAATCTTGCACCGCAAAGCCTGGTTAAGTAGCTTTTCAATAAGCAGACAATCTCTATCAACAAAATCTGGACAGGAAATACAGACTCTTAAGAACTTGATCCATTTGATATGTGTACTACATATGCGGGTGATGATGGAATGTTGCCAACAAAAATGAAAAAATTCATAATATGAAAATAGACATCCTCTGTTATGTCTAAAAGTTTGGTTCTACAACGAACATCAGATGTCTATGGTGCCCTTAACTTCAACACCAACGGGGTAGATGCACAGTCACCGAATATCAGAGTATTAAATATATGCTCGAAATCTATATAGAGGAGCGTGAAATTGGAGGATAGTGCTAACCTTTTGTTCTTGATTGTTTAGAAGACCTTGAATAAAATCCACCTCATAAGTAAAGAGGACCAAGTCAGCAAGAAGGGGAGGTAGGTTAATATCCGTTTAAATGCCGTCGCCCTGTTAAAATTCGTCCACCTAACATGAAAGTTATTGTTATTACTCAGAACCACACTCATTCTGGTGATTACAACAATAGAGAAATTTTGAGAGTGTTTTATTTTTTTTTTACGAAATATGATTTGTCACGACCTTCAACCCGATATTTATATATAAGTTTGCCATTGTTTTTAAAACAATGTTTTATAAATTCTTTATGTCTTAGCTTTTTATGAGGAATACTAGTTTAAAACGTCGAACGGTCTAAGTATGTCTCCAGTCATCTGTAGCAGACCCTTAGTCCACTCTGTGTAGTTTAGTAGCTATCATTTTAGACATTGGAAAACACAGATTGTTCAAACCGGTTACCACACACAAAGATGAAGAAGACCTTAGTTCCTTTCTTTCTTTACTTTTTGCTCACAAATGCATAGATGCTATCAATCTTGGTAATATCTTGCATCACAAATCTGTTACTTCCAAAATTCCACCAAAAATCTTATACCTATTCTTCCCCCATTGCACACAGAATTTTTAATTACAAACGTGTATTGCAGGAGATTGTGATTAGTGACTTCAAAGCCAACTGCTCTTGCCACAATTCCCCTTTCATATATAGTCCTTCAGGTCACGTGATTACGTGATTACTAGAGAGCTAAATATTGTTGAAAATGAAAGACTCCGCAATGTGTTGTCCAAAGGACCAAAGTACCGTGAACCTTAACCCATTAACTGGAATTATAACTTAAATTATTGATGAATTCAATAGAGGACTACGGCAGAAAATAGGCAAAGCAAGAGGACCAGGGGGTTGATACCTTCTCCGAATGGGTAAAGGCCTTGAGGTCATTGATTCAAACAAGTATAAGTCGTTTAAAAGGATCTTAAAACTGTGTCCGACATTCATGACAAATATGTTGTTGTGCCAGTAGGTAAGGCCCCTAACAGCATTATTTTTATCCGCAAACAACATTACATAGAGTGTAACTAATGCGTAAGGCATGGACAGTTCACTTGGCATTGTAGTTACACATTCACTGCGCTTTCAAAAGAGGAGATTATTGCAAATCACAAATAGGTATTGGCATCCTTTGATCTCAAAATCAAAGTCGAGGATTGTTATCTCTCCTTATTGTAATGGATTCCAAAACTTCACAAAAATCCATAAAATAGCGTTTCATATTGAGATCGTCTAAATCTATTACTAAAACACTATCGTAACTCCTGACACTTTCTACTCCAGGAGTGGAATTAATGAAATGTAGATAAAAAATTCAAAAGACCTGATAGACATCTTGAGACCTAGATCTCTTTCCCATTGTAACAGCATTAAAACATTTGATTTTTCCACACTCCAGACGGCCACCCCTTATACGCAGCTTAAATCCAGGCTTAAAGATCTTAAAAAAACACTGTTTGAAAACATGTTGGTCATGTTTGGAGGACATGTTTTTCAACAGACTTTTGGTATTCCAATGGGCACTAATTGTGTTACTCTCCTCGCCAACCCGTTTTTGTACTCTTATGAGGCTGAGTTCCTAGAAGCCCTACTGAAGAAGAAAGAAAAGACACTCGACAGTCCTTTAATTTGTCCCTCAAAAATGCTAAATTTGATGACTATTTACATTTACCCAAGCAAGCTTGAAATTAAAGACATCACCAATAGACTAAGGTCAGCCACTTACTTAGAGCTACTTCTAGAAATATACTAAAGAATAATTAAAACTAGTCTCTACGACAAACGTGATGACTTCAACTTTCCAATAATCAGCTTACCGTTCGTCGACAGCAACATTCCAGCAGCTCCAGCGTATGGAGTGTACATTTCACAACTTATACGTTATTTTATATCCTGCGATCGGTATTCCGATTAATAATATCTAGACCGATCACTGCTGCTGACTTCTAAACTACTCAAAAGGTTTGTTGTATCTAGGTTGATGTTCTATCTCCAGAAGTTTTATTGTCGTCACTTTATTGATCGTTATGGGAAATCAGTGTTTCAAATACGATCTGACAGTTTCGCGGAGTCATAAGTAGTGTTTCCTTTCTGGATTTGACTTTTCCCTAGACATGAAAATGAGTAACTCGACGGGTGTCTAATAAGTCGCAAACAAAGCTTACTCGTCCGGTGCACCCATGGTTTTTATTGGGTTTGGGTTACTCTCTTTCTTTGTTTTAAGTTTTTGGTTTTTGTGTTGTGTTTGTATATATTCGGATTTGTAACTATCCCTTGGCTATTGGCTTATATTGTTCGGTCGGTTTTTTTTTTTGCTGTTTTCTAACGCTTTTGCGTGGAAGGTGACCTAGACTGCCGGTTATCCAACAGATCTCTAGAATGTTTTAGTATTTACATCTGATTTACGTTACCTCTGATGTAGCTTATGTCAAAGTTTCTTTGAAGCTCGCTTAAACTGCTAGCAAAAAGATCTTAAAAGTCCGGAATGTGTTTAAGCGGAAAAAAGCAAACTCAGCACTATAACGTTTACAAGGACACATGTGTAACTTAAGAATCCTGTTTTGTAAGTTACGTTTGTGGTATATTTTGGATTGTCAGCTGAATTATCAATACCTATTTCCTTTATAAAGCATTTACTGTACTGGATTTTGCAATACAATATCGTAAGAGGTCTTGTTAGCCGGTATATCAACGAATTTGAAAGTTGAACTATGACACATGGGTCTGTGAGGACTATTTTGCACTAGACATATAGAGTGTTTTGATTCTTTGTTGTATTTACGACCTCACCACTTCATCTGTTTGATAGTCTACGTCCTTTTCGTCACGATTGGCTTATTGTCTGGCATAACTTTGCACTGACGCCGTAAGGTTTTTCAAATTTTGTTTCGGGTTTATTTATCTGGGCTCGAGTAATTGTAGCACTTAGGCTAATACATTTCTAAGAGAAGTGTTATTAATAATGTCTAGATTACCTTAAAAAAACTTAGCAAGCAGGATTATATTTGAATAGGAGTTTGGACAAGAGTAGTGAGAAGGTTTAGTCTTGAAGTTGTCAATATTGAGATCCTACAATACACGCATGCAGTCGAAATCTTTGGTTGTAATGGGTTTTATATAAATATACAAAATTATTAGCACTGGTTATTTTTTTAAACATGGAGGAATTTTAGATTTCTTTGATCTTTTGGTTTGTTTGTTTGAATGGTGTTTTAACGCCACTAAGCAATTTTTATCTATCCCATGACGTCTAGTTTTTATTGGGTCCGAGGCCGGAATACCCGCAAAACAACCGGACCTGCGGTAGGAAAACTGGCAATCCTTGTCAATTAAGATTGTAGTCGAGTAAACACGTCCCGCAGTGAGACTCGAACCAGCTACCTCAGTGTTAACAGACCACCAAATCTATAGTAGATGACTACATGTAACTGCCTTAACCACACGGCCAGATTATTTGTGCTGCAAGATATTGCTAATGTTAATGACTTCAATACCTTTGTTTAAAAACGATAATTGAGAAAGAACTTTTGTGTCATCTTTCTAAATATTGACTGGTTTAAAAATCTTGAGTAATTACAAAAACTTTTTTTTCTAAACAGAGTTTGTAAAAGTGTTGCTTAAACTGTATAAAAGAAATCACTTTGATAGAATCCAATAAGCCTATTAGTCTTCATACTTCCCTGAAACGGCTTTATTCAAAGTCGATTACTAAGGAATTAAAACACTTTATAACAACTGGTTTTACTAGGTTTAGTTTTAAGACCTCAAATGTATTTGTTCAGTAAACCCGTGGTCGAATATGAGATCTTCGCGACCTGGTTAAACCAGGTTTTATGGCATGCCAAACCTCCCGCTTCCATTTCTGCAGAACGTGAGTTGGGTAAGTTAATTAAAATAGATGAGTATTATGGACCACTAGTCTCTAGGTGTTTTAAACAAACATCAAAGCACGATGATGATGAAAATATATTAACTCTTATTTATTCTGTCGATGCTTTTATTATTCTAGATCGCATCTTAATATGGAACTCGATCCCGGTTAAACCTCTATCATTTTTTCAATTTGGTTTTAACCTAATACTTTGCTACTATCATCCGCGTCATGTTGTATTGTCTGTTTCTTTTTATAAAGACCCATATTTGGCACACGCGTAGTGGTTTGACATTTATATTGGTGTAATGTTGTCCTTTTTATCAAATCTTGTTTTGGGTTTAATATTATTTATGTGTTTCTGTTCGGTTTGTTTTCTTCACGTATTCTTTATGAGTATGGGAACACGGGTCGATTATGTTGCTATATTTACGTTTTTATCTTTTTGGTGTATTTTTATGGGTTGCCTTCCCTTACAGTCAAATGATGACTTGTATTTCCTATTTGACAAAAAAGGGATTTAGGTAAAACAAATATGTAATGTGATTTTCTCACTATCCTCATGTTTACAACACTACAAAGATAACTTGTGTTAAATTAACTTTGTATTGGACCAGCCCTAATTTTACGTAGTCATTTTTGTCATTAGTTTCGAGAGATTTTATGTGTCTCAATAATGCAATAATGCAAATTTTGCCAAATCCACAAATCGCGTTTCTAATTTAAAGTATATTCTTGACCAGTCTATCAAAAAGAGCGAGTTGTATTTTAAATTTAACGTGCAAAAGATTTTCCAAATTTTAGGATTTGTACACCTCCCGTATCGCCTAAAACAAGACCTTCATTTTGAGATATTGCAATCTGTGCCAATTTATGTTGCAGATCCCCTGGCTTTTCTGCCAAACGAGCAGTGTCATCCGAGTGCAATATATACATTTTCAAAAAAAAAAAGATTTGTAACCATCCTTCTAGTGTGTTTTGTATACTGGTATAACGTACTAAATTTTTCTATTGCATAAAATCTTAATTATCCAGGAAAGGAGAGACAAGAAACGGGGTACGTTTACCCTTGTCTTACTCCGTTATTTTATGAGATTTGTAATACATGTTAAAAATTATCTTATACAAACACAAGCGAGTATTAGTTAACCGTATGCAAGGACAGAATAAAACGTTAATTTGAAAGTACATACAAAAAATATAAAAAGACAAAAATGTGTGGCATTAAGTATAAATTATTATTGAAGATTGAAATATCTAATTGCTTATTTAGTGAAAAAATTTATACAAGTAATAAAAAATATGTAACCCTACCAGTGACAAAAATACCATATTTTTAGATGTGTAACCAGGTAAGGCTCAATACAGATTAATTATAATGACTTAGTTTAATTCTAAGGTTTTTCAATTTACAAGGTGTAGATAGCCTTAGCCGGATTTGAAATAACGTTTTGGAATTTTGGTTATAAAAGCTCTACAACATCTTGATCATTTGGATTTTAAATATTGTTTGGGTTTGAGTGCCGCTGATGAGTCTTGATTAGACGAAACGCGCGTCTGGCGTAGTAAATTTCTTAACCTTGTTATCTTTGATATTTATTTACAAAGAAGTAGGGGCCTCGGTGGCCGAGTGGTCTAGGTAGTTCGTCTACCATTGATCACGTGGTCTGTCAACACTGAGATTGCGGGTTCGATTCTCACTGCAGGCAGGGTGTACTCGACTCCAATCTTAATTGACAAGGATTGCCAGTTTTCCTACCGCAGGTCGGGGGTTCTCTCCGGATACTCCGGCTTCCTCTCCAATAAAAACTGGACGCCATGAAATAGCTGAAAAATTGCTGAAAGTGGCGTTAAAACACCATTCAAGCAAACAAACAAACAAACAAACAAAGAAGTACACAATTATTGTTATTCATCTTATGTTCAGTCACCTTACATTGCCTGTTTATGCATGTCTGTTCCATTTCCTTTTCAACACTGAGATTGCGGGTTTGAGCCTCATTGCGTGCAGGATGCGTTCGACTCCAATCTTAATTGACAAGGATTGCTAGTTTTCCTACCGAAGGTTGGGGGTTTTCTCCGGGTACTCCTGCTTCCTCCCCCAATAAAAACTGGACGACATGATATAGCTGAAAAATTGCTGAAAGTGGCGTTAAACAACAAACAAACAAAAATATCAATTTCCTTTTTCAACTAAATTACTGTTCATTGATTTATTCCAAGAAAACATTACATGGGATTGATTATTTCATCCTTCATATTAAAATTGTCCCATTCTTTATATAATCGTGATTAAATAAATGTTTCTCTCTAACTTTTGACCTAATGACTCATAACGGTCAAGGTTAATAATGTTCAACAGTGAAGATCCTATGTCAAAATCTGTTATAGTTACTAATATATTAGTATTAACAAAGCATTTATCAAAGGAAGACAACTCTTACAAATAATATACTAATTTTTTCATTCCTATGCACCATTCTGACTTGCAGATATGTTTAATGCACATCAAAAGTCAAAACTTTAAAACAAAATAAATTTCGGTGCTATCATGACACACATTAATGCATTGATAAGAACGAGAGCGAACAATTTTTCACAAGTGTCAGAGTTGTTTCTCAAAGAGGTATCTTTCTGTAATTTCCTTTTTTTACCTGTAACAAGTAAAACAAAATGCACACACCAAAATATAAGTTCAAATAAATAGTATACATTTCACTTTAAGAACCTGTTGTAAATAACATTTTTCTTCTGATCCACAATTGTTAGTAATTTGACTTGTAAAATAAAATAAGCAAATTTGAATTAAAAACTAGTTAGCTTTCAGTTAAAATAGAAAATGGCAAAGGCTGAACTTTATCACCTTGTCTTTATTTTAAGTAAATATAAATCTGTATCTAAACAAATGAAAAGAAACACCATTCAATTTGTTTTTATAATAAATGACATTGAATGAAACTTTTAGGCACTTAAAAGACCTTGACCATTGATCCTTATTTTTTTAATTATAAATCATTCATTAAAACTAACTATTAATAATGATGTACGATTTCATTTACATGGAAAAAGAAAATTGTCTGATTGACGTTTGAACTTGACATCTATCTTTGTGCATTGACCATGCCAAAGCTTAAAAGGAACAACAGTCAAGATAAATGTCCGTTATAGTTATAAATGTATTGCTTACAATAAATTTCTAGATCTAATTTTGGTTATAGTTTACCCTGACCCAATGATCGTTTTCTAGGTCTAGGTTTATAATGACCAATGATGAAAGAGTAAATCAAAATATTTGACAAGTGAAGACCATAACAAAGTTTACCTTTTGGTCAAGGTTGCAGTTTTATATCTGTACACAATCCAGTGTCTTTGACCTTGTTCCATTTTTTCAATGTCAAGGTCAATAATGATTGAAAGTAAAATGCCCAAACCCTCTATCGCATCAACTTCTTTATTCAATCTACTCAAGTCAGCTTGAAATTACAGACACCACCCATACATTTACATGTAGGTCTGACTCTTACTTAGAACTGCATCTAGAATTAGACGCTGGAAAACAGCAAACTATACTCTACGACAAACGTGATGACTTCATCTTTCCAGTTGTCAACTTCCCGTTTATCGATAGCAACATTCCAGCAGCTTCAGCGCGTTGTGTGTATATTTTCACACTCATTTAATTAATAGTTATGCTAGATCCTACGATCACATATTTTGACTTCTAAGCTATGTTGATGTTGTTCCTTCAGAAGTTCTATGAACGTCAATATGACTTAATTTATCGTTATGGGAAATCAATGTATGTCTCAAATAAAAACGGACATTTTTACTGAGTCATAGGTAGTTTTTACCTTGATAAATTTGACTATTTCCTAGACATTACGATGAGTAACTCGACCGATGTCAAATTATAGGCAAGAACTGCTGACCCGTCCGGAGCACCTGAGTCCATCCATGGTTACAGGCTACTCATCTTCACCTTTTGCGTTTTAGGTTATAATTTTCCGTTGTATACGTTCGTCTAAATTCATAGTTGAAATTGTCCCTTGACTAGAATCAAACATCTTTTACGGTTTCAAAGTTTATCTGCACGCAAGATTGTTGGTGTCCAATGAATCAGCGTGGCAAAATAAAAGGGTTCGGTATACCAGAGTAAACGAAAGCATAATAAGTTAGCAGTCTATGATACAGAGTAAAGCAAGATGGCTTTCCACACCTTAAGTGGAAAATGTTATTTGTATAGGTTAAGGTGTGTTTTTACTTATAAAATTTATAAGACTCACTTTTCATTAACAAAATTCAAGTTTTAAAAATGATACTATATTAGGATTTATATATACGTAAAGCACATATTTTTGTATCCTTATTGAAAGTTTGATGCAGAACTAGTGATATTTAACCGAAAAATTGAATGAGAAACGCGATACATGCCAAAAATAATCAGTCAGTGTGCAAGCACTTTGCATACATAATACCTTGTTCTGTTGTTGTTCTCTCTGTCAATATACATTCTGTACTTTTTACATTGTTTATTTTACAGGTATCAGATTTTTTTCTCAAATCTTTATTTCCATCTGTTACAAGAAAACCAAAGTATATACATACAGGATCAATTGCTCATTTAATATTAGAAGGCTAAAAAGTTTGATGTGTACGATTTTAGTATATGTTATAACTCGATTTATATTGTCTTGTTGTAGGGGTATTGTCTGCTTTTATTCAAATTTCTAAATTAAGCTTAATGTTTTTTTTTCTGGCTTTTCCCATTTATCAAAATAAAAGTTATTCTTGTGTACTTGTATATTTTGTTTTTCTTTAAACTTTTACGAGTCATATAATCAAGTGTAATATTTTAGTAATGCAAATATTATCAAATTGTGCTGTGATTTACAACAGCAAAGATTATATTAGACCGCACATTTCCGATCAGCCAAAGATGTTTTCGAATATGCAAGAGAAACATTTATATCGGTGTCGTTCACAAAAAATGTATGCCGAAGGTCGATGTTTTCCACCGGGTAGTCCATGTTTATCACCCAATTAAACCGACGACGGAGATATGATGAAATAGCTGTAAATTTACACGCATCACCGGATCTGCACTGAGAGTGCCAAGACCCTGCCACGTTAAAAGTTCCATGCAACAAGAGGTTTGCGAGTTGTCCGTACGTCGATTTTTAAAACAAAAGTTAACAAAAACCAGAATAACACTACCTAACGTTACCCCTGGCTAAATTACGCGGTCATGAATGTTTTATTATAACTGATAATATAAATAATAATAATGTTATGCTAGATAACGCGATGACCTAAAACTGGTATATATAAATACATGTATTAATCGAGTTACTTACCATTGAATAATTCGCAGATAAACTCAGCGCCATCACACCCTTTTAAGACGCATGTTTCATCGTTGGATTTAATGCAGCTGTTTAATGTTTTCGTCTTTTCAAATCGCGATTTACAAATTCTGTGTACTATAGAACTGCACATTAAGTTCGAAAATCCTTCATGACATGAACATGAACTGTTAATCATAAAAGAAGTTTGCGAGCACGAGCATTTTCCCCGTTCTTTGTAAGGCGATGTAAGAAAGTATTCTGAACATGTTTTACCTGAAACAAAATAAGCTGTAACTTAAAAATCATATCTGATTGCAAAAAGTTTGAAGATTTCCTCCTTCAGTTCGGTTAGTCTTCCGACGGTACATTTTTTTGCTGACCGGTAACAGACATTTTCACAAATTTAAACAGCAACTATAACCTATCAAATACTATGTTGGTGCATATTAAGACCGTCATATAGAAACGGAGGAATACTATTTATATGGAACGCAATTAAGACTAGTGAAGTTACTATTCAAGGTTTTATCTAGTTTACAAAAAGAACATTTTGGCTGATTGGACGATAAATTTATCATGGTAATCTTTCAATTATTGCTTTTTCACGTCAGGCAAAACATTCAATAAGACATTCGCATCAAATGTTTAAAAATCTTACATGAGGTCTTTCCGAAAGCATCATATATGTTCCCACATTGAGGAATGTCATCACAAAAACAGAATTTAGGCAGGTTTGGTCCAGAATGTCGTCCACAGCTGTTACAATTTTGTGAACCTGTAGTTTAAAACAAAACAAAAAAGACAAAACCGCAAGCACAATATAAAAATAATCTCTATCGTTATGACAACAAAAACAATCTTTTTTATGAGATGAATATTACATGTACAGGCTAAAATAATTCTGAAAGCTAATGCGTATCTAATTATTTGAAGACGATGTAAAAAAATCATTTGATACATGTATTCTTCTTAAGTTGATACGATCAACTGCAATAAACACAATACCAATAAAAAATATGGAAGCTACATGAAATTTAACAAATACAGCTTTAATATCATAAAATTTATGACAACCAAATGAAAATGCACTGATTAAAAGTTGTTATTATTACTTTGGGCTAGAAGCCACTGCCTTAATGTATTCTTTGCAATGCATAAACATGATAAATCATTTAAGTTGACCTGTAGATTAATGCAGAAATTTCTAGCTTCTGTAAAAGCATTAGGTACATTTTAAATTTATCAAAGTAAGGGGATTTAAAAGTGCTAAATTCTGAACAATACTCTTTCAAAACATGTAAAATAATTCCATTGTTTTTGTATCGTGATCCTACTCACCAAATCAGAAATATTCCCACAAAAGTATCAGTACAATAAAAAAAATCATTAGTTTCATTCGCTAGAAAAGGGTGTCTACTAATTCACTGTATAGAAAAGTGCCATATAGCACACATTTTTCAATACAAAAAACTTCGTTAAACTTCATTTATCAACAAAACACGTTAGGCTAGAAAATCAATGATGAACGAAATGTGCAACTGGTTTAACTTTAAACAAGAAAAGATATGGGTTACCCCCATATCCAGGGATGTTTGATTCATACGTTATATGTGTATCCGATTTGGTTTATAGTTGTTTTCCTAATTTGTTTTATTTTAAATTTCAACATATACTGCAGAGGCACTTCGAGACTCTATGTAATGCTGTCTTGAGGTTTTAGAGGATAAAAATAAATATAATAGCCAGGATAATTTGTTTCATAGAATAAATTGCCAATAAATGAGTACAGTCTATATTTATTCGTTTGGTTATAAGTCGGACATGTCTCATTACGAAATACTGTCCAATATGGTCCCAGCGTATTTTCAACAGTATTTAGGGTTTTATATTCTATGCAAAAAGGTGTTGATTACCTTATTCAATATACTTTAATAGTTCTAATCAGCTAGAAAAGGACAAAACATGCAAAAATATGTAAAATATGTTATACCATCAGACTCTTTGTGCAACGTTATCAAAACGGCTCCAAAATACGGACCTTTGGGTATCGTGATATATTATTGAAGTCGGACTAAGACTGTTTGCGAAATAACTGTTCTCAACTCAAGTATTTTGACTGCATGAAATTGCAGTATTCTAACATTACAATGAATTGAATCTTTTGTACACTTTAACGAACTAGTTGAATTAACCACACAGTTTACGTGAAAAATGTTATCAAAATCTTCAGGTGATGTACAATTGATGTACATTGTTAAAGATTCACCATCCTCATTTGGCAAAAAGCAAAATCAAATGAACAAATATTTAAATGTAAAACATCAATGATTAAATTGACATTAAACCTAAAAACACAAAACAGAAAGAGAATAACCCAAACCAGAAAAAAACCATGGGTGCACTCAGGTACACCGGACGAGTAAGCTTTGCCTGCCTCTAACTAGACACCCGTCGAGTTACTCATTGTCATGTCCAGTTAAAAGTCAAATCTAGGATTAGGAAACACTACTTATGGCTCAGCGAAATTGTCCTGTCGTATATGAGAGATTGATTAATTAAGTCATATGGACGATCATAGAACTTCTGGAGAGATACATCAACCTAGGTACAACAAACCCTTGTTTGAGTAGTCAACAGTAGAGCTCGGTCTAGAAAATCAGAATACCGACCGCAGGATCTAGAATAATGTAAAAGTTGTGAAATGTACACATCATACGCTGGAGCGGCTAGAACGTTGCTGTCGATAAACGGAGGGTGACACTTAGAAAGTTGAAGTCATCACGTTTGTCGTAGACTCCAGTTTGTACTTTTTAGACTAACAGATGTAATGCCGTTTTAAAGGAATTTACGGATATATAATGTTATAATTCACTTGTTAATTATGTTATAAAAGTATGACATTTTATTTTTTGTTAAAAATGAAATAAAAAATATCCTTCAGAGAACAAATTCAGTCCAAGCAATTTTTTTTATTTAGGTTTTAAACTGCATTTGAATGCAGCGATAAAGGGGAATATTACATATGGTGTGTTAAGTCCTAATTTTGATTAGTTCGTGTAGACAATGTCCCCCCAAAATATTCTGTGTATATATTCTATTTCTAAAAGCATATTTAAGGCTTGTTACTATTTTTAAAGCATATTTAAGGCATGTTACTATTTATAAAGCATATTTAAGGCTTGTTTCTAAAAATAGATCCGGATATGTTACTATTTATAAAGCATATTTAAGGCTTGTTTCTAAAAATAGATCCGGATATACTCTTCCGACTCATTATTCTAAATTTAAATAAATTGAGAAAAATTCATATGTAATATAACAATTAAGGACTTTTTACTCTGCCAATACGTAGTTATATGGACCTGTAGAAAAATATTGACCTCGGGCTTCGTCCTCGGTCAATATTTTCCTCCACGGTCCATATAACTACGTATTGACCTCGTAAAAAGTCCTTTTTTGATAAATATATATTACATTAATCAAATAAGGACTTTTTACGAGGTCAATACGTAGTTATATGGACCGTGGAGGAAAATATTGACCGAGGACGAAGTCCGAGGTCAATATTTTTCTACATGTCCATATAACTACGTATTGACAGAGTAAAAAGTCCTTAATTGTTATATTACATATGAATTTTTCTCTATTTATTTAAATTTAGAATAATAAATTGCATCATACAATATTGACTCATTGATAGTAATTATAGAAGCATTCGAACAATCCGGATCTATTTTTAGAAACAAGCCTTAAATATGCTTTATAAATAGTAACATGCCTTAAATATGCTTTAAAAATAGAACAATTCGGATCTATTTTTAGAAACAAGCCTTAAATATGCTTTATAAATAGTAACATGCCTTAAATATGCTTTAAAAATAGTAACAAGCCTTAAATATGCTTTAGAAATAGAATATATACACAGAATCTTTTGGGAGGACATTGTCTACACGAACTAATCAAAATTGGGACTTAACACACCATATGTAATATACAGCAATATTTAACATTCTTCATTTCTAAGTTATACTACATAAACTCAACAACTAAAATGTCTATGTGCTTGAATAACATTGTAAACCGCTTTTAGGAGTAGAGACAAGTTTTTTTGTTACTGCATTATGTATGGGTGCTTCTATACTTAATTAAAATGGCTTTCGTTTTTCAAACTTAAGTGAAGTATTTAGGAGCATCTCTCTCAAAAGTATTCTGATATATTTGATGTGATTTTTTTTCAATATTTTCATTGAGACTCTTTATTGCATGAAGTTATTGCTAAATATGTTAATTTGTACAATTCTGGGTCACATTTGATTCTTAAGACACCTAGATAGTTATCCTACATCTAGAATAACAATTAAACTTGCTTACGTAATACGCATTTTTTGTTGACATTAAAGTAGAATTAGTACATGTCCTATTACCATGGTAAGAAAAATCAGTTTTTGACATGACCACAGGTTTATGACTATGGTTTTGATACATATTTATTTATATGCAGATACATTTGGATCATTATAATTTCTTTATTTGGTTTAGTCGATAAGAATTTGCAACTTCTATTATTCCTAAAAAAGTTAAGTTTTAACTTAAAATTAAAAAAAAATATTACGCGATATTTGATTTGATTTTAAAGCCAAATTGTGTCAACCTACTCTAGTATGAATTTTAACTATACAAAAAATAGGAACTATCGCTCTAACCTCCTAAAACATAATATTAATCAGAACTAAATAAAGTATGAACTATATATTTAGAAAAATGAACATTTTTGCGGATAGTCGTTATGTTTTTGTTCCTATTCTGGTCTAAGAATCTTTTGATTTGCAAATATCATAATTTTATTGGTTTAGTCTATTTTGCGGATATGATTATTTCATTATTTTTTTTATTGCAGATATTATTTTTTTATTATTTCGCATTACCTTGAGAATAAACTAATCCTTTGTTGTTATTACAATCATCCTTATGTTCCCCGTGTCACTAAATAGTCGGCAGGTTCATTCATATGCTCAATAAGTTCTTGTTTACAATCACCGTACCAGTTTCCAAGGGGCCTCAACTTTCGAGTAGTTAGGAATGTTTGTCTACTATTGTTCACGTACCTGTTTTTATTTGCTGGTCAAAGGGCCACGGGTAATTCTCTGTAAACAGCCTAACAGCGGCTATATAATCCCAGAAGGAATTAAATTATTTACATCACGTGCATGTACAGAAGCATTACAGCCACAAGTAAATACAAAGCAAAAATATATAAAACAACAGAAAAGTACATGTATACAACGCAGTACATTTCTATTAATGTGACAGTTTAGGATTTTAACCACAAATTAATTTTCTCGATACAGATCTATTGGAAATAATTTTTAGAAGCAGCATGACATACAGATAAATTATACAAAATATATTTATATGCAAAAGTAATTTAATAAAATACTATACTCTGTCATAGAACAAGCTATGAGTGAAGAAACTATCAGTTGGTAAGCACCGGGTTTTTGGAAACACACACATTTTAAATTGTTTTATTTAGTCCAAAACAATGAAGATCCAACCTTCGTATACTATGTACCTATAGATTTTATAACTTTATATGTTTGGTCTTGATACCACAAACGTCATTTTAAATAACAGATTTAAAACACCCACTTTATACTATTTGTGATCAATCGATTAAAATTAAACATATTTTAATATTTTCTTGTTTGTTGTTTGAGGATTTTTTACGCCATTTTCAGCATTGTTTCTGCTATATCAGTTTTTAATGGTGGAGGAAGCCAAAGTATCCGGGGAAAACAACGGACCGGCGGTAGGAAAACTGGCAACCCTTGTCAATTGAGATTGGAGTCGAGTACACCCTACCCGCAGTGAGAACCGAACTCGCAATCTCAGTGTTGACAGACCACTTGATTAATAGTAGAGGAACTACCTTAACCACTCGGCAACCGAGGCCCCTTATAATATTTGAAAGGATAAGTAAAATAGAGATGATTGACCTCTTCAACGATCATTTATTATAGATACTTGGATGTTTTAAAATTTATCTACTTTAATGTAATTATTCAATTTTGTTGAAGTCAGACTGTTTGTCTAGTCCATTACAGCTTTAATTATGCATGCATAATACAAAGACTTTTTTGTACATTATATACGCACTTGATCACCGACTCAATAGCGTTTATTCTAAACGTGTGTGTACTTACTATGCCCCGGGTTGTTGCACAAACAATGCACATATTTTGAACCTATAAAATAATAAATGTAGTAAAGGTTAAACTTTTTAATGTTTCACTAAATAAAAAATAACATTTAACACATTAAGACAGACGAATGGCTAAACTAAGCTAGAAAGGAGGGGAGGCATCAAGTTAAGTGACACAGAGAAACTTGTTACTACAAAGGATATAATAAACATGATATCATGGCGTCAACAAGTGGTTTGGAAGAGGTGAATGTGGCTGAGGTAAGATGTCCAGAATCCCTTGCGTAATGATTGGCACTGCATTTTAAGCGTTTGCCTGCTTGTATACTACTGTCCGTTTCATGACGTTAAAAAGACTGTTAAAAACATAACAGGCATTAGAAACATACACTACCTAGTGAGAAAAATAAATGTCAACATGACTATTTCTCCTCTATAATTACAGACGAAACATTACTCTGTGTAGGTTTTATCTGTTAAGTCAACACAACATCTATAGATATGAAAGAACAACTGATCATATCTATTTTGTCTTTGCTAATTGACAAAGATTACTCTTCAGTCCAATGTGTTGTCAATCACCCACTGCAGTTTGAACCGTTTCACTCCGAGTTCCCTTCCATCAAGTTGTTCTTCTCGTATCCCTTGGACATTAATCTTCACCTGCTTTTCTGTGGTATTACAAGTTGAGAATTCGGAAAATCACTGATACGTAGAACTCTTACAGGAAATTTCATAGCAAGCACTTTAGGCAAATCACCAACGTAGGATACAAAATGACTAAAAAAGACTGTTCCAGGAAATTTCTATTGCTTTAAAATTACAATTGCCCTAATATTTTTTAATATGCGCAGAGAATATCATATGTACTGTGTTGTTCCTTTATCATTCTTAAAAATATGTCCTGTTACACTTACACTGAATATTACATAAAGATTTAACGATGCGCTGAAAACCCATGTCTACGATACATTCATATTAGGCGAATGTTTGTTTGCAATAAGACTTAAATCTTTATCTATAGTTCTCATGTCATGCTTCTTTAAAGCAGCCTCGTTATTTCCTCTTTCCGAATAATAACGTCCTAGAACGCAATAATATAGTCATCTTATATTACTATCACAATTGGTTCCACGAGGCAACTTGTTACATATTGTAAGTCTTTTGAAGCGTATGGTTTGCATGGTTTTAGATGCATTTGTAATTGTCATCTGCAAAAATCTCTGTAAATGATCTTGGACTGAGGGATTGGAAAATAGTTGCTGTTTTGATATTTGGCTATGTCGAAATGAAGAATGATAGCCAGATATATTATTCTATAGATTTTAAAAATTGAAGCAGTATTTAAATTATCTAGATAATTTACTAAATTAAATGGTATTTGTAGTGGATTGTACATATATGATATTGCCTACAATTCAATGTAATTAGCTAAATAAGTTCAGTTCGTATCGAGGGATTTGGCCTTACTTAACGAACGTAGTTTATCAATGTTATCAATGGGAGAACAAAATTTAATTTATCATCTTAAATGCAAGTTTTTTAGAGGCCGTAATCATCTTAGATAAGGACAGCAATATTTGCTTCATATTTGAGCAAAACAAATATGATGGCTGCAATTGTAGGATTTAATTGAATATAGAAGTCTACAAGATGATGTTTAAATAGTTCGCTATCTGAAACCATTGAAACCAGCTGAAACTAAATAGCAAGATAAACTGAATGGTTTCAACAAAGATAAAGGTATTTATACCAGTAGAAAAATGAAAATTACAGGACAGTTCAACATCAGGGAAAGCCATCTTCATTGCGTATACAATCAGGTGAGCGATAGAGTCTCTCAGAGCCTCTAGTTTCATTATTGATAAAGATCTGGATGTTGTTTAATATTTCTTGTAAAACTTACCTTATGTCTGTAAAGGATTAACAGTAGGATTCAATTTACTTTTTATGCTTGCGGGTCAGTTGAAGGCATAACGAAAGGCTAAAGATTATGTCATCGTTTGAAATATTAAAAAAGATTTAACTAAATTTGTCTATTTAACACAGATTTAACTGGATACATTTCTTATTTGAAAACAGAACATCGTAATTTAAGCACTAGAACATTCTAGAACATTATTTGGATTTTTTGTGTAATCTAGTAGAGAACGAATTATAACCAAAGTGTCATTTATCTTGTTATATTTTCGCGTTTGCACAGATAAATAATTTTATATTTTGAATTCATAGCATTAATATTTTGTAAAAAAAATTAGCTAAAACAACCCTGAATCTTAATACATGACTATAAATATGATACATATAGTTGAAGAAATACAAGGGAGTTTTTTGTTGTTAAATAGGGTGGGCCAATAAATGGTATTCTAATCTGTCGGGGTTGGATTTTTAACAATTACTAACAATTTATTGTTTTAAAGTTCTAACCATACTTACTATATGTACATTTGTCTCCAAACGGATCTTTGCTAAGTTTTTCCAAATATTCTAAGATTATCAAAACAGTATTGTAAACATGCAATCTCTTTGAGAAAACAAAACAGCATATCAATTAATTCAATAAAATACAACGTGTTTAGCGCCACATAGTACCTTTATATTACTTGTGGCAATATTTATATATTCAGGTATATAATGTATGAATGATAATTGAAAGAGTTTATTGTTCCGTAATTAGAACAATATATCAAAATTCAGTAGTTGTGTGGATTATTTTTATCAAATATTTCGATAGTTTTTGGAATAATATAGCCAGATTTTCTGTTTTTCTTTACCTTATCCGCTATATTTAGCATTTTTCCAACCTATAAGACGTCTTAGAGGACATCCGATTAAGCAGTTTAGGCAACAAAGAATGTAATCACAGAACGTTTAAAGAATAATATATATTATGACGGATCGATTCTAAATTTTTAGCAATTTTTGTGGGATATCTAGTAGACTTTTCTCAGTTGTTCCACTGAATTCGATTATTGACTTTAAGCTAATTTTAGCTTAGTATAAAGTTACTACTGTACAGTAGACAACATCCTAACTGCCAGAGTTGTGCATACAAGAATCGAATTAACATATTTTCATTGATGTAATACAAATAAGGGTTCTCTGTAAAATTGTATATCTTTCTAGGAGAACAGTCATTACCTACCTTTAGATGTGTTGTATACACATGTGAATAGTTCTGCTAGAGTATTATTTACGTGTGTTGTTTCCTCTTCTCTTGAAGTGTCCCGATAATCACATGTAAATAATGCTATTAAAATGGAAAGCATATTAGAAATGTATAGCATTATACCACAGAAATTTAAATTAAGCATTGTTAGTTTTCATGAAGCTCAGTTTCGTAAAAATCTATTTGTGTGTAGCTGTTTTTTATTACTGTGTACGGGCCCAAAATTACAAAAATGCTATACTTTACACAAAATTGACAATATATTTTTTAAAAGTACACCATGAGTGATGTCTGTAGAAAGCAACGACGCGATAATCAAAAGGTAATACAAAATGATAAAAAAGGAGTTGTAATTCACAAAACCAACCCGTTGCAAATAAGACGATAATATATTTGTCTGTTCGGTTTGATCTCCTATTAACAGTTCAATTAATTGTTATAGATGTAGCTCGGAATTTTAAAGTATTTCTACATTAAATTTATACTGTTTCAATTGGTCTGTGGTGTAGGATCTATCGTGACCTTTATAAATATTTCTAAATTCAAGATCTAATATTTACCTTGTTCTTCGTTCTTAGTATGTGATTTATTAGCATCCTTCTCCAACCAATACACAATACCCAAACCAACCAAGACTACGCAAACAACAATGACCTGAAAACATTTTGTCTCTAACTCTTAAATTCTTCAATTTTCTTATATGACTGTCACTTTTAAAATCAAATTTAAAATAGCAAATGAGAGCGTATGTATAACCTAGTGTATGTATATACTTGTTATTGCACGAACGTAATAACTATTACATAGTGAATATTCATGTTAAATAATCACGTAATAACTACTAGTTCGGTCAAAAAGCGATAAGTCGAAGTTTGTGGGACCGTAAAAATATATCGAGTTATCCGAAGTTTGAGTCAACCGAGTTAAAGGTGTGACGTCATTTTCATTATGTTATTTTTATAAAATCTAAGGGCATTTATTTCATGTAGACTGGTTTCGAACTTCGGCATCGACAATAATTAATAAATAGTGTAATCAAATTTATAAACTTCATTACGAAATCATGGAAAAACATTTCAAGAAAACAGTATCAGCTTACAGTTGGAAAGAGCTAATTAAACAATACAGGATGTTGTTTACGTAATTGACAATAACACACAAGTCAACAAAAATAAAAGAATGTCTTTAAAGAAACGAATCTCGACCGCATATACCATGTATCATTGATCAGTTAAAAATAAATTTTCAATAGTTATAATAAGATAGTTTTTAATTACACATGAAAAACTAATTCGGACATCAATGAGAGGATCATCAATTAACCTTAGTAATGCATGTACTGCGCTTGGGTTGTCAATTCGTTTTATTAAATTGCCAATTCAAATTGTAATAGCCAATCAATGATCATATTTACTCTATGACAGGTGCTTAAAATAAACAGACGCGAATTTAGAAATAGTACAAATGAAAATGTTAGTTTTGACATATGATATCGACCGCAAAATTCACTAAAATGACGAGGTTAAAAGTACACTAATTAATATTGTCAGGACTATAAAAATTCCATCGAGTTAAGAGAAATATTGGAACAACCGAGATCGACACATCCGATGAAGAAATTCATTGTTGATATGGGAAAAATGCCGGGACTTGAACATTATATCGACATAACCGTGGTATCGAGTCAACCAAGTTCGAGACAAAGAGATTCGACTGTATTAAAATAATTATTGTGTTAGCTAGATTTAAACATTCTAAATTGTAAGCGACATAAGATATGTACGTAATGGGTCAAGTTATATTGGAATAATATTTTGTTATTGACAATTAAGACATCTGACGTTTCCTGGTTTTCACCATAAATATAATTCGTACATGTATAGTAATTTTAATATAAATTTGAATTCCGATTAGCTAATTACGATTAATCATTAAACATTCATCATGACGATTGTTTTAACTTTTTATTATTGCTATTCACAACATAAAAACTAGCAATAAACGAATTTCAGTATAGAATCCAGATCACATCTATTTACAAAATTAATCTTAGCTTTCTTGTCATTATTTACCGTCCGATATGACTATGTAGACAGCAGAGTTGTCATGTAAGACGGGTCATGAGTTATCCCCGAGTCGAGATTACAATTCGTTAAACACAGTTTGTCACTAGTCTTTAAAGGTTAATAAAAATGTATGGCCAATTAATTCTGTTGCCAGGTTTTCTACCCCAAATCGTATCGATTTATATACGGCTATTATGTTAAATATGTTAGGATTCTTAAATTTACTATCATATATTATCCAATAATTGTCTGCTGTTCGTAATCTAGTTTTGAACAGGAAGAAAAGCCAAACACAAGTCACACAGAAAGGAAGGGATCAACCCACAAAGCTACTAAGTGCGACCCAAGTTAACGGATATGGAAGGCCATCCCTTTTGGTGAATACCACATTAAGGAAACACGCCTTTAGTAAATTTTAAAAAGTGCTACAAATGTCTAAATTTTTCGTCCTTACCCAACAATTTCAGTGTTCTATAAAACTGTCCCTCAGTTAGTCTATACCATTTCTCGAATTGATTTTTTTTAAACTTGTTTTTGTCCCAATTGTAACTGACATTTCAATTGTTAAACGTTTACCAAATGTGCACGCACGTTTAAAAAACGAGCAAACATAACACTAATGCCAACATGAGAGATGAATGCATAACAGCTTCTCACCGTTAATACACCGTATTTAAAACACTGCCTACTGCCCGATAGTCCATCCTGTAATTTGAAACAAAACCTAATTTTTATTCAATTATATAAACTATGACTTATAAATATGCTTGAAACAAATAGCTCTGTCATTTGAAAAAAATGTATATAAATGCATGAACATAAACAGATCTTACATGTATGTATTGGCATTGCAAAAACTCCTTCCGTTTTTCGTTTAGATTTGCGTTTTTGTTGTTTTTTAAAACATGTTTTGTTTGTGTGTTTGAATAATGTTTAACGCAATTTTCAGCAATTTTCAGATATATCATGGCGTCCATTTTGTATTGGAGGAGGAAGCCGGAGTAATCGGAGAGAACACCTGAACTTTGGTAGGAAAACTGGTAATCCTTGCCAATTAAGATTGGGGTAGAGTACACCCTACTAGCAATGATATTCGAACCCGCAGCCCCAGTGTTGACAGACCACTTGGTCAATAGTAGACGAACTATCTTAACCACTCGGCCACTGAGGCCCTCGTATATGTTTTTACCCATTACGCTGAAGCAAAGGTATACCCTCCAGATGTGCGATTATGAGTTCAAGTGAACGAAAATCTCGACTGTAATACCGTAATGTAGAATCTAAATAAAAATCATTTGTAAACGAAATTGTGGGTATTGGAGAAGATCAAAGCGTCGGGTAAATAGAATAGAGAACAGCCCCTAGTTATGAAGTGTAACACAAATTAAAACAAAGGGGCTATGTCCTGCTGCAAAAGCACACTAATTTGCGCTTATCAACTATATATGTATTTCTATTGACCGCTAAATGTTTTCCATATGTTCAGATTGTTTCTAAATGGTATATATTAAACTCTTTTTGATATATCAGAAAAAGGTTCATGCAAAATTACGCAAACAAGTCAATTATTCGAACAAAAACTACCTACTGTATAGTTTTGATTTAGCATCGGAAGAGAACTTGTTCCTCCTGTGTCAACGTGGGTGGACATAGAGTCTGTTACATTTTGTTCGTTAGGTTTTTCAATAATCAATAACTTCTAAAACAGAAACCAAGTGAATTCTTTTTCAAATTAGTAATACAATAACATTTGTCAGTCATTTGAAAGTTTGGTTCATAACTGGTGAGGAAGAATTTGGTTGGTTAGATTGCTTCGTATGTAAATATTGCACACGTGTCATTCACAACAACATGAATTTTGATACTGCTGGAAAAGTCGTTAAAATTGAATTTGTAATACGATTATTAAAATATTGGCGGCAGTTGACGGGCAGATTTATCAACAATTTATAACTATTATGTCAGTAAATATGTTAAGCCTTAAAAAATTTTGTACTTTGAAAAAATTGTGAAAACAACAAATCTTCAAATATTCAACATTCCATCTTACAGCCTTTTACTATAAATTGTTACGAAATCCCTCTTTGTGTACGCGAACGTGCGTAATGACACTGCAATATTTTTTGATGACGTTTTTACGTTTTATTCAATTCCATCCCATATCATAATGCTTGCTATACCCCAATCGTCTCTTTCCAGGACATATTGTTTTCAAAACGTTATACGCATCTTTCCAGTCTTGTTCTGTGGTAGATGTACAGTAAAAGCTTACATCAGGTAATTTAATGTTACGCCATAAAAAAACTACGCCAATTGTGTCGTTCTAAAGCCGATTGAAAGCGTGCCGGTCGGTGTATGGATCGACTGTATCTGATGTTCGTATCAACTGATTGACGAAGAATTAGTCGCTGGTGTGTTTCGACAGTATCCAATGTACCGAAATATCAGATAGTGACTCAAAATAGCTATATAAAGGTAGTAGCGTGTGGACTAGCGCTTCAGTAAGTAAGTTAAAAATCATTCACGCAAAAATTCAGTTGTGACTTACAATAATATTGTGTAAAAATTAAAACGTGTATTCTTAAATTATCAAAATCGTTTTTTGATCGTAGTTTTCTAACATGAGACGTTTCATTATGTAAAATGTCGGGTTTCAAAATTTGTAATTAAAACACATAACAGTTTATAACAAGGGCATTTTATAGCTTTTATTAACAGCTAAACATTTACCGTCAGAGTTATATGTGCACAAGATAAGAAATTATTAATCAAGGAAACTAAAAATGAATAACGGAAAGGATGACTTAACATCAACAACAGAGGTCAAGTGAAAAACGAAAATTTAAAATTTAACAATATATTGACCTTAAAGAACAAACAATCTGTACGTGAAAAAGAAAAATGAAAACGTCCCTTTCATGAAACTTTGAGTAAATTTTGGTCTTATTATGCTTAGACCAATACAGTTTTACTCGATCCAATACGCATAAAATATGTTTAATTGGGTCAACTTCAAAATGACAAGGTTGTGGCAGGGTTACTCTGCTTTCATAATATCTAAATGTTGACATTAAATTTGTAATTATAATACTGGTATTAAGGGAGTCACGCTTGTTATGGTTGTCAGGTCGTGATACGAAAAGCTAGCCACATACCACATTCAAAATAATCCAATATTTATTCATATTTGCCAATTAATTTATTGTTTGTTTACTTGTGCTCGTCCGGAATATAGCTAAAACAAATCAATGGCCCAATTAAGAACATAGTATAATTTGATTATATCACCTGCACTGCAGGTTCTGGCTTTAGAAGTGTTGTCGTACGTCAGTTGACCACACTATTATCAGGAAGGTTTACGTTAAGGTTTACGCTAATACTGACTGGTGAAGATGCAATTAATTTATTTATATAAAATATACGTTTGTATGTCTGTTTGTTTTTATGGCATTTAACGCCACTTTCAGCAATTTTTTAACTACATAATGGCGTCCATTTTTGGGGGGAGGGGGAAGGAAGCCGAAGAAAACCTCATACCTTCAGTAAAAAATTGGAAATCCGTGTCAATTAAGATTGGAGTCGAGTACACCCTGCCCGCAGTGAGACTTGAACAAAACTAGTGTTGGCAGACCACGGGATCAATAGTAGATGACTAACTACATAAACCACTAAGCCATCCAGGCCCCCATGGACACAAGTGATGCAAATGTAGTAGTGTTTCACTGGCGTATTAAACACAACGAAATAAATCCACACTAGGGTTCTTTATTTTTCAAATGTTGACAAAGTTATAAGTGGAAAATACCCTGTAATAACAATAACAAGTTATAAATATATGTTTCAAAATAAAATAGCATATAATGTAAACATCGAAAGTGTTATACTACTTCCAGTTTTAATTAAAATGATTTGTTCTCCATGAAAAAGTTCCAACTGATATGCATTTGCATTATATGCACATCTAGTTACTAAATTACACAGGTAATATACTGTGCGAAGATTAAGTAAATAATCATAATAAATAAAACTAAGTTAAAGCAGACAAAGTACAATGCTGCTAGTTTTACAAATAAAGCAGACAATACAATAAAGCAAACAAAACACAAAAATATAAACAGCATAACACAACCTACCTCATATGTGGTACGAAGGCTACACTTATACTGTTTTAACTGGTGTGACTGATTTTAGTACATCATATTCCTAAAGTAGAAATATTTGTCATAAATATGTGTTTTACCCATATTATATAAAAAGGCTGCTAAAAATATAGTTATCTCCCCTATATTTAACAAAACTCAATTATTTAATCAAAGTGAAGTTTATACTGTTAAATATCACTCGCACCGTATAATAAAGTTATTATTTATTAATATTAATGATGTTTTAAACTACTTTATCTGTGATGGTTTAATATTTAAAGTTTAATTACTTTACTCATTCATACACTTTGCAGAAAATCATGCATTCTAATACTCTTTCCAAAACTTTCATAAATATCATTTATACAGGAAAAGTTAGAGTTTGAAATGTTATGAAAATTAGTAAATAAGAAACAAACCTGAACAATAGAGTAAATTCAATTCCAAGTAAACTTTTCTCCAAAACCATGAAACAAAACCAAGACATCAAAAAATGGCTTCTATCAGTCCCAAAGACAGAGAGAGATCTAATAGTTTTCCCGCCTGAAAATCACTGACCCATGAACCTTAGAAAGTACACCTGAACAACTACCTTAAGAAGACAACAACTCACTATGCAAAAATCAATAAGTAATTGATAGTATAAATTCTGTAAATAAGAATTAGTAAATAAATCACAGTTACAGTAAAGAAATATTGTCCCGTATAGTAAATGCTAAAAAACAATAATAAAACATTATCAATCACATATACCTATAAAATACAAAAATCTAGCACTACCACACACTCCCCCCAGCCATGAAATGACGTCCCGTCATTTTCCTGTCAGTGGTGGTTTACTAAATTTAAAACGGCTAATGCTGTTTCTCTCTGCAAGCCTGAAAATAAAGGTGTATTAGCCAAAGAAGTTAAAAACTCTGCTCTTTGTCTCCATTCTGGAACATTTGACGGTCTGGTAGAATCAGACGAAAAGACTGCCATATCAAACTGTCCGGAAGTCATCCAACTTGGTGGTTTGCGATCTCTTCCAGATCGTCTGAGTGGAACCGGTGCATCTGGTACCTGAGGTGGCTCTTCCTGGACAGGTGCAAATTCCTGTTCAGCATCCTCAATATCAGTTGAAGCGCTTCTGGTTTCCATGTCCAACTCCTGCCCTCGGAATTCCTCGGACTGGGCGTCCCCAATAGGAATTGAAACATCCAATGCTGGGTTTTCTTCCACAATTGGTTCCTCAGTGAGGGATCCTTCACTGCCAATAGTGTTAACTTCCAGCATGTAATCCGCAGACTCATCTGTAGATTCATCAAGATCATCTACGGACTCCTCTGTGGTTTTCCGGCTCCTTATTAATGGTTTCGTCTGTCTGGTTCTTGGTCTTGGCGTAGGTCTTAAACGAGGTTTCGGTGTAGGTGATTCTCTAATGAATCCTACAGGTAACAGCAAATTCCGATGAAGCTGTTTTACACGTCCCTCTCCATCCTCACGAACAACACAAAATACAGGGATATCTGGGTTTGGTTGTTCCATCACCACGTATGGTGTGTCCTCCCATACATCGGCAAGTTTATGGCGGCCCTCAAACACTACCCTCTTCACGAGTACACGGTCTCCTTTTTGTACATCTGCCCCTCTAACTTTGGAATCGTATCCTTCTTTCTGTCGGGCCTGTGCTTCTTTTGATGACTCTGCGGCCAACTGGTATGCTTCAGTCAGTCTCTCCCTCAGATCCTTGATGTACTTGGTAGTAGGCTGCTTAGTCTCCTTTCGGATTCCAAAAGCCATATCAATAGGAAGTCGAGGCTGACGTCCAAACATAAGGAAATACGGCGCTACTCCTGTTGTCTCATGGCGGGTGCAATTGTATGCATGGACCATCGGGGCGACGTATTCCTTCCAGTTGCTTTTCTTATGTGGCTCCAATGTACCAAGCATTCCACACAGAGTACGGTTGAAGCGTTCTGTCTGGCCGTTACCCATGGGATGGTACGGGGTCGTTCTAGATTTCTTCATCCCTGTTAGTTGGCATAGTTCTTGAATAACGTTGCTCTCGAAACTGGCTCCTCTGTCAGAATGAATCCTGCGGGGAATTCCATAGTGGACAATGAAATGGTCGAAGAGCACTTTAGCTGTGGTTCTGGCAGTTTCATTCTTTGTTGGCACAGCTTGTGCATAACGGGTGAAGTGATCCGTCATAACTAGTACCAGTTCATGTCCACCACGAGATCGTTCCAATTTCAAGAAGTCAATACAGAGTATCTCCAATGGAAATCCAGATGTTATGCTGACTAAAGGTGCCTTTTGACTATTTCCTGGTGTTTTCCTCTTGATGCACCTTCCACACTGGTTGATCCACTCCTCTACTGCTTTGTCCATCCCTGGCCAGTAAAAGCGATCTCGAAGCAGTGCCAGAGTCCTGTCTTTTCCAGGATGACCCATATCATCATGGAGAGCTTCCAACACAGTGCCAATGTGTGCAGTTGGTAAGACTAGCTGGGATTTCTTCTCGTCTCCAATGGTGACATCTCTGTATAGTATTCCATCCTTAAAATGAGGATGTTGAAACTGTCTGATGAGTGGTATACATTCTATTTCAGACGATGTTGGTTTCTTTCCTTCCTTTACAAATCTGATAATTGGTCCAATCTGGGGGTCATTGGCTTGTGCTGCTGCCCAGTCAATAATATTTTCATCTTGATGTTGTTCCTCTATGTCAGATGGTACCGATTCTGGATTAAATGACAAAATCTCAACGTACTCCTTATGTAGAACAGAATCGCATATGGCTCCTACAGACTCGATGGAGATAGATTCTCGAGTGATGGAATCTGTTGAAGTATCTGGAATGCGGCTAAGTGGATCAGCATCTCCGTTCTTCTTGCCAGGGCGATACAGGATCTCAAAGTTGTAGTTGGCTAGGTCTGCAAGCCATCTGTGTCCTGTTGCGTCCAACTTGGCAGTAGTAAGGACATACGTCAAGGGATTATTGTCTGTTAAAACGGTGAACTGCCTTCCATACAGGTACTCCTTAAATTTCTCGCATATGGCCCACTTGAGCGCAAGAAATTCCAGCTTATGAGGTGGATATCGCCGTTCAGATTTGGAAAGGCTCCTGCTGGCATAGCTGATGACACGCTTTTCACCATTTTGCTCCTGGTACAGCACAGCACCAAGTGATATTCCTGAGGCATCTGTGTGCAGTTCAAATGGTTGGTCGTTGACTGCATATGCTAGAATAGGTGCAGTGACTAGATGTCTCTTAAGATTTTCAAATGCCTGTTCCTGCTCTGGTCCCCATTGCCATGGTTTCTGGGTCTTTGACTTCTTTGACTTTTTGGTTCCTGGGTTAGGCATTAGTTCTGTTAAAGGGCGACTAATCTTGCTGAATCCTTCAATAAAGCGTCGATAGTAACCGACAAACCCCAAAAATCGTCTAACATCCTCTGGTGAAGTAGGCTTAGGCCAATCTACAACTTTAGATGTCTTTTCAGGGTCGATCTCAACACCTTCAGCAGATACTACGTGTCCCACATAGGTAACCTTCCTCTTGAAAAACGAACATTTATCTGGTGCGAGCTTCATGTTAGCTTCTCGAATCCGTTGAAAGACAAGATGAAGATTCTCTAGGTGTTCCTCGTATGTTTTCCCAAAGATGATTATATCGTCGATAAAGATACAGCATATCTTTAGGTGAAGGTCGAAAAGACAATCTTCCATCATACGTTGGTAACTGGCAGGAGCATTGGTCAAACCAAATGGCATACGATTATACTCGTAAAATCCTATGGGTCCAACGGTGAAAGCTGTCCTTTCTTTGTGAGCCTCAAATATCTCTATCTGGTGATAACCACTTTTCATGTCGATGGTACTGAAAAATGTACTTCCAGCGAGACAGTCAAGAAGCTCCTCCACTCGTGGCAAGCTGCAACTATCCTTCTTGGTTCTCTGATTCAGTTTACGGTAGTCAACACAGAGACGGAGTTTACCATTCTTCTTACGCACAAGAACAACATTAGAGGCCCATGGACTGTGAGATGGTCTGATAGTTCCATTAGAGAGTAGTGTACGAATATGATCTTTTACTTCGTCGTACATGGCTGATGGTATTCGCCTATACCTTTCCTTGAATGGTTTATCATCTAGCAAGTCAATGGGATGTTTCACTTCGGTGTTTCCAATATCTGTATCATCTTTAGCAAATATATCCTGGTATGAGTGTATCAAATCTGTTCCTATTTTCAGTTGTTCATCTGTAAGGTCACTCTGTAAAATCTTAATCTGGTCAAATACCGATGGTGAAGATGCTGAATTCTGAGTTTCCTTGCTCTGATGTTGAATAATAACAGGTTGAATCTGGCAAAGTACTGCTCTAGGTGGAATAGTTATTGTTCTGGTTGTTACATTTGACATCTGTACTTTGATATGTCCATTTTCCTTAAATCTGTACTCAATCAGTCCTGGCTCAACTTCTAAATCTTTCCAGTCAGGTTGAAGCTCTGAAGAAAGTAACATAGCTGGAGTAGTACTGTATGGAATTTCTTTATCTGTTTGTCCTAGGATCTGAACTGTTGTATTAGGCTTGATGATAACTGGAGTTTTCTCTGTATTCCTGATAATAGCTAAAGTGTTGTTTCGTCGAATTAATTCCTTTTCCCTGAGTGTAATTGCTCTGAAAGTAAGGTACCATGGTGTAGTAAGGTCTGATGATTGTAGAAATCTGTGTCCATTATGCTGTTTCAGTGTATCCATAATGGGTTGAAGAATGTTGGTTCCAAGAAGTAGTGGAACATGGCTATTGTAATTGCTGTCTGGAACAATAAGTATGATGCAAGAATGTGAATCAGTTTGATGTGGAAGTTGAATGTCTGTCTCAATATAACCTTCATAAGGTAATTGCTGTCCTCCAGCACATTCAATGTCAAGTAAGGTGTTGATAGATTTTAATGGAATATCTGGAAATGTGGTCTTGTAATAACTGGTACTAAGTGTAGATACAGTAGATCCAGTATCCAATAAAGTTGTAACTTCTATACCATGCAATATTACAACAGCTTCTGTTGGTTTACCAAACAAGTCTGGTGGTAAAGTAGATGTTAATGTAGGACCTGATAAAGTTGTTGCTGAACACAAGCCTATTGATGGTCCTGCTCCATATGCTTTCTCCTGTTTAAATAATCTTTCTTGGGTAGAATTGCAACGCATCCTCTCCTCAAGTGACCTGGTTGTCCACACCTGTAACACTTGGGTATCTCCTTTTCTTGTTGAGCTGATGGTCTATTCTGAGTATTAGTAACTCTTCCTTTTTGTCTATACTGTTGCTGGTCATTACTATTCTGTCTTCTGGAGTATCTATCCTTTCCTCTGTCATTTCTGTTATCTATCCTTGTCTCTAATCCATCCATTCTAGTGGTCAGTTGCTGTATGAGGCCTTTCACTTCATCAAACTGTTGTACCATAGGGTCAGGTACTGCAGCTGCCTTAGATGGATGTGGCTTAACAGTTTTCCTCTCCTCATGATCTCTCTCAATTTGCCTAAGTGCAATCCTCAATTCATCAAAATCCTGGATGGTATCAAACTTATGCCCTGATATATCCTTTAACTCCATTCGCAATCCATTCCACAACATTGAGTGCAGCATGCTGTTTCTATCTTGTGGTCGAACAATACCTTTTTCCACAGCACGGCCTATGAGATCCTCCAAGCGACAACTCCACTTGGTGACTGACTCGCCATCAGACTGCTTGGCTCTGTAGAATTGTCCAAGTAAATCCTCTTTATTTTCAACTCCTCCATATATGCTGTCCAATTTCCTAAGTATGTCTGGCACACTGGCACTAGGTCCTAGGTGCATAGCAACCATGCCTGCATCTCCTTTGAGTGAGCGGTGGACTGCATAGACAACTGTGTCAGGGTCATACAACTTGTCGTTCAGGAGGCTACACACTTCATATCTCCACAGATCATAAGATGCCTCACCCTTGTTGTTAGTTCCAGAAAACACAGAGATCTTGGGTGGTTCACGGTATCTGGCTATGGGTACTGTTTTTGGATGTTGGCTTTTCTCATGCTCCTGTTTTGGTGTAAGGTCTCCACTAGTAGCTAGGTAGCTCATCATCCACTCTTTCAAGTCAGATACATTTTCTCCTTTTGGACCTTCCTTCATTTCCTTCTTCAGTAACTGAAGTAATTTGACATCCTCCTCAGAAATAGGATTAGCTTCAGTAGACATGGTGACAAATAATCAAAGTACCAACAATGTGTAAAGTATATACTAAGTACTAAAAGCTGAAATACAAAAAAAAATAAATCTGGAATAAATACAAACTATCTGAAAGAAAATGGGAAAATGGCTGAAATAAATTTAAATAAGAAAAAAAATTAATAATCTGAAATTTAAACTAAACAGTCTAAATAAATACAAACTTGCTGAAAGAAAACATGAAAATATCTGAAAAAAATGGAAATATATGTACAATTAATACGAACCTACAAAAATAGACACTATCTGCAAAGAAAACATATAAAACCTATGAAAATTTCTGAAATAAAGTGAAAAACACCAATAAATATTAAGTACCTAAGAAAAAAAATACTTAATTAAATAGCTGCAAAAAATAGAAACAATCTATATAAGAAAAACAAACAAGATTAAATATCTGCAAGAAATAGAAACAATCTGTACAAGGAGAAAAAAAAATTAAATTAAATATCTATAAGAAATAGAAACAATCTATACAAGAAAAAAAAATTGATTAAATGCCTGCAATAGAAACAAAGTTACCTGTGATAGAAACAAATTTAAAAAAAATTATCACCTATACAGAAATAGAATATGTGACCTGAAAGGAACAAAAAAATGTTTAATGTCCTACAACAAACAGAAAACCAAAAATAAGATTAGATAACCCTACAAAAATAAAATAAGATAAACCTACTAAAAAAAATATCCTGGAAACAAAAGGATTAAACTATCAAAGATAAATATCTGAAATATAAAAAAAATAAGAAAATATATATATATATTAATACTATCTGAAATCAATAGAAAAACACTAAAGATGAATAGAAATATCTCGAAGTAGAAATAAGCTGAAAAAATATATATATATATATATCTACCAAGGACTGGACAAAAAAAATGTAATTAATGCAAACTGTGAAAAAGAATTGCTACAAAATACAAAAGCTGAAAGGTAATATTAATTTCAAAATAAAAAAAATATATGTTACAGTCAAATACAAATTCTGAAAATCTGGAACCAAAATAATAAAAAAAGTTATCCAAGTATTATTCTAAACAAAATAAATATCAAGTGTAAATAAGTTAATCAAGCTATAAAGACTAAACAAACTGAATGCAATTTCTGAAACAGAAACAAAAAAATAATAATTAATAGCCTAAAATAAAAATTAAAGTTTAGAAATCAATTATCAATTAGTACAAAATACTTCAATAAATACACAATGAATGACTTACCTGCAGGATACAAAGCCTAAACTTGGATATGAGATGTAAAGCTTATACGTCTACAAACTCATCTCAGAATAAAATAGAAAAACTATACTACTAGTATCTATGTAAATAAACAATAAGGACAGTCAAAAGATACCACCAATGTATATCCAACAAGCTACCAGCAAGGACTAAATAAGCAAAACAAGATCTCACGACTAAATCAAACCAAGTTCAACTAAACCTCAAACCTAAACCTAATAGTCTCCCCTGATACAGATAGGTCAACTAAAGTCCTATGTGCAAGAGTAAGTAGATAGAGTCAAAGTGCTGACAGGTATAAGTGTTCAGGTGGAAGAGTAATGGAAGTTAGTCTAGGTTAGTTTGACAGACTGTTAAATAAACAACACAGTCACGATTAACCCAAGTACAAGTATTTAAATCCTAACTTTAGTTAAATAAAGTTTATGTCTTATCGATGACAAAAATATTTAAATTTATATGTTGACAACCAATATGACACAACTATATCACAGTGATAACATATACATGTACACTAAATACAAATATTAGATACACATAAAACAAGACATTTAGACAATTGATAAATTATACAACACATACAATAAATACACACACAAAAATGATCAAGTCAATGTTCAAGTTCAATGTGTAAAGAACTAAGCAAAAAATAAAAAACAAATAAAGAAAATAAATGTACCGATATAGATTAAATTACTTTAAACTAAAGCGATTGATCAAATATCAATTATATTTATACTCTAAGTCCAAAAGACTAATTAAGTAAAGAAAAAAAAATAATAAACAAAAATATAAATGTTTATTCTTAGTGTATGTGTGTATGCAGTTAAGTAATTTGTTTACATACAGCACATGACTTCAATTGTCAATGTAAACAGGAAATGCTTTGACAACCTTGACCTCGCTATAAAGAAAAAAAAAACTTTACAAAGGGGGGTAAAGGTGTCAATTGGCTATATCAGTGATAAAGTACAGTTACCAATTCGGAAAAAAAAAATACCACTAAATTTACAAATGTATCTTATAGTCAATACATCTAAATTCGTAATACTCAATTATTGAAAAACACAAAGTGTCAATGTATAATGTGACTAAAAGGTGTACAATGTACAGCTAAACGAGTCTTCTTTTTTTTTACTATGTGCTAGCCTATTTTCGATACTGTTTTTCACACAAAATATTTAAATTTCGAACAACGACAATTACTAGATAACAAGACAATATACAAACATGCACACAAATAATAAAAAATATACAATAGTTACCAATTGGCTTCAGCGAAACAGCAATTCATCCACATAGAATTTCCGTGTTGATTTCACACATGTGTTGTGTATCAATGTTTACATTCACGGAAACGCACTTCCGGAAGTAAAGTTCAAAGGTGAATTCACTCTGACATAAGATGATAGCTATCGATGACGTACTGTAGACAATGACATCACACATCCGATATCGGAATGTCACAATAAGTCAACAAAATGAAATCACGTTGGGCGCCAAAAATGTAGTAGTGTTTCACTGGCGTATTAAACACAACGAAATAAATCCACACTAGGGTTCTTTATTTTTCAAATGTTGACAAAGTTATAAGTGGAAAATACCCTGTAATAACAATAACAAGTTATAAATATATGTTTCAAAATAAAATAGCATATAATGTAAACATCGAAAGTGTTATACTACTTCCAGTTTTAATTAAAATGATTTGTTCTCCATGAAAAAGTTCCAACTGATATGCATTTGCATTATATGCACATCTAGTTACTAAATTACACAGGTAATATACTGTGCGAAGATTAAGTAAATAATCATAATAAATAAAACTAAGTTAAAGCAGACAAAGTACAATGCTGCTAGTTTTACAAATAAAGCAGACAATACAATAAAGCAAACAAAACACAAAAATATAAACAGCATAACACAACCTACCTCATATGTGGTACGAAGGCTACACTTATACTGTTTTAACTGGTGTGACTGATTTTAGTACATCATATTCCTAAAGTAGAAATATTTGTCATAAATATGTGTTTTACCCATATTATATAAAAAGGCTGCTAAAAATATAGTTATCTCCCCTATATTTAACAAAACTCAATTATTTAATCAAAGTGAAGTTTATACTGTTAAATATCACTCGCACCGTATAATAAAGTTATTATTTATTAATATTAATGATGTTTTAAACTACTTTATCTGTGATGGTTTAATATTTAAAGTTTAATTACTTTACTCATTCATACACTTTGCAGAAAATCATGCATTCTAATACTCTTTCCAAAACTTTCATAAATATCATTTATACAGGAAAAGTTAGAGTTTGAAATGTTATGAAAATTAGTAAATAAGAAACAAACCTGAACAATAGAGTAAATTCAATTCCAAGTAAACTTTTCTCCAAAACCATGAAACAAAACCAAGACATCAAAAAATGGCTTCTATCAGTCCCAAAGACAGAGAGAGATCTAATAGTTTTCCCGCCTGAAAATCACTGACCCATGAACCTTAGAAAGTACACCTGAACAACTACCTTAAGAAGACAACAACTCACTATGCAAAAATCAATAAGTAATTGATAGTATAAATTCTGTAAATAAGAATTAGTAAATAAATCACAGTTACAGTAAAGAAATATTGTCCATTATAGTAAATGCTAAAAAACAATAATAAAACATTATCAATCACATATACCTATAAAATACAAAAATCTAGCACTACCACACAAACAAATGTGTTTGCTTTGAAAACGAATGTTTATACATCGGCTACCAGAAGTGAAATTCCTGTTTTTCTTAGTGGCTTGTTCGCTAGATCAATTTTGGATTGGCGTTTCACGTGAGTTCTACTGGAAATACTTAATAAATAGATATATTGATAAATTTATATCGTAACATTTGATATTTAAATAAATATATATTTAAAAATCCTTCCTATTATTTGTGTAAAAATGAAATGGAAATAATTTAAAGCTTATACTTACATGCACTACAGCTGTAAATAGTAAAATGTTTAAGTTAACTTCCTGAATAGGATGTATTTAATGTGATAACGTCTATTTTACAAATTATTTTGGACAGGTGAGTCACATCATGAATAACAACTTATAAAACACTTAGACATATTTACAATGTAGCATACCTTTATAAGGAAAAATCTGACATTTATTTAAAATACCTATAATGCGGCTAACATAAAAAGCAACAGTGTGCATTTTCTAAGAAAATCTGAAATTCTCCGAGATTAAAGAGACAACATGATATAATTATATTATATATAAGATCATATTATCTTAAAATAAACACTCAAAGAGGCCTTTTTACTAAACTAAACGACAAACTTGATAAATTAAATGAATGTCTTCAATTGATTATCACTTTTAATAATAACTTTACTATATTATATCAAATCGTTTAGAAGTTACAAGTCACACATGTATTACACAAAACGTGCCACGGGCTTTAACTCGAAAACGACTCATCGAACAGTTTTAAAACCAATATAATAAATGAGGTCTTGATTTGATTATCAAATTAAATGCAATGCTTACTATATTATCTAAAAATCGTTTTCAAGTTGAAAACAAAAAGAAATCAACCCAAACAGTTGAAGAACTATAACTCGAAAATGGTTAACTGAACATTTGCGGACCCAATGTAACAAAGAGAGGTTTCAATGTTTTTGTGTTGCGCTGTATATGTTTGTCTATATATGGATTTATAATTGTCCCTTGACATTTGGCTCCTGTTGTTTGGACTCTGTTTTTTGTTTTTAAAGATATAATTCTACTAAGACCCAACTCATATCTTTAACTTTTGATTTTTGATCTTGACATTTTTAAATGCAACATATGTTATTTTATGTCAATGGTGGTTAATTTTTCCGATCAAAAACGCGCAGGGGCCTCGGTGGCCGAGTAGTTAAGGTATTTCGTCTACTTTTGATCACGTGGTCTATCAACACTGAGATTGCGGGTTCGATCTTTACTGCAGGCAAGGTTTACTCGACTCCAATCTTAATTGACCAGGATTGCCAGTTTTCCGACAGCAGGTCTGGGATTTTCTCCGAGTACTCCAACTTCCACTCTTAATAAAACTTGACGCCATAATACAGCTGAAATTGCTGAAAGTGGCGTTAAACGTTAAACACCATTCAAACAAACACAAATTCGATTGAAGAAAATGTTTGCGTGTTAAATCAATGTCATAAGCCACATTTTGTACATTTTAGATTTTATGATCGGTTCAAGTTTCTGAGTTCTTTAGTTAACAAGAGTTTATGTGTTACAGATAATGGAGCTCTTACTAAAAACATCAGTTAAACAGCGAAATCCATGTCATCTCTGGCTATGACCGATTAACGGTAATGGTATGTAGAGACACTTTTTGTCAAACGTTCGCGGAGGAAGAAGAAAACCAAGGTATTTCCGCTGCAGAAGAAAGATCGTAATATGGCTATGCTAAGAAAAAAAATAATCGAAGGCTAAAACCAAGTGTGATCAATCAATATAATGATTTGTTAGGTCATATGACACTAGATAAAATATATTACACTTTTTAGAATGAAACACTATATTCCCAACGTGGTTATTTTATTCTTCAAAGATTTTACAAGCATTGTATCTAAACAAAAAGTTTATACTAGGAATCTGTGATATATTGTTTTAATGAGACCCGGACTGTAATATAGAAAAACCATATACATGCCTGCACACATATACTTCTGAGTTGCAAATAAGAACATGTAAGCGCAAGCTGAAAATCAATTTCGAGGTTTTAGTTATTTGAAATGTATCAATGGTAAAGTACTTTTTATTTTACAGACAAAGAAAACACACAGACAGCTTGTTCAAAATAACACTGAAGCAAGCAATTTTATTTAATAAAAATACACTTACTACGCAATTATGTTGTTAATTTTCTACTGCATTGCAATTAATCAAATCAAGTAGGGCCATGACGTTATAAATAATGCTCCAAAAATCCCATAACTTATGCACAAAATTACAATATATTACATAAGTGAATAGAGGTACTTCTTGTCGCCTAAAAGATTATCAGTACAGAATAATTTTTAAAAAGTAAAATAAAAAACCCCCATACTTAAAATATCTTTATTGTACAGGGCCTAACACAGTTGGAGAAGAAACTCGTTTGTGCAGTTGGATAAGTCATCAAGAAAAAAATACTTGTATAATTCATGCACATAAAAAGCAATTTGACAATGCTCTGTGATATTGAATACAAACGCTTACCTAGCTGTTGATTTGTAGATAACTAATTTTATTGAAGTGAATAATCAAAACTATCCTTCTATTCAAGCTATTGAATCTAGATTAAATGAACATCCTGATTGTACAATTATGGAGTCATTGAATCAAAAGAAACAGGAGCTTGAACATACAAGGGATGGAATTATATCAGGCTATTTACTCCGTTCTCATGTAAATTGGTACGAAAATGCAGAAAAATGTACCGAATATTTCTGTAAGTTAGAGAAGCACTATTCGGCAAAAAAGACGCTTAAAGAAGTAATTGATGATAATGGTAATAATATCTCAGATCAGGGATCAATTCTTAAAGAATTAGAATTATTTTACTCAAAGTTGTACACATCCAAGAAAGTCGAAACACGAGATCAGTCCTTTTTTGAACACAGCCTAAAACTATCTGATGAAAAAAGGGATATGTGTGAAGGTAATTTAAGTTTTGATGAATGTAGTTTAGCACTTAAAAATATGACTAATGGGAAAAGTCCAGGAAGTGATGGATTTACAGTTGAATTTTACAAATTCTTTTGGAAGGACATTGGTCCTTTTTTATTTAGATCTTTATACTATGGCTATGAGATAGGCCAGTTATCAGTCTTTCAATATCAGAGTGTCATAACATGTATCCCTAAGGAAAATAAGGATAGACGTTTCATTGGTAATTGGAGGCCAATTAGTCTTCTAAACACAGATCTCAAAATTGCTTTAGCTGTGTTAGCTAATAGGCTTAAAACAGTGCTGTCAGACATTATAAGTGACTCGCAAAAGGGTTTTATGAAAGGTAGATTTATAAGTGAAAACACACGCCTATTGTACGATCTTATGCATTATTTAGAGCAGAACAATAAAATAGGACTGCTCCTTTTAGTTGACTTTGAAAAGGCATTTGATTCCATAGAGTGGGAATTTTTGACTAAAGCTTTGGAAAGTTTTAACTTTGGTTGTTCTATATGCAAATGGTTCGAAATTCGTTACTCGAAAGCTAAGAGTTGTGTTATTAACAACGGACAAATGTCTAACTTTTTCCAATTAAGTCGAAGATGTAGACAGGGAGATCCCTTATCCCCTTATCTATTCATCATTGGTGTTGAGTTGCTAGCAATTAAACTAAAGGCTAACCAAAACATCAAAGGTATAGATATTAGAGTTACAGAATCACTTATTAGCCAATATACAGATGACACTTTTATTATGTTAGATGGCACTGAATTATCATTAAATGAAACTATAAAATGTTTTGACAACTTTTACAAAGCATCAGGGTTAAAGGTTAATAGATCTAAAGCTGTATGGGTTGGGAGCAAACGGTTTTCAGATAACATTTTATGTCCACATCTGAATCTAAACTGGACAAACTCAAACTTCAGAGTTTTGGGACTGGACTTTTCCCTTGATTTGAGCTCAATGGTTGCTATTAATTTTACTAAAAAATTTAAAGAAGTTTTCCAGATTTTAAAAAGTTGGGAACACAGAAAGCTTACCCTTTTGGGCAAGATTACAGTAGTTAAGACTCTAGCACTATCGAAACTTATCCATTTATTTACAACTCTGCCAAATCTGCAGGATACAAAATTGCAAGAATTTAACTCTATGTTGTTTAGATTTATTTGGTGTGGAAAACCTGATAGGATCAGGAGGACCACTTTGGTTGGGGATCTAAATCAGGGTGGGCTAAATATGGTCCATTTACCTTCATTTATATCTTACCTAAAGATTGGATGGGTTAAAAGACTTTTTGATAATCCTGCAGGTCCTTGGCAGAAAATTTTATTAGAACAAATTTATGAATATGGAGGTGAACGTTTGTTTAATCTAGAAAGTTCTAAATTGAATGAAATTATGTTAAAATTGTCAAATCCTTTTTGGAGAGATGTTATTTCTTTTTTTGCCAATGCTAAACCTTTAACTAAGGTTAACATAGATGATATTTTATCACTAGATATATTGAACTTTGTTCCTTGTAGTGATTTCATCTATTATGATCAATGGAAAATTTTTGGTATAAAGGCTATACATGACATTATTGATCCTACCACAAAGCAATTTTATTCTTTTGTAAAAAATAAAAGATCATTTGCACTGTAATAATTTTCTAAGGTATTATAGTATTATATCAACGATTCCAAAGTCATATAAAGACTGTATTAAAGAGAAAATGTGTAATTTTAATCTTGATAATTTCACTGCAGAAAACACTTTTTTAAAATCTTTGTTGTATACTTCAAAACCAAAACTTATATACAGAGCTTTAAGGGATAAAGTATTGTATGCACCACATGATAAATTTATGAAGTGGGAAGAGACACTTGATATTGAGATTCCTGATTGGACCAAGTATTTTAATATGTTAAAACAAATGCACTGTACTACTTATTTATTTACATTTCAGTTTAAGCTATTACATAGAATTCTACCTACTAATAAGTTTTTATATTCCATACACGTTAAGGACACAAAATATTGTAGTTTTTGCAACAATGAAGAAGAAACTTTAGAGCATCTATTTTTTGATTGTAGAATTGTAAATAGGTTTTTAGAAAATGTTACAACACAATTTGGTCAAATCTATAATAACTTTATGTTAAATAAGTCTGATGTTTTACTTGGTTATACTGATCAACCCTTATTTTTAAATTTTCTGTTTCTAGTTATTAAGAGTTACATTTATAGCTGTAAACTTAAAGAAAAAAACCAACCATTATTGAGCTCAAATCCAAGCTATGGTATATTCATTCTCTTGAAGAATACATTGCTATTACAAATAACAAAGTTTTAGCCTTTGAAAAAAAATGGAACCCCTTAAATGTTTTGTTTCCATGATATAGTACATGTAATCTATATCATAATGGTTTTTTGTGTTGTTGTTGTTAAATCAAACATATTACTTATAGAACAAGTATGAGCATTCAAGTACATTGTATTTATAACATATTGCATGCATGGTGTATGAAAGAATGTGTGTAAGGGTTTTTACAAGGAATTATATTTATTTATTCATTATTTACAATTATCCAATTATTAAAACATTTGTCAGGTTTAATTAAGATTTAAGATTTACACCCCAACACACCCTAGTCAGGTGGTGCTGTGGGGTTAATGTAAAAGTCTGACCAGAAAAACAAATAAAATTAAAAAAAATCCTTCTAATGCGTTTGAGTTTTATTATAATTGTGATGAAGAGTGTATAGCAGGAGAAACACCAAACAAAAACTTAACAATTTAAAAAATCAGTAAAAGACAGAACACACCATTTCAGTGTTACAACGCAGTCAATTGATTTGCTGTGGAGATATTTAATCGGACAACTATTCTGTAAGTTAAATATTTATTTAGTTATTTATGTTTGTTTTGTGTAAAGTTGACAAGAAATGTATGTATATTGTGGTAGTGTTCAATCGTGTAAATGGTGGTAGTTATGTAACAGAAGGGTCGAGCGTCAACGTCACGTCGTTTTTTTCGGATTCTAAACAGAGTTCAAAACTCAAATTTATTCGAACACCAAAGTTCCACCGACTCTGTATCATTTTTAAGAAGATAATTTATGTTTGGTTGTTTTTTTGTTAACATACTGGGTGTGCCTAAAACATCTAAAGGTGGCGGATAGAAGAATAATTGATTGATTGTTGTTTAACGTCTAGCAAGCAATAGGTCAGCTATATTCAGGACGAGCGGATAAAAAATGGCTTTTTGCTGGGGGTCAACATGTCATTTTACAAAAAGACTGGCTGCAGAATGTAGTGAATGACGTGTTTAGATAGTTCAAAATCCTGGCATGACAAAGGCATCTTTTATAAATCTCTAAAAATAATAGACGTATTGCAACCGCTATAAAAGGCAAATTTTTCCGTCCCTAATGAACAATCCAAACTTTCCATTTGCAGTGTCAAAAGTGTTGTTACCTAGTCGCATGGTAATAATTGTTAAAATACTTATTGATAAACGATACTTAAAACATTAAACGAATGCAATCATTTAAACCCATTATATTAATATACAGTCAGCGTTAGTTAATCAATTAACCAATCAATTAGCCAATCATACCACCTGTTAGAATTAAAATTTATCGATCGCTTACCATTCAACTTTTACACGTTCTTTCCTTTTCAACAGTTGTTTATGCCACAGATGCTATGACTGAGTAGCTATTTACTTCTTTTTTATTGCAATTGTGTTATTTAGCAAAAATGGCGAAAAAGGAGATAATGTGGTGTCAAGTGTGTAAAGACAAGTAAAGAGTATTCTTATGGATACTATGACTACATATTTTGCATACTCGCGTGTCAATCAAGAACAAGACCAACCCAAAACATTGTCTGGCAAAGATACTGTAGAAGTATTTTCACCGAAATTCCGAAAGGTTAGTATGGCAAAACCTGCAAAGAAATACCAAAGAATTATATTAAACATGATTTTACTAGCAAATAAGCGTACATCAATATTTTTTTGTCAAAATCATATTGTCATTATTGGGCTGGAAATTCCTTCATGTATTTACAAATGCATTTAGAAGGTACCCACTAAGTAATTATGAAGGAATCAGTTTTTATATATGTAGAAGACGGTAATAGTGCTAGAGAAGTTATACGTTACTAGGTCTAAACTGCGATATCTTGCATTCCAATAAAGTGCACCGAAAGATTAACAACCAACAAAAAGCAAACGCAGATAATATTGCTCAGACAATCAAAAAAATTCCGCCATTAGCTAATGAAATGTTTTAGGTACAAGGGCCTTTATTTAGTAAACTACACTTAGATCAGGATCGAATTTCAAACTTGGTCTGTAATTTCTGAATGTTGACGCTCATACCACATATGAGCTCAATATGCGCAAGTGATTAATAAAAGTCCGGGAAACAAATGTGTGTGACTGACTGATGGTTGGAGGGAAAACCTAAAGCCCTCTTCGGCCATGCTTGAAAGAAACTTTTAAAAAGTGAAAAATTAATCTCGACATTATTTTTCACAACAATAGTATTTTTTTCTTTTGAAAAAAATATATTGTAATGCTTCAATAGTGAGGCTAATATGCTCTAAAGGAGATTGCTGGCCGTGGTCGATATTATTCGCCGACCGTGAATGTTAGCTTAACTTGGGCAGTATCTTAGTTATATTGAAGAAAATACACGTTTACTAGCAATGCACTAGAACAAGTTGGGATATCGTAGCAACATTTGACTGCCATTGAAAAGTATGGAGTAACCTGTAGCATTTTGCAGCTTGGCGTTCTATTCACACGTTATTGTGGTCCGCGATCAGGGTTTCTATATTATGAATTGACAGCCCATTGTTAACATGTCAAATTTCTTGAAAATGTCAGAGGAAAACAGTATATATGCCGACGTCCCTCGGAGATTAAAACGTAGTTTAAATTATGTAAGCGGTACCGAAAATGACGTCCAGCCAATGCACTAAATGACGCGGCTGCAAAACATAGCGTATCGCCAATCTTCTTGGACACATACTGTGCTCCTGTAATCTTTTTCATACGATCCTCGAACTGATAATTCCTTATCCCGGAATGGACCTGGCTGTAAAACTTGGAAGTTTGTTACAGGTTACGAAGGAACAAAATTAAAACATGGTTGTACTGGTATGCTTATGAATGGAACTGAGGATGAAAGATTATCATGTTGGTAGCACATTCATTACGAACATATAATGCTTCTGTGGAAACCAAATTGTCTAGCAACATGAGTGCATCTAGACAGCAACGTTCCGATTGTTTGATTTCGGTCATCTTGAAACAGCCAAGGCATTTGTCTAAGATGATTTTAAACAAAAATAGATGCTTTCTGAGTGCTACGCACAAAACAAACCTCATATATTTACAAAACAACCACCATAAACGTAAAGCCTTTGAAGATAACACCTACAGTTTGAGTTGATTGATTGGATGTTTTTGGATGTTTGCCTTACGTCTAGCGAGCCGCATTTCAGCTATATACAGGACGAGAACCTGTTAGCAAACAATAAATCAATTCGAAAAGAAAGACCAAAGGACACAAAATCAAATGCCACTAAAAATGCTGGGTATATTCAGCCTGCTCTTATCGACATCCACAAAAGGGTCTTTCTCTAAACACGTGACCCACTGTTGTCCGCGGTAAGGCTTTCAACATTATAATCTCACAACCCTTAAAAACCGAATCCACTAACCGCTAATTGGGGACGTGCTGTGCATCTCTGTGGGTGCAGTCACACAGTATAGTCACAGACAAAAGTTAAGCGCCACAATGCCTATAATTAGAACGATAAACTCGTGCAAAATCCTTTAGTCAGAATTAAACCTTTTAAGATATTTAAATGTATAAGGTCTCTAAAAGATAAATCAAAATAATAATAAATCAGAATTAATAAATCAGATACATATTTTATCCACTTTTGAATTCACAGGTTTTTATTAGACATACATCCTTATATGCTGATAATAAGATGAACAAATACATAAAATAGAGGAATAATATTAACTAAAGGTCAGTAAATGTAAATACCACTATACCTGTAAGTAGTGATATCCCATGTAGCTGAGAAATCTTCAAACAAGTCACCTACTACAATCCTAAACAAACCAGCATTTTCAGTGCGACGCACAGAATTACACAGCGGGTCCTTAGGGTGGCGAATGGAATGATCAAAAATCCAATCAATCAAACATCTCATTTTGCATTCCTAAATTTGAGATGTTATCTTCCACTTGAGAACGATCTATACAACTGTGTTGAAAAATCTTAAATTCTTGCTATAAATAGGTGATGCTTATGTCCTATTTCAGAGTTATTGTTTGTCTAGTATGGAGTAGGCATTGTCAAAATGCGAGAACATAAAATATAGTACTCTATTAGTTTTGTTTTATATGTGTGCACTCGATTAGTTGCTTATTAAGTTTATTAACTTTGCGATTACCTTACTACCATATTTCACTGAATATAGAACTTTATCAACAAGAAGTAACGAAGTCAAATAGATGTTAACCATTTATCTATTCAATAGATTATATCATAAACGTTATTAACGAAATATCTGCATAAGAGCAGAAGGATTAGGTTTCAATATAGAAATCAAAATGTCTCTACTCACAAAAGAACAATTGTTGTTAAACTTGTGACATAAGAGAGAGAACAAAAGAATTGTTTCACATATATTTCTCGTTTGATTAGCATATTTTCACACAGCTACAGAATGGTTATACGTGTTAGGGATTAATATAAAATATTAAATACATTTATACTAAAGGTTTTGTAATGTATCTTTTTTATCATGCAGTTGTTTCTAAATTGTGTCTCGCACAAGAATTCGACTGGAAAGACCTATGAATATATGTTGTTTAGGTGCATATATGCCTGTAGGTGATACAAGACCTAAAAAATATTTTGGACAGAGTGTCCTCGACCACACCCTTATCTGCTGACGTACAGTGACAAAATAAATGCACCTCGATTTGCTAAGAGATACCCGTTCTTGATAGGTGTTTCTGTCCTTATCCCCATTTCCCCTATTTCAAACCCCTTATTAAACGACCAATGAAAATTAAGGTCCATGATCTAAAATAGTTACGATGACATACAGTTTTTATTGGCAGAAAATATTTTAAATATGTTATATTCAAGGGTTTTGGAATTTTTTGCAGTCAACATAACTATGCATAAGTTCCATTTACTGTTGCATGGTTACTGTTGACTTAAAAAATTCTGTTTCATTTGGGGATATCTGTATGTGTTACACGTAGCTATTTTTTGTTGAAATGTGTATTTCTAAATAACGCTTATAATGGTCAATATTGCATTTTATTAAATTAGCTGTGTACTGATACTGGTGATGATCATGATTATGTACATAGAGAAACTGTATTAGTTTAAAAATCGTATGGCTAAATTTAGTTTTCATAATTGATGTTACTTCCGAATACCCTAACAGTGCCTTCGAATTCCAGTGATCATACGACATCTTTCTTTATCCCGATAACACTTCACATAAATATAATTTTATTATCAGTTGTTAAAAATGAACGTTTCAAAGACTGTAAAGTAAGTATCTGAAATTTGTGTCGCAATTTACACAATGTCAAATTTTAGTTTTTTAATCGATTTTAAATTTAATGTTAGTACTCTTCTTCAATGTTAGTACTCTTCTCTATTCACTTTATGACAGTTTTTTGAATGAACAAACTTTCGGACAAAATCCAATAAATATCAGCAGTTTGCAAATTTTGATCATGTGATTTGATTTTGATAACGGAATACATAAATACCGTAGAACTACTAAATATTCAATGTTTGAAGAATTTATCTAGTGTCAGGTTATCTATGAAAAGTGAGATGCACACATCAAACTGTCTCGTCCTAAACTGTGCGCAATATACGACTACGGAAACTGAGATTATCAGTTTTTGTCTCTCTCTACTAGCGTGAGATGGTCCCATCTCTCCTCGCTGTCAAGCCGCCGAAAGGTAAAAACCGAGACGTGACAACGTTACAAAACAGCGATAAACACATTAATTGCTTTTCATGAACCTCGATGAATTTTTGTCAACTCACTTCAGGGCTGTGGACCTTTGATGAGATAGGGACGAAAAATTGCATCTCGTTTCAAAAAACGTAATAAGCATATAAATACCAAGAAACGTGTATATATTCCATTAGTCACAGACAGTAGTGAGTGAAGAGTTTGTTGTGTGCTACGCTTCTTGCACGATCAAACTAAATGAATTGATTTCGAAAAAGAGTTGGTTTATACTAGCCGCTACTGAATGCACTATACTTTTTCCAGTAGCCGTCAAACTTGTGTTCCTGTTGTTCACTCAATTTTCCCCGTTAACTAACAGATCCTGTGACTGTAGTTTTACGTGGTCGTTCATTAACTAAAACAACAAACCCCATACATTATGGCTTTAACTGGCAGATCAGGTTTCAAAAACGAGTGTAAAGCTACAATAAGGTTGGAATTAAAAGCAGCTACGCAAAAAAATTGTATAGCGGTCTGTATGTAAAATTAAGTTTTATTTATTTATTATTCTACTAGCTACAGTTAAGAGTTTCACTTGTTCTATGTTGTTTTATATGTGATATGCACATTTGTAAAGTGACAATCATTATTATATGACATTTATTTATTTTTTTTGCTTATTTAGGAACTGATGAGTCGAAGGCGTTTTATTTTCGTTCTATTTTGTGTAATATTTTTATTAATGTCCATGCTTCATGTTCAACGTAAATATCAAAGTGTTACAAATATTCGAATCATCTCTGTCAACGACAGACGTACTCAAAGAAAACTTGAACTGGCACTGCAAGGACATATAAATACACTGAAACATTACGAACATCGAGATGCGTGCGAATGGCCTCCAGTTGGTCTACGTAAGTATATTTTTGTTAAAAAGCTGCATTTAGTTGCTATCACTAAATTTGTAGTACCATTATTACTAATTGTTCGATAAATGGTTTTTAAACGTTTAGCTGGCAATATATCAGCTTTTGTCAAGACAAAAATACAATATACAATAAATCAACTGTGAAAACACAAAAAGGCGATGTGAGTGGAAAGAAATTGTACTCTATATAAGCTTGTATTTATGAACATAGGTTTAAGATACAAAATGGGTTTTTACATGAATAGTCCATGGTCAAACTTGTCACTCACTACGGTCCACGGCAGAATTTCCTACCCTGCCTACCCTGAACAAAAGTGCATTCCGTATCCGACACTTTGAAATGCGCTTAGCGCGATCACCAACAACCCTCTAGCTAAATAACATTGAAGACGGAAAAATATCAATTTATGAATAATGTGATGCTACTTTTAAACCGACAGTGTAAAGCTCGGATTCTCTTGGTGGAAAAGCCAGAGTTCTCCAACATAAGAAAAATCATCCCATAAGGAACACCAGCTTTTTCAAAAACCCCCAAGATCAATATTTATCAAAATGTTCAAGGAATTTTAGCTTATTACTATTATTTTTGTGACGAAAATTTATGGCGTTTTTTCCACTTACTTCATTCAAACATCAATGCATTATTGAGTTTTTGTTTCTTATATTTAAGTTGTTTTATCGTTTTACTTAAACGGCAATAATTTTGTTCGGTGTTAATTTCTTATTAACCAAAACTCTGCGAATTGTAGTTTTAAAGTAGTAATTGTTTTATATTTTGTTAAATTATAACACTAAAACTGAAATAGTTATATTTCGTTTTTTCTACAGGTTGTGATATTAGGTTCTGTGTTTAAAAAGCATCTAGGCTTTTTATTTTTGCACATAATTGTGTACTAAACTCCTCTCGGTACATAGTTTTGAAACGCACCTGCAGCACAGTACCGCCGGGTAACCAACCACACACAAGTCATTTTTGTTACAAGCCGGAATATGTACATATATTCTCTTCTTTTTGACATTTATAATATATAACAATATTAATTGCAATATCCAGTCCAAATCCAGTCTTAAAATATGGAGATAATAATATTTCTCAGAAAGGAGTGTATAAATGTATATAAATCAATAATTATTTACATAAAAAGACCCCTATACCCCAAAACTTTTCAGCAGCAGTTAGCATTTTCTTATGCAAATTCATTTTGTCATTTAATTTATTGTTTGTTAGCTTGTTTTTTCTTGTTATAGCTTAAATATTGCTAGCTAGCATTAATTAAAACATTTTGATTAAAGAAAACGACTTAAATATTGCAAAATCTAAAATGTTGCAAAATTTAAAATAAAATATGTTAAATATCCAGTAGAGATTTAAAATAGTGTGTAATTTAATCAGTCAGTATATTTAAGTTTAATATATATTACTGTATATTTTAGTCGAACAACAACCCTTTTAATAGAGGAATGCTTGCAAATATAGGGTATCAAAATGCTAAATCTGATCGTCCGTTTGACTGCATAGTTATTCATGATGTTGACATACTACCTGAGGATGATAGAAATGTATACTTCTGCAGTAATAAATCGGTATATCATCTTGCTGGTAAAATGGAAAGAACAGAATACGGGTAACTATTAAGTTACTGCTCTTTTTGTGAGATTAATTCCATTATTACAAGTAACGTTGGCACAATAACAGAAAGAACATCAGTGGGGACTGGGATGCACCAACGGTGAAAAAATTTGACCGTCACTGGAAACGTTTTGGAATCTTTTCTTTTGTAGCAATAAGTTTACTCTTTGATCGAAATCAACAAAAGCGGTCGATATCCTGCATGGATCGTGGCACTGTACGTGGCGTTTTAAAACACGCACCCGCTACGTCCGCGGTCAGGAGGACAATTCTCAACTTGAGGTCCTCCCTTATCCGCTACCTTAATACGCGTTGGGCAGGTCTTTTGGTCCTTTTTTTCCTAATGTTTTCAAAAAGCAAATGCACTATGTTAATTTATTGATAGTATAAGGTGTTTATTTAGGGTAATGTTCATGTGTTTAACTTATAGTTGAATTGTTATGTAACGTTTGGCGAGCTGTATTTACTCCCATTTTGGGACGAGGGCTAGATAACAAAAATAAATCATTTGTGGATATTGGAAGGACCAACAGTATGAAAATTTCGATTTCAATGGAAAAATAGTGTTAGATTGGGCTTAGATTTATGTCTTTGTATAAGGATAATATTGGCACCTACAAAAGTCTCACAACGTCCGAGTTTTCACGCACTTATCATATCCAGTTACAACTTACGAGTATGTATGTTTAAATATTATTCATATTATTGCACATAATAATCTTAATGAAAATTTCAAAGAATTGTTTGAACTTTGCTTCACTAAAATCAATGGCAAACATCTTGTTTTACATTTGGACAAATAACCTGTTTTAAACTGCCACATTAAAAGTTGTTTTTACTGAAGTCATCAGACTATCTGATTGTGTTTTACGGGCTTTTAAAAACCAAGATAAAAGATTTTACATTTCCTTTAATTTCATGTTCCGCTATATGATTATGCCCCATTTTCAGAATATGAGAGTTACTTCCCCTTTTTAAGAGTTGTCTTTCATAACAGCAGGTATCTGGTAATGAAAAAATTGAAAAAAAATCCCGTTTTTTAATTTTTTTAAAAATAATGTCCGTTGACAGACTGTTCAGTACAACTAAAATACTGCAGATTGAATTAGTTTGCAAATCATAATAAATTTTACCAGATGCTTTGCAATATGTAAATAATAAAATATTGTAGAAAAACAACTTTGCACTCACAGTAGGTACTATAACGTACCTGTTATAAAGAACAGACAACTTTCAAATAGGAGATAAATCTGGTTAACCTCTAGTAGGGAATTGCATATTCTAATATTTGGTTACCTTTGTTTATAGCATTTCTCCTACTGACTGATCTGTCTTATACCTTGACCTATATCTATAAATTAACAAATAGGTCCACTGAGAACCAAAGTTGTTTTTGCAATTGTGTATTTTGTTTTAACAGCATATGAAGTATATATAAAATGTCATCAAAAATAGTAAGATTAATATTTTTCTACGCCAGACGCGCGTTTCGTCTAATCAAGATTCATCAGTGGTGCTCAAACAATATTTAAAAGCCAAATGATTAAGACTTTGTAGAGCTTTTATGACTAAAACAACGTTGTACCAAATCCGACTAAGGCTATCTACACCTTGAAAATAGAAAAAAAACCTTCGAAATAAAATAAATGTTGAAATTTTAGGTCAGTAAATTTAGACAATAACTATATCACTAAAAGAATCCATGATTTTAGTTGCAATTGTTTTATCTGTCCTTGACATCGCTTCAAACACTCCTCCGTATCTTATGTTCTTTTTCATTATCGCGGCCTGTTCTTTAAAAACCGAACTTCCCACAATACAAGTTACTAAATAATTTTCTAGCTATATTTTAGGGCTGCTTTCAATATTAACTGTAGTTAGTCTTTGATATAGCTGAAATTGGTGCTAAACATCATCAAACAGACAAACAATATTAACTGTCTTGCGGTTTTCAGGTTAGTTTATAATGGATTTGCTGGAGGAATTGTGTCGTTGTCAATGCAACCATATAACGATATTAATGGACATTCCAACCAATTCTGGGGATGGGGAGGGGAGGACGATGATTTTATGAACAGGTAACAGCAAATATAGAAATAAAAGTAAATAACAGTTTAGTAAAACATAAAGACCGAATCTTACGTATTTTTTTACTAGGAAAATTTAAATGAATCTAGTACTCATAATGATAACATTGTCCTCTTGTACAAGAAATATCCCTGCTGCAAAACTTATACCGAACGACTCTGTCAATGGTCATTTTGCATACCGTTGTGAAAAGCATTAACACTATTTAATCTTTATTATAAGACAATTTGATCAACGAACACTTTAGTACGACACGATTTGTTTTTTATTTCAGAATTATTAGTACTGGATATAATATAAGTAGGCCGTTATTTAATTTTTCCCACTGCGGAGAGGTTGCGCATGTAAGACCTCTTCCAAATAAAGAAAGGTAGGACCTTACAAGTCTTCTAAAAATCACACAATCATATACAAATATTGTCTAAATGGCTGCCTAATTTCCTGTTTTAGCTACAGTCAAGCGGCAATTTCCTGTTTTAGCTACAGTCAAGAGGCGAACCAATAAACAATCACAGTGTAGTAAAAAAATAGACAAATGCAAATATTGCAATTAGAAAAGAGTAGACTGTAAGAACTGAACATTTAGCCCGCAATGCAATTAACCTCAGTTATCATTACCGTAAATCGAGTAATGTGGTTGTAATTATATTTTTGGTTTATTTGGCGCTTTCACTGAAAGGGCCAAAATGAAACGCACCAAAATAAAGCATGCACCAAAATTTTACACGCCAAAATATCGGACCGGTTAAACAATATCGTAAAGTCTATGGCTTAAAAATACAATAATACAAGTGTGTGTATAGCGAAATCACAGGTATACATTTGTATTATTATTTCTCTATTTTCTTATAAAATTGTTAAAAACCCAAAGTATGAACTTCTGTTCATACATAATTATGTCCGGCTTATCATTTGTTCATTAGACTCTGTTATTGATAATAAAAATATCACTTTCATCGTCAATCAATCAAGATATACTGCTGGAATACAAAAAGGATTAAAATATAAATCTGTGATCGTTAATTACTGACAGGACGATAACGAACATCTCTTTTATCCGATATGTGTGGTATGTGTGTTCAGACTTACTCAACGGCATAAATAAGGAAAGCGTTTTTTAGATAGCTCTGTTTTCACAAAGTTTAACCGTTTGCCTGGATGACATGGGTTTAGTAAAATCAAACATTTACTAAAGCTTTGAAGCGAATAATTGGTTTTGAAAAATAAGTAAACAGTCTCGAAAACATACATGTATTAAAATTGTATAATGTAGTGGTTGTTTATTCAATAAAAATGCATGCTTTTCCAACATAACTAGGCTTACAACTTACTTATATACTGCACAATTTTGATTGAAAACAACTTCTTATCTATATTAATATATATTTATCATAAACACTACCGACATTGTCTTCATTTGCAGATTCAAATTGTTGACAAAACTACGAAACACATATAAAACAGAAGGTCTCCGTACGTACTCTTCAATATGAGTTACTAAAAAAAGAAGAAAAGGACCTATTTGTGTGGTTATTGGTAAAATTACATATGTAGTGTACTATTGCCAGTTCAATTAAAATAACACATCTATATAATGTAATTGTGTACTGAATTTCATCATAATGACGAAGAAAAGACGACAAGTTATCCAACAGCAGTTTAAAGTATAAAAGATATACATAAATAGTATGGTACAAATTCTGACTTCCACTGGATAATTAGGGAGTATTGTGAAAAAAGGAGAATTCCTTTGCATAGGCTATTAAAAACCTACTCGTTTCCAAAATTTTTGTAAGGGGTCTTTATCTTGCAAAGAACATAGCAAACTAAACTACAGGTACGTCTCACATTATGATAAATATGATCTGATAACCCTCATCAGCGCCAAAGAAAAACCTATTAAATCCGCAATATGGAGACGCGCCGGGCAACTGTTGGTCGGGAACTAGAACCCTCTAAATGTGTTTCCAATAAACTACAATATAACCTGTCTGTCTTTATCAAACATTCAAAAATTATTTAAGGATTGTTTTCAATTGTTGGTTAGATTATTGGATATAAACGACTTTGGGACGATTTACGCTATATGTTGCAGCGTAAATCGATCCAAAGTCGTTTAAATCAAATAATCTAACCAACAATTGAAAACAAACCTTATATTTTAAATTCCATAGTAAAAAGGAAATAACGAGAACAATATTTTAAAAGTAATAAAATAATATTTGCAATTCAATGTTTTAAGTGTCGTCACTTGTTGTTTGCGGAAGAATTTATGTATAGTCAACGTCATCAATACATCTTATTATGACGTAACAATCAGTCACGTGCTGAAATACCAAGCTAGGTTATACGAAATAAGCAACTTTGCTCGTGTATTGAGTATTTAAAAGAAATTAAAATATAATCATTTATCTCCAATTGCTGAAATATTTTCATGCTCTAATTTAGTTTCTTTAGCGCGAATGTTTGTGGCGTGCGTATTTTTATAATACCAAACAATGATTGTATTGATGCATTTATTGATGTTTAATATTAAAACATTCTTTATGTATGTATCTTAATTTTAAATTCCAAATATATTTATTAATATAATATATAATTACGTGATGTCAGTGGTCCTAGACGACAAAGTTGACAAATTGTACATTTTTTCCGATAAAAAATCTAAAAAAGCTTAAATTGCCAAATCTAGATAACATAGTATTCCATGGGAAAACAATTTAAGTAGTATTCTAGCTAAGGGTCAGGCAGTGGACGGCACATTAAAAATTTGGTTTTTAGCTTTGTTGGCTTAGATGCATTTATTTTGATTTAAAAAACAAATTCCAACAAGATTTTACATTTGAAAAAGTGTCAATTGCCTAGATAATTTTTGACTGGTTACATAAAGAAAAATTTGACGGGAAAATTTACCGGCATTTTTCACTGTACAATTCAACTAAATTTCAAATGATTAAATCTTAAAAAGGCAAAATAATTCAGAACTTTAATAAATTAAAATGTTGTTATATTGGATAGTTAAATCAAATTCTATGATCAAAAGTTTGCGTTTTTTTTCCTGAATGTGCCGTCACATACATGCATTTTGCCCGATTCTTACGTGGACTAATACTAAAAGAATCACATTATCTTTATAATCTTTCTCGCATGTGTGCTGTCTGGCTAGATACATATAATTTTGAAGAAAGCTATACATTTTATGGATCTATAAAGTCACAAATTTGTATCACTTTGCTCGTTTTCGGGAATCTTAACACGTTATTCTTATCACCTTCCTTTTGGTAGAAAAAAATATCAATAACTGGACGATATATACAAATGGACAGAAAATTGTATTTCTTTTAATTCCAAGCAAAAGTATTAAGAGTAAGGCAACAACTGAAAATTTAGTTTCTGTAATGTTTACAACGCGCCTACTATCATCAATATTTACACTCAATAGTCTTCTTTGTTCACAGATTCCTTAGTGTTCGGTATTTTGTTATTACCTTCTTTATGAACAGTAGCATTCAAAATTATCTGCCAATTAATCTGTCTATTTCTCCATTGAGTTACTGTTTGTTTCATTATTCTCGTTCTGATTATAGGTGAAATACCGAATGCAGTAAGATCAATATACACATGGTCCGCAGACATGCTGTCCTTATTTATAACCCGACATCCCCCAACGGCAATCCCTTATCCGTCACCTGCCTGAGGACGCGTTTCGCATTTTTGTTGGTCCAGTACTGAGAACCCTGAATTGCGTGTAGGGTCTTCAACATAGCAGTGTTGTCTAAAATTGTATTGGTTTTAGGTGTGGGAGGTTTAAATTTCTTTATAAAACCATATGTCATCAATTTCTTGCTATAAACTCTTGTTGAAGCCTAAAGTTTTTTATCCAGTATACATACTATTGAAATGAATATTATTGTGTCACCAATATTTTCCACATATTTTCTCAAAAACATCAGTAACCGAATTGAATTAGACCAACATGAAACGAGAGAAAACTAAAAAATATTGAAAGATTCACATAAGATGCGAAATTGCAGAATATTTTATAAAAAATATGTGTATGCTGATTTGTATGCAGCGGCATATGATCACGTTTTTAACGTATGTTTCAATTGATTAGTCGGCTATGTTTTTGTATAAAAAGGTGCTTCCATTTAAATTAAAGCCGTCTATAAAATAAGTTTTATGTTTGATTTAAAGCAGTTATAAAACAAACATGATATTTGGATTTTTTTGTGTTTTTAAATGAAGCCGTTTTCCATGCATGTTAACTTTTAAAACTAATTTCAGTCACCGCCAAATGTCACCTGCATGTGAAGGATTTTTTAAAAATTGTTATGATAGTTATAAAACTTAATTATTTATATTTTAGGTTATTATGTGTAGTTGTTTTTAACAGAGAAAGAAATGTATTAAATGGCGATGAAATGTACAAACTTCTTTTGGGGAAGCTATATTGCAATACTTTAATTTTGGTGTAATAATGTTATGTGGTATGGTAGAAATTATCTCTCCGATTTTATTTGTGCACGGATGTGATTCTATTCGAATAAAAACCTTCCTTCGTGCCGAGTGTTTAAGAAATTCAGTCATCTACTATTGTTAAAGAGTTCTGTTAACATATGAGGTTGTAGGTTCTAGTCTCACTGCGGCACGTCAGTATTACTACCAGACAAATTTCGCTGGGTACTCCGGACTCCTCTTCCAATGAAAAATGGGCGCGATATTATAGCGGAACACTTTAAAAAAAATCGCGTAATAAAAGCCTTTTACTTTGTTTTTTTTTTTACAAAAAAACAGGAAATGGTTGCTTGAAATATATATTTATTTTAGTTTAAATTATGTTGAAAATGTAAATTTACTACTTATAACGTGTTCTTCTCTGAACTTCCTCATACCGTGCATGTGTTTAAAACAAACTTATGCACATATTTAATGCGTTATTGCAGAGAGTGTATGCTTGTGCAGACGCTTAACAAGGCGGAATTTAGCACTAAATTGCAGATACTGGACAACGAAATTCCTGAGAGGTAAACATATTATTTATGAGATGTCTTATAATGTTATAAAGGAGTTCAAGAAAACTGTGTATACACGTTTTAAAAGAGCTCTTATAATTTACCAAATTAGTGTTTTTATTTAATGTTTCATTTTTTATCTTTTATTCGGTCATTTTCTGTATAATGTATATTTTGTAATATCCAGTATTTGTTTGTTCAGTATTTTCCCTTTGTTCTTGATCTGAAACAATAAAACCGTAGATGGAGTTTGTAAATAAATCAAATTTTGTTTGCATGCATGTATTTTATTATATCGATGCAATCTAATTAGTGAAACAAAATAGAAATAGTGTGCTTGTTTTTCTGATGTATTAACTAAATTTCCCTTTAAATGAGAATGAATGGCCATACATGTTTTCCTTTTATCGTATTAAAATGCTTCGACCTCTGCGGCCGTTAACGTACAACTACATTTTCCCATTTGAAACCATTGGACTAGCTAAACCAATTGCGTAATTTACCCTATTAAAAAGTCAAACACTTAAAAATCTGTTTGGCATTCAGTGCAACTTTCTTACTTGTCCAAAAAGAATATAGAGATGGACAAGTTTTTATGTTTGCTTTATAATATAAAAAATAATAAATAATAAATAATAAAAAAAACTTTCTTTCAAAGATCACACCACGTTTTTAACTATTTATTAAGCGTTAACACTGATTTAAGCCGTTAATCAATTCATTATAGGAATAGACATATGAGGTATTTTATATATGGTTGTGTTCGTCTTTGATTTATCTGTAATTAATACACCTTGGTATCTTTGATTATTTTTTATGATCTCAAATTACCTTTGGTCGGAAAAAAACACACAAACACCCTCAAGCCAAAATACATAATAAATATAAATTGTGCAATCTCTTAAATCATCTTTTAACTACGCGCGTTATATATGATTATTGAAATGTCTCGTATAAAGTTATAATGATGTAATACGTTATGCTAGAATTTTGAGGTCGATAGTCCAATTGTCGGGACAGGACGCTGTCGGCGATATTTATTAAGATACTCAAACAGGGGATTGTACATTGGTGAATGTTATTTCTTCAATACTGTAATGGTCCCCACTATACTTTATTTTTTCGTTATGTAACTCATCCTTGAAATACATTGAAACGTTTTGGCACATCTTAATCATCAGGAGCATCTGAGTTCTCCTATGTAATTTTATTTTTATCTTGCTACCCATTTTCAGTTTTGGGGCCTCGGCGGCCGAGTGGTTAAGGTAGTTCGTATTCTATTAATCACGTTGTCTGTCAACACTGAGATTGCTGGTTCGATCCTCACTGCAGGTAGGTTGCGCTCGACTCCAATCTTATTTGACAAGGATTGCCAATTTTCCTACCGAAGGTCGGGGGTTTTCTCCGGGTACTCCGGCTTCCTCCCTCAATACAAGCTGGACGCCATGATATAGCTGAAAAATTGCTGAAAGTGGAGTTCAACAATATTCAAACAAACAAACAAACACACAAACAAACAATTTTCAGTTTTAATGTATTTGTTTCGTGTTGTGTATGTTTGTCTGAATTCTCATTTGCATTCTTCCTTTACTTTTGAAGCTTGTTGTTCGCTCGGTTTTGATATTGTTTGTAGTAGTTCTTTCGTATTTTATACAATGCTATCACGTGTATGCATATATTTACGCTATTTGTGTGAACAATTACAATATTTGGTATTATGTAGCTATGGTTGATACATCAAATAAGCTTCTTCAGAATGACAAACCATGTATCCACATTATTTATGATGTATTGATTAATTTGTTTGAAATTTATCTTTCTGAACTATATTTTTGTGCAATTTAAAGTTACAAAATACATAATTCTAGGTCCACATTGTGTACAGGATGACACCAGAATGCAGGTTTTTTCTTCATGTAATCAAAAGCTTCGGGGGACTTTGCGCAGTGCAGATCCTCTGCCGTAAACAAAGTCTTTACTCGATTGTCGTCAGGTGGGTTTGGCAACTCTGTTTTAAGGTGGACTTTAATCTATTTTATTGGTTGGAAGAGCTCAAAAGATTTGCTTTATAAGCCAGAAAAAGCTCAGACGACTTGTTTGCAATACTTAAATGTAGGTCAGACCAAATATGTTTCAGGCAATGTTAGTATGGTGTTTGAGATAAATTTGGCAGAAAGATAAAATGCAGTAGGCAATGGGTTTTAGTTACGACACTTCTTGTATCGCTTACTGTTTTATTTTTATAGGGCAAAATTGTGTGTGTGTATTTCAAGAATTTTCACTAAACAGCTTATTATAAATACTTCAAGAAAATGAGGTGTATAACATAGTTGTTATACTGTCTTTGATTTGTATACTTATTAATTGGTTCCATATAAAAACAAACGGAAAATCAAAAATGGTTTAAAAATGTACTTAGCCTTCTATTTCACTGAAAAAGTTTATGTCCTCGAAAACACTGTTTTTGAGTTTTGTTTAATTTCTACACATCTTTCAGAAACACATTATACACTTTAGTGATCTAGTGTCACAAAGTTGGTAACGCTTCATTGGACCATAGAATTATGTCCACGTGCTGAACTTTACTGATGGAATGAATCTTTTAAATACAGACTAATATTTTTGGCACTTTTTAATCATCAGGTGCATCTGAGTGTTTTAATATTAATTTATTTGTATTTTGCTACCCAATTTCAGTGTTTTCAGTTTTTATGTATTTAGTTTTTTGTTTCTCGTTATGTATGTTTGTCTAAATTCTGATTTGCATTGTCCTTTACCTTCGAAGATTGTTGTTTGCTCTGTTTTATTATTGATTGTAGTAGTTCCACCACTAATATCAGACTATACAAAAATAGCTACAGCTACACGGTCTAGATTAGAGACTAAAGATTGCTAAGAGCATCTTGATTTATTATATAGTTATTTAATATTATTGGCGGGGTTGAATCTGTGTAAATCATCATTTAGAAATTATAATTGTTTTGTCTTTACTTCCTGGTATTAAAAAAGGTAGTCGTTCATGCGCAGCTGTCCCATTGGTGTGGTTATTTATACTGTCTCTGTGTGCAACGCGAAATTACATCGTTGTTTCCGCAACAACAAAATATTTATTTAATATATGTGCATTTTCAATTAAAACATTTATATCTCGACTTCCTAGTATTCACAAATAATATTTTATACAAAGCTGTCACATTTATGTGTATATATTATGCTATCTGTGTGTACAATTACAACATTTGGTTTGTACAAATACAATGCATGTATTATAAATGCTAGAAATCACCCTGTTATATAATTGTCTACTAATAAGACATAACAAACTTTTCTGCAATGTTCCCATTTATAGACAAATTCCATCGTTGGTTTAATCGTATTATGTCAGCAGTATCAACATTTTGTTAAAATGCTTCCTTTTAATTTTTCGATTTTAATAGATGACTTCAATGGTACAATATGGTCTGCTATTTCTGTTGGGATCGCTTCTTTTGGAAAATGGTATGGTAGAGTGTGGCTTGTTCACAAAACACGACCGGAAGTAAGTACAGTGTGTCAAATCACATTTTGTGTGATAGAATACTTGTTTAAAATGTAAGCCCACTACAATTAGACATGTTTTTTTCTAATCAGGTTTTGCTCATATTTACTTTTTCCTTCACAAGCTTTAAAAAAATATTCAGGAACTCGATTATTTCCAGGTATTTTCGTCGATACATTGCAATTGGTTTACCACGTTAACTAATCTTATATAATATGGACGAATTTTAGTTCAGTGCACGTTTTGATTCGTTTAAACGTATACTGATGTAAACTGATTATACTTCACCTTCTAGATTTATTTATTTTTCTTCTTTAGTTGTTTTTGTCAGGCTTACGATGCAGACACGAACCAGTTGATACATAATTTTGGATCAATCCAGAAATGTTCCGGTTGGCCAACCTGTCTTTGTAGAAGCCATGAAATGATAACATGTGGTGACGAATGTGATAACAGAGTGGCCGGTTGGTTGAGCAGAAGACCATTGGTGTGCAGAGGGCGATACGTGAAGAAACATTATCAAGCAAGCACCTGCAGTGAAGCCTTTGGTCATGAACGTAGACTGTGTTAACTGTTCATTAACATAATAAAAAAGAGCATAAACGATTCTTTTTTTTATTTTATTTTTTATTTTATCTGCATGTCTCGCCTTGACTAATTGTTTCAGGAATGTTTTCACCGCTTATTTAAATTAGACACACGTTAAATACTTTAGAGGATGTCTGATTAGTAAACTACACAACGTATCAAAGTTGATATATATACTTGAATGGTTCTTATTTCTAACCGTTTTGGGGTGGTGTACCTGCCAAAGCAATTTTAGAATGCATCGTGAATTCTCGTAGTTATTTACTGTCTGTCAGTTTGAGTTACATGATATTTTATATTAAAAACATAGTTTTGATAATCAACGCAGTATTGTTTATAAATGATATATCTTTGTATATTACAAATTATTTTAAGTTTATTTTGTGATAGTTGCATAAGAAATTGAATAAAATATGACTACATTTATTATTGTATAACTACAGAGTATGTTAACAATAAGTAGGAAGTATATGTCGTACAATTAATCATAAGGATTACAAGTTTAATGCGATTTTGAGGTCCAAAGCAAGATATTCACTCCAATTCTAAGATTGTGCCCAGTTACTATATAATATCAAATGTTATCTATATCGATGACTTGAGAACATGCAATGATGATCCGGAACCTATCTGGTGGCGGTGAAGCTAGATTATCGTGTTTTATTCAACAGTTCCCTATAAACACTGTGGTTGCAACTGAATACTTGTTGTGTACATGGAATTCTCCACTTTAACTTAAATTGGCAAAGATTGCCAGTTTTTCTGCCGAGGTTTGGGGATATGAAGCCTACTAAGGCTTCCTTCCACAAAAAAATGGACACTAGATATAGCTGACAAAGAATGTTCATTAAAAGTACCTATTATGACTGATAATATTACGTCTAAAATGTTTTCAGCCAGCATAGTTTGAATTGTCTGCATAAAATTCATGTTAAATTTTACCACAAATAAAGTTGTCTTACCTTTAGTTATGTGGTCATTCGTTAAAACTTCACGAGAAAAAAATATATTAACTAAATACACAGGAAAACACATTTGCATTTCAATGTTTAATTACATATACAATACAGTGAAAATCATATCCATTATGTTTGGCTAGATTGGTCTAGATTGACTATTGGGAATTATAAGAAAATATTTTTAATTTAGCACTTTACTGTTAATACATATGCATGTGTGTAGTCTAGAAATTATTGTGGATGTAGGAAAACTATTGTTACATTGAAATATTTGACCGTATAACATTAACTTAAAACATTTATCTTCCTTATGCTGTTTTGAAAATTAATAAAATATGCAAGTGTGTCGACAAACGATAACATATATCAGCTTCCCGCTGCAATTTTGTGAGAAATCTTTTAGTAGTCATCGACTCACTTAATGTTTTGATACAGATATATATTTTTCGTATGTTTGAATGGTTTTTATTCCTAATTTCAGAGAATTTTTAGCTATTTTGTGGCATCCAGTTTCAATTGGAGAGGAAGCGGATTACCGGCGAAAAATCCCAGACCTCCATTAAGAAATTCGCGATACTTGTCAATTTTAATTGGAATCTAGCACATCCGCTTTGCAGCGAGACTCGAAACTGCAGCCTTAGTTAGTTTTAATGGAAAATGTCGTAATTAGTTAATTTTAATTTGTTTGAATGGTGTTTAACTCCTCTTTCTGTGACTTTTAAGCGATATCATGGCGTCCAGTTTTTATGTTTGGCAAAAGCCGGAGTGCCTACAGAAAACTCCCGACCTACGATAGGAAAACTGACAATTCTTGTCCATTAAAATAGGAGTCTTGTACATCCTGCTCTTAAAATTGACGGACCAGGTAATCAATAGTAGAAGACTTATTACTTGAAACACTCGGTCGCTGAGGCTTCTAATTAGTTAATGAAAACATCTTGATGTATGATACAAGTTTATTAAAAAAAGACCCAAATAAATTCAACCTTAGATATTTTGTTGTGTAGTAAATATATTGTATTGGTAACGTCTTAATGAAAATAGCTAAAGTACATTATTAAACGATTAATATGCCCGAATGATTTCAAGAACCTCTATCTTTCGTATGCTTTTGTTTATATTGCATACAATTTATCTATTTATTTCTGTACAGATACGTAAGCAATTATATCTATTTTCCAAGTGTAAGTTAAAGGAGTAGCATATACCTTGCTGGTTATACTACAATCATGTTCATATATTTGTTTGTTAGTGTAATGAATTAATGATGGTTTTAACCTCTTTCAGTAATCTCAGCTATAAAAGAATTTACGTTATTTCGTAGCAAATATAAGCTGCACTTCGCAAGGAAAACTGGAAATACCTGTCAGTTAAAGTTTGAATCGATCGCTCTTCGTCCAAAGTCCACCTCGAACCCACAACTCAGGTTTGTCAAGCCATTTGACGAAAGTAGATGGTTTAATAACACAGATCATCCGATAACCTAGGTCCCCAATTATCATATGCAAAAAGTGTCAGCTTAACAAAATACACCCTTTTAAATATTGTATATTATATAGTTTTCAAGAAAATGTCTGTAGTAATGTTTAAGGCTACTAGAAATAACACATTTATTTGTTTATCTGGCTTCAGTACAAAGTATATGAAGAGAAACTGAAACTGTTTTCAGAAAGACCAAACGACTTTTTTTCGAGTATTTCATGATAGTCACCATGTAATATTTAAAATAACGTATTATGTACCAAGACGGAAATTATGTTCCCGGTAAACAAATCCGAATCATGTTAATTAACAAGTACATCCATGTCTAACTTTCTGCGCCGTATAACATAAAAAAAAACATACTACAGTCTTTAGTTTGTCTTCATTAGTGCTACCATCATCTTAGGGCTAGCGTGTTTAAAAACAATCTAGAAAAGTAAGTTTATTTTATTCATATACATACATTTTCATATACATATATTTTAGACATATACATTCAACATTATTGATAATCGATCAAACTGGGAGAATTCCCAGTGCCTGACCGACAGGGCTGCCCACCTCCTCCTCGTGTAGCGGATATGGGAAGGTATGTCGTTGGTGGCTTTGTCACTCATACAAAAAATGACTGAACGTCGACCGTAGTAGATAACTGTTTGGAGAGTACCATTCCTTGACGATAAAGACACCTATTGTGGATACATAAAAAGTAGCTTTGTTTGTACAAATGTGTCACATGATTTAAATTTTTATAACTGTGCCTGTTTGGACTTAAGTTTAAGATACATGTATTATAGATGTCTCTGTCTATACTTTCTGTATATAACTCTCTGTGTCTGGACGTCCTGTTTATAACTGTGTCTGTCTAGACTTTGTGTAGTAGACATATAACTGTCTCTGTCTGGACTTTGTGTATTAGACATATAACTGTCTCAATCTGGACATCGTGTGTTTTAGTCTCAGGGCACAACGCCTAATTATTACATGTGTTATCATCAAACATAAAATTTACCTACTATTGCTAACGCCTGTATTTTTTAAATTTATGTTACACAGGCAGTTTTATCTACAACGTTTCTTACTAACAAGATATAAAATAGACTTTTTGTAGTACGATACTTCAGTAACCATTTTCATTTTTTAACAGATGAGTTCATTGGTAAAATATGGCCTGCTTTTCATCTTTGGATCGCTTCTTTTGGAGACTTGTATGGTAGAGTGTGCATGGTTTTTTAACAAAGATACCAGGAAGTAAGTACGCTGTTGCAAATAAACTTTTAAAAAGTCTTATTGTAGACTATTTGCAAAGACCAAACTTTATGAGTGTGGTTTTGATAGTCCTAATCCATCGGTTACTTTGCTACATTTTTTTATAAAAGAGATAGCAAGAAAACCGATCAAACAACAAAAGATTAAAGGCCAGAGACGATTCGGATTTTGACAAACATTTACAACAATTACGAAACAGTAAAACAAAGTTATCAACCGAACCTAAAAACGCGATAGTGAAACGATAAAAAATACTTTGCTATCGATTTCTGTAACATGTTTACTATTATGTTTCAAAAATAGGTTTCTTGCATAGGAATTACAAAATAAAAAGTGTACAGACAACGTGGTTCCGTGTACCGTTCTTAGTTAGGTCGACACAATGCAATTCATTTACTGCGTGTTCCAATTTTCCAACAAAAATAGCTGAATTTGTTTCGTTTATATTTTCGCTTATGTTACTGACTTTAGTTTTACCTTCTTCAGTTGTTTTTGTAAAGCTTACGATGCAGACACAAACCAGTTGATACATGATTTTGGATCAATCCAGAGCTGTTCCGGGTGGCCAACGTGTGCATGCAGTCGCCATGAAATGATAACATGTGGTGACAATTGTGATAGCAGAGTAGCTGGATGGGTGAGCAGTAGTCCAGCGGCGTGCCAAGGCCGGTACGTGAAGAAACATTATCAAGCAAGTACCTGCAGTGAAGCCTTTGGCCATGAACGTAGACTGTGTTAAAGCATCGCAAATCGATATGTTGTGCATTAACATAATAAAAATAAGAACATAAAAACTTTGATGTTTTATTTTTATTTTTTTTTGTCCTCATGAATACTAGCAGGTATCATCTATTCTTTTCTCTTACAAACGCTACTTTAGACGGCTCTGTACAGACGTAAGATTATCAGATTGTTAGTTGGCCAGTATTTATACAAACGTAAGTAAATACTAAAACTAAATAAACTGAACACAAATACGGCCTGAAAATAAATACAAATATATTAACATGCAAAAAAAAATTAAAAAAAAAATAAAAAACAAAACATTTGACTAAAAATTGGTTAAATAAAAATTTAAAATGAATATATATATATATGTCCAGTCGCCACTAACAACTTATAATCCGTCACTCCCGTGCAGATTTTTCAACGGTGGTCAATATATAGAATGGTGATTTTCAACTCCAAATTTGTTTCCTTTAATATTTTTCCATACTTGATTAAAACAATAGCTCTCTTAGCATGAAACATGCGTATAGGTACAAATTTCATAGTCGTATAGTGCCACGTTTGTTTTCAAACATCAGGTAATAAAAACGGCATTTAAAATGACGAAGGGATTACACAACCTTTTGGTCAGTAAAACTTCAACTTCCAGTTAAAACTTCAAATTCCAATGAACGTTTCACAAATTTACAGCTTTAAACGCATTAAACTTTCATATCTACCAATATTTTACTTTCCACTACCCTGCAGAGACATTAGCCGTAGTGTGTTACTTAAAAATAACTTTCGTAGGTGGTTTTTAGCTTTGTTGTAGTAAAATAGAACTTGGACGCACAATTATTGACCTATGTGTCATGACGTCTCTCTTAAACCAAGCAATAAATCGTTGGCAAAACACTGAAACAAAGAACTTTACCCCTAATTAAACAAGTTTTCAACCGACAAGTTAACTAAGATCATATATATTTTTTCCTGTCTGTGAAACTTCACGTTCTAAATTAATAATCCTGAGAATCACCTAATACCTGAATTGCAGTTCGTGTATACATCTGTTCACTAAAAACCCAAATGTGGTCTACCGCACTAGTTTAGGTGTAAAATTACCTGTGTGGACAGCTACATGATTTACTTGGCACGAAAATTAATCAGTGGGTACATTTTATAAGACCTTTACAAACCATGTATACAACAGAGCGAGCTCCAAGGGTATGTTTAACGTAAATAAACTAAATGTCCAAACAACGAACAGAAGGAAATTATTTATTATCGATGCATCTTTACAGTTCATTCTGTGATAATTATGAACGAAAATATTATTATATCTATATATATTATTTTATTATTATTATAATGATAAGTGTGTAGGTGAACAATAAATCGAAGTTATGTTACTTAGAACAAGTCATCTAACGCTTAATACAATTGTAAAATCCAAAACAGGGTAATAGCCCTAATTTGAATATTATCTATAGCTATGACGTATCAGCACGAAGTTTGGGTGTTTTCAGCATGTAATATGGCTTTCTTGCTCATTAGAAAATAGACGTCATGATACAGTTGAAAATGCATCTAGGTGAAAGTGGGATAAATCTTATGGATATAAATAAAAATAATTCAATATCAATAATTAATAAATGAATGCACGTTTATCACCTTACATCAAATTGGTGTAAGCAAGCTTAATGTGAATTATTTACCTTTAATTTATTTTTACCATAACCACAATTAACGTTGTCTCTACTGTAATTTCCTTGTAATCAAAATATAAAAATGATAAGTTGTTTCTAAAAAAATGCCGTTTAATATCTTTAGCGGGTACGCTTCAATTGTTGTATTATTGTGAAAACAATTGCACTTAGGTAGGTTCGCCAAAATTGAATATTACGTCACCAGACAGCGGCACAAACTTGGCACGAAAATGTATCCGTGGAGTGTCACACGGGGTACAGTTTAAATAAACGTTGTTTTTAAATAATCTCTTGCACGGTTGAAAGTTTTCGCCAATATATAAAGGGGGTAGCGTGCTTTATTTGACAAAGGTATGAGGTATAAAGTTAACTATTAAACCATCCGAAAATTTAATTTGAAAACGTAATCCAATGATGGAATGACATATATATTTCTGGGCCCATACTTGGATTTCCCAATACGTGTCCCACAGATTTGCATAACGCGTCACCAGTGGCGGAAAGGGCACGTATTTTCGTTGGTGGAGGTTAAAAGGTTTTAATATAAACATGTTTAAGGGGAACGGTAGTGAATAAATGACGTGTTGAGAATATGAGGCACTCCTTTCCCGATAAAGATCGTTTGAGGATTTAAAAAAAGTTAATCATTGAAGCCGCTAATAAAAGCTAAATAATTCAGCTTAACCTATTATTCCAGCTAACATTTAGTAACAATGTCTCATTTATTTTTCTTGTTCATTCATTTTGTTAACTTGCACTCTTCCTGCAGCTGAAATCTTGCTCGATGGAAGTTAAGCAAACACATATTTCAATCAGTATGTTAGTGTATATCCGACCAGCTGACTTTTGTATTTTCTTTTATCTGCTTACATTTCGTTCCAGGAAGTCAAACACTAACCCTTATATCAGTTTATATTGTGCATTGAACATTAAGCATAGCCTCCATATACCTCATTATATGCTGAAATAACATGTAGGAAACTCCAGGAATATGACACGTTGATACTTCAGTAAATTCACAGGATCGTATCAAGTTAAGGATTTTATTTGCCTGATTCTAAAATAATTTTCTGTTATATGCTGAGTACCACTTAATTTTTCCCCTCGAATCAAGGAATGAGGGTAACAGCGTTGGAAAAAATGCCCTTTTATGATGCAGTCCAAATAATTAATAGAAAATTTCCATATTTCACTTCAATATCCATGTAAGCATCACATAAATAATGTACAACCCAACATTTCGTACAATGTGCAATGATTAGCACAAGGTATAGTTTGTGGTGTTCCGGAACAAAGAATGAATACCTAAATTAAGCGATGATAATTTGTGTGTTTCAAATTAATGATTTATTACTTTTCTTGTGGTCGTTTAAGAAAAATAAGTTCTAGATTTAAGTTTACTTAGAACTTTGTTGTGTATTCATTTTAATTACAATCAAAACATGGATTTATCGGTATATCAACAAGACCATATCACTCACAAACATACCAAAAATTCCTTCGGATAATACGTTTATTATAAGTTATAAGTTATTATAAGTTTATCCGGAAGAAATTGGTGACGTTAGCAAAAATCTGTGTACTCACTGCAAGCTTAGCAAGTACGAAATATAGACACCGTATGCAGAAGCAGCTAAAATATTGCTGCATATTAAAGAAAATTGATGATTTCGAAATTAAAATCGTTTCGGTTGTCGTAAACTATTGTGATAAGATGACCGTTGATGTCATGTTTTAGGTGCAAGTCTAAAACATAATGTAGATGTAGATGTTTCTGTGGTTTCTTTGATTTCCAAGTCTGAAGTATATATTAACGGAATCCACTAAGCAAATTGATGGTTGCTTATTGAACGGACATCATCAATATATCTATTTAAGGACCCAGCTTCTGCTCTCTTCTTGTCTTTAATAAGGCGTCGAAGAAATTTGGTTTGTACCCTTTGGAATAAATATGTTCAGTTGAAAATGCTATTTGCGGGTAGTGTATACAATGTTATGTTAGTGCACATAGTAATCATAGCAAACCATTGCGAGGGTGGGGGCGTAATTATAAGCAATGTTAACCATGTGCATATAGTAAGCATAGCAAACCAGTCTGGAGTTTTGTACAAAATTTATTGCACCTAGTAAGCATATTTGGGGGTATTGTGAGAAATGTTAATCTGTGCACATAGTAAGCATAGCAAGCCAGTTGTATCGTAAGTAAAGAAAACCTTGTGCACATAGTAAACATAGTAAACCAGTTGGTATTGAAGCGATGTAACCTATTGAAACTAGGAAGTATTTAAGTTTGAAACAGCATGTGCAACCACTGATTTCTTTCCAATACCAATGTCAGAGTGTTAACCTTGAACCTACAAAACACCAGACAAGAAAATTATCTATCATATATATATATAGAACAAACTTAAGAAACCTGTGTGCAGCTTATGTACCGTGTTTTTCCCACTTGTGCGTACTGTGGGACATAAATTCCTGTTGCGCCTAATCCTATATATATATATACGAATTTTGATATGTCGTTCTTCCTTTATATGGAATACACCCATATGAGAGCTTTAAAATGGTCCAATGTCTCGTCATCTGTCATAAATTGGGTTATTTTGGTTTTATTTAATTTTTTTTATTTTTGCTCTTTCCAGAAAAAATGCCAAAATTAAACACATCAAGACAAGGCAAACACTCAAAAATTAAAGCAAACATTGCCAACCGATATGGCCATTTCATTATTGTGGGTTTTTTCAAAATTATAATCATGTACATCAGATGTCACGAACTGCGTTCCTCGTTAGTGTTGAAATTTCGACCCGGATAGAAGTATATATAGACGTTACTTAAAACCAAAGATGTCATAACATAATTTCATGGAGAGAATCTTTTTTTTAAATGATGCAATTAATATATATCTATTAGATTATTTACCAGTTGTTAGGCTGTTACGAGATTGTGTGAAAGAAATAATGTTACACTAGCTTTTGTTGTTTTGTAACCCGAATCCATTAAAAATCATGGGTGCATGGGTGACATGACGCAATTTAAGACATTAACTACAATGTATCATCATTTAGCACGACATTCCAAATGAACTAACTGTTTTTTTTTTTATAATAGTATGATAGTATCACAAAATCATAGAGTAGAAATAGTTCAACAACTTCATCTACATCATTGTTGGCTTATACCTCGAATATGACGCAATGTGGTCAGCTCAGGAATTTACGACAAACTAAACGACTTGAATTTGAAAATTATAAATTTTCGCAGCTGCATTTCAGCTTTTACTGCATACGGTGTTTCAGCTATAGTCAGTACAAGAACAGGCAACAAACAATAAATCAACTAGAAAAAAATGGACCAAAAGGCATACATTTTGACTGCTATTGTAAAAATATAGATTATGGGTAAGGCCAACATTTTTTTATTGTTTGTTTTACGGGATTTTTTTCAAACAAATTGAGTCGGGGGGGGGGGGGGGGGCAAAATAAAAATAAAAATAAAATCCACTTTTTGGTAGAGTCGACAAAAAAAAATTGAAAATCGGTCAGCATATTTTTATTTTTCGGAAAACTTATTTTTGAGAAAATTTATTGCTATGATCACAGATATTATTGACATAAGTTCAGTTAGTATAAACATCCATTGTTAAAATATTCATTTTATATCATATATCAAAGAATAAATAAAAATGATTTTTTTTTTATTATGAAGTTCTTGTATACATCATAATATTTCTAACAATTTGTTATGAACATGTCATGTTTATCTGAGCAAAATTTTCAAAGAAAATAGATAAACTAACAAGAAAATAGATAAACTAACATAACATTAAACCCAGAAATAATTCTTCTGTTCAGCACACTTCCACTTGGACAAAGTTGTGCTGATCAAAATTGCTTCATGGGACACCCATCTACAGAACTTTTCATGATGTCAATAATTACTATACATCTGTATTCTTTCGAGTGCAGCTCATAGGTTTATCAAAGAAAATTTGTAAAATACAATACACTTTGAAAGAACTGACCTTTGAAACCAATTAAAAGTGTTTTTTTATCAAACAAATTACGATTTTTCATTATGGGCCGTTGTACTTTACTTTTCTTCGTTGCTCACTTCCGGTAATTAGTCACATCCGGTAAATAAACAAATGGCGCGTAATCCAGTTGAAAGACGTAAATCCTTCGAAAAAATATTAAATACGCATACTGTTTGCTGTTTTTATTGGAATTGCACATTTACTGATAAATTGGTAGTCTGGGTGAATTATTTGGACCAGATCATATGCAAGTATCTACTGTGAACCATCGGGCGACTTTAGGGAAATAACAGGGCGACTTCGACTTAGCTTTTGAGGCGCCGTAGGTCCCAGTAGGGCGACTTTCCGCCCACATTCGCCCAGTGTGGTGAGCCCTGAATAGTTCTCTGACAGATCGTGGGTAATTTTATTTTGCAAGGGAGGGAATTCATCAAGTCGGCGGAGAGAAGAAAAATAAAAGAAAATTTTGCTTCTTTTATTTTTATTTCATTTCCCCAGAAATTAGTGTCGGCGCTCCCTTAAAACATAAATATAAAAATGTTGGCCTAAGGACGGAACATTTATCGGCAGCATGGACATTATCCTTGACATCTTAAAAGCGTGCAAGAATCTTGGCACTCTCCAAACACATTACCAACTGTAGTCCGCGGTCAAGCTTTCAGTATTATGATCTGACAACCCCGAGAAGGCATCTCTATCCGTCAACTGGGGACACACTGAGCAGCTGTAAATGGGGCAATTTGAACCATTTCAGTATTCGGCAATTTAATTTCATTAGAATTATATTCACACAATATTTTTTTAAACAATAGCTCTTATGTCTAGATTTGACCGTCGTAAAATGCGTTCGATTTTACAAATTCCAAAAGCAATTATATTATTTTATTATAATATTCGTAGCTAGTTTTCAGGTAATTCTGTGTAGTAGTTGAGTGAAACGCACGATGACTGGTCTATGTGCTGTGTCATTTCTCTTAAACCGAACAATAACTCGATGAAAAAACCCTGAAACAAAATGATTTATCCAAATTAATGACGTATTGCACTGACAATGTAATTTTTACCTAACATTAACCTGTCACAAAAAGCTCACTGATACAACAATCGATAAACGTTCTTACCTGAACGAATTCAACATGCGAAACTCCATGTAATACATTATTAAGATTTCACCAAATAATGAGCTTGCAGCCCATAAAAGCATTGGTTTACTTCAAAGCATTGGTGGCCTTACCCCAACAGTTTACCTGTAAAATTACGTGTGTGGCCAGTCACATGATTCACTCGGCACGATATTTGATCCGTGGGGTGTTACTCAGTGTGCATACCATTGAAGATCATGTAGATAACAGAAAGAGCTGCATTTTTCTGTAATAAATGTTTGGTTAGAAAATTACAAAGAAATAAAACTCTTAATGTTTATGTCACGAAAATGCAGGATAACGTCCCTCTAAAAATTATTATATTAATAAACATGTGTTTTTACACATATACAGAATCCAAGAAATGTTAAATTGGCAATCAAATATATACTAATATGACAAACAAAACAACAACAGAAATAAACAACATATAAACAAAAGCGAGCGACACGAACTTTCAAGAAAATCAGCGTAAACTCATGTTATTTTTGTCTGTACTTAGTTAGTTATTTTTGTCATTAGAATGTACACATCCATGTTGTCATAGGTATATTGTTGTTATGGCTGACAAACAAACGATAATATAATTGTCACCCATGTTTTCTCTACAACCTCTTTCCACAAAAGTAACGTCTCAGCTTGTGTTGCTTGTTGTATGGGTTTCAGATTGTTGAGTCTAAAATTAAATGAATATAAAACACTTTGGCTAAACTCTTTCAATCCTTTCACAAAGAATACAAATCCAAATGATTCTTCACAGTAATTTATAATATCTATATATCAGTATATTAAAAGAAGGTTTTTAAGATAACATTTGTATTAAATTAAGTTTCTGGTGAGTTTCTCGCATAATGAACACATTCCTAAAGGCATCATATCCAATATTGACAATTTTGTTTAGTTTGAAGATAAAACTTCTATTAATTTTCATTAGATCCAACTTCTTTTTGATATCTCGCTAACTCCTCCGGTGAAAAATTATTTGAAGATATAAATATGTGTGCTAGAAGTAATTGCATTTTATCGGTAATTTGTGTTATTTTCCTTTGATGTGTTCCAACTGATAATGCTTGTCTCAGCATACTAGCCGTGATACAAAAAATATCAGGCAGTTCATTAGTGACTAATGGCGGATTAATCTAAAACTGATTACGTCACAGTAACTAACAAAATGTTGAAAAATAAACAAAGCAAGATAAAATAAAACACAATCTAATATTAAATCCACTTCCCCCAAATGAAAAAAAACAACAAAAAAGAAAAAAAAACAAAACAAAAAATCAAATATTACACATTTTCCTAGAAATATAGCATATGTCTGCTTGTAGTATGGACCCCCTTCAGCGCCTTTTGTTTTAACGATTTCAAAAATGACTGGCAATATTCTCTGCCCTTCGTTCTCGAACACCAGAGCTTCGTTTTCGCAGCTAGCAAAAAATCATACACTTTAAATAATCTGAACAAAACTCTTCAAATTGCACAAGCATCAAAATTCAACAGTGAAGTGAAAAATCCCGATTATTATTCATTATCCAGAAGAATAACCTCGGTCATTTTTTGGTTAATCAGACAAATCACAAAATTATAATAGCCATTACGGCAGTAAAATTCGGCCTACACAAGAACCTAGAACTCATTATATACTGTGCATCAATACATTTCAATTAAAATTGGAATTTCTAAATAAATGATGTGCAAATCGTATCTACCCTGGCCACTGCAAAGTACTGAAAATTAAAAATAACACAGCACCAAACAGTTACCAGAAATGATAACGATATAAAATACAAAATATAGAAAACAATAAAAAATGAAACTGACACTCTAAGCACAAACTTTGAAAGTTTGTAAAAGTCATGTTATAGATAAAAACAGCGGTAAGGTTTACTTTTGATAATCCCTATAAAGGACAATATAAAAACACAAATGCAGTGCCCAACAATATGTTATTATGACCCTCATTTCTAAATTATTTTTTTTAGACTGTTTAGGCTTTAAACCCCCAATTCAAATTAAAGTGGCATCATCGTACACAATAACAAAACGATGAGTGGAAAGGGGTAGTATTATGGGATTATTCGTTTTAATTTAAGCTAAAAGGGCTCGTATCTCCATAAATCAATGACATACAGTCTTTTGTTATAAATAAATACACTACGAAAGGAATCCCACTCATTGGTCGATGCACTTTTCAAGATTATGGTACTAAAATATTGATTTTTAAATAACATAAATCTGACCGACCAAACAGACTTGAATGTAAAGTGGCGATTACGAATCTAGATTAAGACAGACAAACACACACTACACATTTCCAAAACAAACAATAAAGTGAGTACATTTATTGAAAATTGAATAAATTATTTGTAGAATTGTTGTGAGAATAAGGGCTACCCAAAATTATATAGCAACCGTTTGTGCCTGAAAACGATAATGATAATATTACATGTATGCAAAAATCAAAGATTACCGAATAAATACACATTTTAACTATGTAAATAAGTAATTCGTAAAATGCCAAAGTAACTTTTCGCAATTAAACTATGCCATAAGATAAAACTCTCAGCGTAGAATATTTTAAATGTCAGTGCTAAAGTAGTACAGTCGGAACAGGTTGCTATGCCTATGTAGGTGACACAAGATATACTTTAGTTGTAACTATGTTTTGACGTCACAGTGAATGGAATGCGTCAAATTTCTTTTGATTCATTCGTCGGCCTATAAATGTATCCTGGTCTCCTGGTGCAATATATTTCATTTACGCAAGCTTCACTTTCAAACATAACACCAAGTCAGGACCTCCGATATAAGCATTTTCATTGGTTGATAATATGACGCTATGTAATATTACATGCACATGTCAATCTTTTTTAGAGCTGTGAATACTTTTTCTTTATAAAATTTGAATATAAATTACGCTTAAATATATGAAATCTAAATGTAAACTCAGATGAAAAATGTAAACATTGAACGTCATAAACAGAATGACCTCTTAATAGGTCGGTCTACTTGAACTTACCTATATTCCAAAATGGTTAGTCTAAAGAATTCCCGAACGTCAAATGTCAACGCTGTCACCGTTCAAATCAAATGCTCCAATCTCCACGCAAAGGTTTCTGGGTATCCTACTTCAACCACAATCACCACTGTCATACCATTGGTTGTCATTGTGAGAGATATATCCTATGGCGATATGCTTCACGTACAAACGCAGTAATTGCAATGTTAAACTGTATCAAAGGTGTATAAATAGACTATATTAAAAAAGCTCGTGTATTTGTTTTACAAACATTCTTTGTTTACAAACTTTACAAACAGACGTGTAGTCCCGCAGAAAATGGGGAATGCATGACGTGTTGCAGAGGTTATGTCTGCGAACCAGTAATGTTCTCTGTGAGAGTGCTCCTGACCTGACGTTATATCCGAACGCCGCTTATGCATAAGGAGGATATCATCGCCAGGATACCAGAATACCTATAAATGCAATTTGAAGTCAAGTGAAAATGCTTCGTGAATATACAAGATTCAACTATCAATTTTGTTCTGCCTTTTTTAATACTTCTTTATCTTAGACCTTAATTTTAGACAAAATTATTACATACATTAAAGTTTAGGTACAACAATTTGTATCACTCCTCGATAATTTAACATATTCCGTATCACAACTCGACAGTACGGATCTCGTAGTGATACGAATGCCTCGGAGTGATATAGTTAGTCGTATCTACACATAATGCATGTAATGTGTATGTATTTTTAGCATTTGCGATCTTATTACTGACAAATGAAATTGAAAGGTCTCAGTAGCATTTTAAAAGATAAAGGCAATAATAATATATATAGATGGTATCATCTCTATAAAATGGTGATCAAAAGCTATAAAACGTGTATTTAAAGACTTTAATTACACAAATTTATTCTCATGAATTTGCAGTTTGCATTTCCAAGAACATTACTTGATGTAAGCATGTTGTATTGATAATATCGTATTCCTGAATAGAGAACTGTTAATCTTATACCATTAGCGCATTAGCAGACGGCGGATATGAAATGCCCTCAAGTTGGCGAGAATAGTGTCATGTCCGTGCACAATGAAGATCACTTTTATAAATATAATATATATTGAAAGAATACTCGCATTGCAACTGATATAAAAGGTTTACTTCTAAGTAACCAAAACATGTTTCCGGTGGCTATATTAATTTTATACACAATCTTCAATCCCCAAAATGATTTTTGTTTGCTGACATGTTCTTATCTTAAATTAAATTTGTCATACTTCCCGCTTTGATGTATGTCAAGCAGATTATAAATCAATCAATCGATTAATTATTCAATCTACCAATTAATTGTGCAGTTTCTTATGTGTTATCCATAATTATCGTTATTGTGAATAATGCAGCTATTTTTAGTCTGAATTCTGATATTAATATGATTGAAACTACTCCTTCCCGATACATTATTATTCAAACATTTCTACATTCGCGTTAATGTGACGTCACCATTAGAATTCCAACGTCATATTACGCTCAACTGAAACTTTCAAACTGGAACAATGCGTTAAGATTTCTCAATATTTTTGTTTAAAAGGTACGTATATTCAATAAAATGACGAGAATATATGTTTATGTCAATGTTATCTGCTTTAACATACTGTTTTGGGATATATCTTATTAGTTTCAAAAAACAGTATTACCATTCTTAGAGCCGCTTCAAAATTTTAAAAGAATCTTTAGACATATATGAATTGAAATAGATTATTGCAATTGGGCTCTATGCGAATTAGAACATGGTCAGACCTTATATTTGTCCTCATTTTATACCTACCTATCGCTCGGTATAAAATATTGACAAATATAAGGTATGATCATTTTCTAATTCTCATAGAGCCCGCTCGAAATAATCTATTTCTTAATTGGGAGCCTAGTGTTGCATTTGATAAAAATTAATATTCCATGTGTTTCAAATTCAGTCTTGTCTATATAAAATCTTCCCTACAAATTACATTTCTAACAGCTATTTCAAGGAATTTACCGTGTTAATATGTTTTTACACAATTGACTCATAACCACCAGGTACACCTTCATAATTATCCAGCACTATTAATTATTTCATCATATACTGACCGTGGTATATTCCATACCCAGTCATTAAATTGTGAAGCAACGAACTTACCCCACATAACTTTACTGATGGATTAAACGGAATATATACACCTCGCCATAAGTTAAGCAGCACCTCCAATTTTTTGGATAATTTCAAAAATTTGAATGAATATTAACTTTGGGGTTGTTATGTACTAAAGCCATTATTCGAGCTCGGGAAAGTTACTTTAGTTAACTCCCCAGGTAAATCTTTAAATAGCAAAACCAGTTTGTCGTACGGTAGTCGAGTACGCCTAAAAGCCTTGTTTGCTTTAGAAATTCAGTATTCATCTCCTGATCTTTTTGGACTTCATCTTTACATTTTTACAATGCATAGACGGAAATTAATTGAAGCTAAGAAATGGCAGATCGTTGGAATACCACATAGTGGACAGAGCTTGCGTCAGATAGCATAACACTTTGGCATTCACTTTAGTATTGTATCCTGGCTACTGAAACGTCATCGAGATGATGGACGTATCCAGGAACGTCATAGGACAGGTCGACCACCAAAAACATCTGAAAGGGAGGATAGAGCACTCGTTCGTGTAGACGATTGGAATATTGCAACCAGAATCGCCGTTCGAACAGTAAACAGGTGCCTAAACAATGCAAGGTTGAGAGCTCGTCGTCCCTTGAAACGTCCACTGTTGACACACAGAGACATCGCTAAGCACGTTTAGAGTGGGCACGATATCACCGCCATTGGAATATTGGAAGTTGGCGGCGAGTACAATGGACCGACGAAAGCAGATACCTTCTTCGTCATATTGATGGGCCCATGCGCGTTTGGAGACAACGAGGCACTGCTTACAACCAGAATAACATCCTAGGCACTACAATGTTTTGGCGGTGGTGTTAAAGTGTGGAGAAGCTTTTCACACAACTGTAAAGTTTTAACTAAATCTGTATGTGGTTGATGGGACACTGACAGGGGAGAAATATCGAAATGACGTTATTAACGCTATTATTGTGCAACATTTTGACAATCATGTACTTAGTAACAGACCCATCTTTATGGATGACAACGCAAGACCTCACTGTACGTGATGTTATCGAAAGGGAAACTATTGAGCATCTTCTATGGACATCCATGTCACCTGATATGAATCCAATTGAACATTTATGGGATATCATTGGCCGTAGAAGCAAAAACAGAACACCTGCATGTCAAAATGTTCATGAACTACGTGTTGCCATTCAAAATGAATACCAGAATTTACCACATTCTACACTCTGTCGTTTAGTCAACAGCATGAGAAGGAGAGCTAATGAACTGTACCGGAAGCGTGGTGGTTACACGACTTACTGAGAATTTCTAACGTTTAACACATTTCAAAGTGACTTTTCTTTCACTGAACGTTGACCTGTTATGACAAGTTTACTTTAGGTTCATGAAATTGAAGTATGCAAACTTATTTTCAGACTAATGAAAGTTATATTTGCACTGCTTTTATCATTTTTTCATCAAACAATAATTAAAGCGACTGTAAACATGTTGTTTGTATGTTTCAGTTGTCATTAATGTTCAATAAATTGTCATTTCTTTAAAAAATATTTAAATATATAAAATCTAAAATGAATCCCTGGAAAATAATAGTGTTGCTTAACTTACCGCGCGGTGCAAATATGCGTACATTATTCTTATTGTTTTAATGAAAATTGTCTATGCCAGCTAACGCGTTCATATAAGGACTCTTGTCCATTGTTGACGTATATTGACTTTGTTACTATGAAATTATATTGTTTTGGAGTTTTTGGTGGTAGTTTTCTCAACGCTTTTTTTTGTTAGAAAATAATGCGAATCTTCTTTTTTGCTATGCTAGGACCATACTGGGAGGGTTCCCGGTGTACAACCCAAAGAGCAGTCAAGAGCGTCTCCAGGGGCTGGATACGTAGGGAAGACCCTCCCGTTGGAGGATTGCCAGGTCATAATATGGAAAGCCTAGCAGCAGACCTTAGTGGGTGACGTGTGACATTGTTATTGTTTGTTGACTTGTTCTCGTCCTGAATATAGCTGCAATATTGCTAGCTGAACGTAACGCAAACATCCAATCAATCAATCAATCAATTAATCAATCAATCAACCATTGTTCTGCTATGTCGTCTGCCGACTAATCAGCAAGCTGCTTCGCTAAATGTTTAAAACGATAACATTATTAGTGATAGATTGTGGCTAAACTATTGATCTGTTCAGAGAAATACACGGCTTCCACTTGACCCTGAAGAAATTTGACTCTTGTAGTGACCGAGTTTTGCTGAAGCAGTATTCATAACCGGATAGAGAAAATAGACTTTAAAAGAGACAAGCTATTGGCCAATTTTCAGGCATACTTTTCAGATGTGAGTAAAAGGTATTAACTGTTTTGGAATTAATCGTACCTTCTTATAACTCGACATACCATGAATGTCACTATCTAATTGTTTTTCATATCTTCAGCTTTTTTATGAATTTGTTAAAAACTTATGAAATAACACGTTTTCTATTACTATCGATATATCCAAAGAAAAAAAATAGGTTATATTATTTTCTGAAAGTTCCTCAAGTGTTAATCGTTCCTATTTTCATTATAATTTTAAAAAGTCAAAAACAGTTTAAACTATAAAAAAATATTTTTCATTATTAGTCTTCTTTCTCCCATTCATCCAATGTTTTAATTCTCTCATCTTAATGCTGCTACTGAACATTTTTGGAAAACACGACACTTAAAAGCGCCGGATGTTTTCGATATCCAAAAAATAACTACGATCGATGAAAAATTGTTGTCAATCATAGCAGTTAATTGGTCGACCTTTGAGAATACAGCCTTTTATTTTCTGCATTATCTTTATCCGTTCATCAGTAAATCTAAATGACGGAACGTTGTTTGCCTGTTCAATAAGATAGTCAATGCATTCAATAATGCTATGAAACTCCTCTTTCAGAGCATCCTTGTTTATGTCATCAACTAACAATATAACGTGATCAATCATCAACTGTAAGTTACACAATGATGCATGCAGCTCTGCTTCCTTTTTTTCAGTTCTTCTGCATATACATACTCACGCGCACATGCCATATCGTGTTCTGCTTTTTTAGCCTTGAGTGTAATCTCTACTTCCTTGTTTTCTAAAATGTATTTACAGTCCAAAAATTCCTCGCATTTGCAAATGGTGCAATAACCATCGTTAATTACTTCGCATAAGCTTTCAAATATATTAAAGTTCCAACATTTTTGCTGGCATGTCATCTCGCACTTAAGACAACCAAATGATTTATTTCCATTATATTTTAGTACCTTTGAAGTAATGATTTCTTTAACTTTATAATCCTTTGTCCTCATTATTGATTTTTCTTTGTATGTTCTTGCTGATGACACTTGATTATTGAATTCAGCCAGCATTTTTATTAACAGTGCCCGAAGACCACGTTTGGCTTTTATAAGGTTTTCGCTTTTTGCTACTGACTTTGGTTCAACAGCGTCTATGGCGTCAAACAATTGTTTGAAAGTTTTATTTCGATTGACCCAACGTTCTTTGTTTTTTGCTGCTTCCTTGAATGTATCTTTATCAGAAAGATCTGCATTGCTAAACGAAAGCTTTGTTTGAAAGGAATGTTTGCGTGATGTACAGCCTCTAGGCAGTTTGAACAACCGCAATCATCTTTTGTTATTAACACAAATATATTATCCTTGACATGTTTAGCAAAAAGTTTTCAAATTCTGTCATAGGTGTCTTCTGTAGATTTGTTCAATTTTACGCATGCATGAGGTACCACGATCAAAATCGCGTCGATTTCTTGAATAATGCTTTGAAACAGAATTTCAAATTGATCTGTAATGGCGTCAATGAACTCTTGGCCGCGTGTGTTGCAAAAACCAGGCGTATCAATCAAATTCAACGAGAAGTCGACCGCTAAATTCTCCATATATGGTATTCTGGAACAGGCTATACCTAATGTATGGGATGGATACTGAAACAAACATTAAAATGTTACTATGCATTCATGTGTTTAAAGTGGTAAGCGCATACTACAGCATTAATAAATTGACAGTGGCGTTACTATATTGTTAGCGCTTAATCCAGGGCATACAAATACATTTCGACCCTATCTAGACCTGCTACTGCCAGGGACCTTAAGCTGTCCCCAGACCCGTGCCGATAAGGTCTTACACCTTAAACTACATGTTGTATTTGAGTGAAATAACGTGATTGTGTGAAATGTAAATTGTAAAATGTAAATGTCAACAAATAAATTTTGTTGAAATAATGTTATTTGATTGGATAAAAACATTTTTTTCAATTAAAACTTTAAATGTTCATGGGGACACGCCCACCATATTGATATGCCATTATTAACATCCTTGCTAACAATTTTTGAATACAGTTTCCTTACCTCTCTAATATTTTTTCATAGAGAATGACACTACTTTTCTATTCTTCTTGAGTTGTAAAATAATTTTCCAGTGTTCACACCTATTAAAATCTGCTTCGCGGATTATGCCATGATAAATTTCATACAGCTGAGAACACCCAAAAATTATTGAACAACCCAATACAAAATAAAAAAAGAGTTTCCTTCCTTAACTAAAGATTCAAAGAGTATAAAATTTACTATGATAGCTATGCAATTCGTCTAGTTAAGAGTCATCGTTGGCGATCAAACTAAAACCATCAAGGCCAATTAATTAATATGTTAAAAAAGACTTTATCACGAAAATTTCAAACAGTTGAACCATGTTCAATTTCTATTATGTACACCAAGAGAATATAAGAGAAATGCAATTTTAAATTTTGATTTGGACTTATTTTCAAGTAGAGAACGTTTGCAAATACAAATTGGGACTAACATGTAATAAAAAATATATTTCGTTTGGTTCATTTATTGCAATACAGAACATTGTATAGTTTTACCTGTGCTTGTTGCTGCATGCCTTCTGTTCTGTCTTTTACGGAAAATCTATACCCGTCGTCAAAGGAAACGCCAAAAATTTAGTTTATAATTGCATCCAATAAGGTACTCTTTCCTGCTCCTGTCTCTCCTAATAACAAAATAGACTTTTCTTGAAATCCTTTTTGTCTTTCGGAAACTAAAAATAACAAAACTTTTACATTTATGGCAATGTGAAATGTGAATATGCGTCACCAAATTAATTACGGAATATGTTGCATTATTACAGTTCTAATTCACCTTAACATCATCAAAAATAATAAATTAGAAAAAAAGAAAGTAATCCTTCCCGATTATAAAAAAGGGGGCATGCAAAAGATAATGCATATTCTATAATTTTCTAATGGTGGGCGATGTTTTCATGATATCATATCGGATATGATTTTCAAATGGGTTTTGACAAAACAAGCTTATTTTAAGTTAATAATACACAGAAACAAAAAGAAATAAACAACAAAGTTATGCGCCCGACATGGATTTGCTTCAAAGCCGCACTGTGACCTTTACTTCAAATTTTCGACCCAACAAGTCTACATGATGTGTTAACCCCTTATGTCACAAAATTTTAACATACACCTATAAACAAAAACGTTCGACCGGACAACTTTGCAAGCGCACTTCCGGACTGACAGAAGAACAAACATAAGAATATCGGTGGACAACGCGGCGATTATATGCTCCCGGAATTTGATTTGCAGATCCATTGTACAAAGACAATACAAGAAAGCTTTGTTGCTACAAAAATAATTCACACGAAGCACACACGCCTTATGTAATAATTAAAGTGCTGATCAAAGGGTTATGTTATTCATATAAAATATATAGTTTTAAGTTTTAAAAGATGTCTAGTTTAGTGACTTCCAATTCATCTCAATATACTTTCAATCGTGAAGTTCTATCACATTTACTCTTCTAGAGAACGTTACATTGCATTTTATGTTATTAATGATGTAATATTGTGTTTTATTTAACAGAAATAACTTAGTCATTTCATAGTCTCTTACAGAATGTGTTCTTTTTTGTCTTCTACATTCACATGAACTATGACATTTGTAGAACTTACTGCTCTTAAAGTATATATGGCTGGTGATTTGGTATCATCGCAATCAGCAATTGTTTTTAACTTTAAATAATTCGCCGTCTGTGCTGTTTCGACGTAAAATGGTAAAAACATCCGGATCGTTTCTCCTTTTTCGTTTGTGTGATATATAATTACTTCATATCTGGTATTCCGTCTTAGATCAGTTAAAACTATTTCAGTTTCGACAGATTCTTCTCTTTTTATTTACCCCCAGCGTTGGCCTCTTTATACTTTATTTCGTATGCAGGTACCAAAGCGTCATTCAATTTAACTGGTCTGCATTTTATTGTGATTGTATTAGAAGTTGATGAAGCAAAATACGTATCCTCATGAAATGATTCTGTAAAATATTCTTTCTGCCAGTTTGAAATTGTTCATCTTGTAAATTGGTAATTATAAAATACGATTAGTTAATTTGCTGTTGAATAAAGTACATGACATATATTATCAGTTATTTTTAAATAATATTTAACATAATATGACAAAGAGAATTTCTATATTGGCTGTTTTAACAATATCTTCAGTGTAGAGTTTGATAAAGTCTGTTTCAACATATTAAAAATATGAGAAGGTCAAATGATACAGAAAAAAAATGTTGTGCAAAATAATGCTATGGCTATCCACATATAAGGAATAGAAAGTCCACAAGGTTGGAACTGTGGATATATGAGGCTGTGCTAAGAATTTTGTCCTTTGCCTGTGCCGAATACAATATACAAAAGCTATGCTTTGAATGATAATAAAATCTTTTAAATATAAGAACGCCAAAGGTGCCTTAAATTAAGTCACAATTAAAATTTTCTGGTTCTAAAATTTTTTGGTTGTCAATAGTTTTCAAGACTATTTTCAGTTGATTGTAACGTCATGTTGTTACCAATGTTGATCTATTCCTAGAATTCAAATTGTCGGCGTGGCCAAAGAAATACTGTACAAATGTACATGTACAGAAAATACAGGGTACTTGTATTCGACAACCCGAACGGTGATTGCAAGATAATATGTATCGATATATTTACAGTAAAATACAGCCGTTTTGAACAACAAACATTAATGTTTGTTGCTGGCCTATATCACACGCCTGACCAAATATCACATACCCTATATCGCACCCTGTAATGTGGTGTGTAGTCGGGTCGTGAAATTCAGCTGAAGACAGACACGAACAACTTGGTGTGTTTCATATATAATCTATCACTTTCCGGCGCAGAGAACATAACTGGTTCCCAGATATAACCTCTGCCACACGTCATCCCCATTTATTGCGCGAATACTTTATTCGTCTGCTCGTTACGTTTGTAAACAAAAATTATGTTTGTTAAATAATAAACAAAATCTTATTTATTTTTATTTAGTCTATGTATATACTTTTGATATAGTTTTACATTAAAATTACTGCGTTTGTACACGAAGCTTATCTGCTATGAGAGATATCTATCATGGCGTCAACCAATGTGTGGCAGAGGGGATTGTGGTTGACGTAGGATACCCAGAATCCTTTACGTGGCGGTTGATAATCTATTATTGTAGAAAACGACCGCAAAAAAAACTAAATAAATAAATAAAACATCCACCATCAGAGCTACGTTTTCGCAGCTAAGAAAACGGGTCCGCCAAGGATACCAGATACAAACAAGGGTGATAACTCACGATAATCAAATGTATTGTATGTACCGATCTGTCCTTTAGTCTAGATGACCGCCGAAGCACCATTAGTGATTTGAGAACTAGCTGTTTCTAAACCCTCTCTATCCTCTGACTTACTCAGGGTGTAGAACCCTTTACAGCATATATAGTCTGAAACGTTGCCATCCCACCTTCTCTTCTGGCTGTTTCTCCTCCTTTCTTTTAATTAGTTTCATAGTCTTGAAATTGGCCAACAAATACAAATTACAATTTCATAATTTATTGACAACAATTGCAATCAATAAAATAACAAATTGCAGCAACAAATAAACATGTTAACTGTATTCTGAAAGTTTCAGTCTTTATCCACATGAAATGTCCCTGAATAAACGAAGTCCCAAAAGTTATCCTTTTAGTTACATCGATGACAAATATATAATACAACATATTAAAAGGATCTTTATAAACCTAAAATGAAGTATATTTAAATTGTTAGAATATATGATTGTTTGTTTGTTTGTTCCCTTGAATGATGATTATCGCAACTTTCAGCGATTTTTCAGCTATCGGGAAGTAAAGTTTTTATTGGGTGAGGAAGCCACAGAAACCCGAACTGCGGTAGGAAAACTTGCAATTCTTGTCAATTAAGATTTCAGTCGAGTACTGCCCGCAGTGAGATATAATTTATGATACAACCTGCTTTAGGTGTAGGACCACCAAATACCGGGAACCAGTCCAGAGGTTGTACGTAAAAGTAGTACTAGTCAACAGACAGGTTCACTCTTGCATCATATAGAATTCGAACCGCACATGATACCAGAATAAATTTGGTATTTTTGGAAAGCTGAATATTCTAGGAAACTTGAGGATAAAGTTTTATTGGTTTTAAATGAACATAAAAATGTTGATAGTCAATTAGGGACAAGCACTATTTTTGGACTAAAATAGAAAGTGAAAGTAGATTTTTAGACCACGTGGACTTCAGGTTGAGCGTTTTTTCTTATATGCAATGAAACATATTGTGAAATTTTGACAGAATGTTCAGCCAGTGCATTTTTATAGGGGACAGAAGTGTCACTTAATTTGAAACAAAGGTAAATTTTCTAGGATAAGTCAAAATTATCAAATTTTAATATAGCCGAAGAGTAAAAAATCTATGGTGGTCCTATACACCTTTAAGGTGTGGGACGTTAATTTTTAAGATTCATTTTAATTGAAACGAATTTAAGCCAGTGTTGCGTATCAGTTATAGATATGTAGCATCAAATCAACATGAAGCTAAGAGAAAATGCAAATTGAATTATGTCACTTAAAATCTTTTGAAAGTTTGATAAATAATATTTAATAATCAGAAAATGTTATTATACTAGAAGCTCACAGAAGCATTAGTAGCTCTCCTGACAAACATTTACAACATCCATAAATGCAAAGACCGAATTTGACATCTGTCATTAGTATGAGTGCATTGATTAAGAAAAAATGGTGAAGAAACCGGACAAACAAATTATATCAAAATTCAATGATAAATTTACTTACGACACCACTTTGACAATTATATAATTTTTATTGCAATTTGTTGTTTAAGCTTTCTTAACAGAGAAAAATAACGTTGAAAGCGATATTTTGAAAAAAGGAATGATTGTTCTTTCACCTTGTGATTTTTGTGTTACTATGTACGTGTGGCACTATACAAACGCGTTAGCAACAATTGTCCACATATAACTCTTTCGTGTTACAATATAACAACCCTTCTAACCCACCTCAAAAAAGAATGGGCTCTAGTTACCCGCAACCTGGGGATCTGCTGACTCAGAGGAGCTTCCAGTACACATGCAGTACACATGAATTTGCTATTCACACCTGTAGTTGCAGAGCCAATTAACGTGCAGGAAATACTATTATAAGATATGTCTATATTGATTATTATATTAACCTTGTTGAAGTACCTCGCGTGATATAAACAATCAATATGAGATTACAGTTGTACTCTATGCTCTGTTTAATTTAAGTTAAAAGCGGATTTTTACGTATATTTGGTGTATACAATGTAAAATATAAAATATCTACATATGTTTGGTGACTATCAAAATACAATGTATAGATATGATATTAATTTTGACAATGCAGCAGAAATCTGATCGGTTAAGCACAGTTTGTATTAAATAAAATAAACAAATACACTACGCTAAACTAAAGATTTATATTGAAAATACCGATATTATCATTGTTAGTGACCGGCAAATAATAATACAAAGGTTAACTGTACTAAGGTTTGTTTTGTTTGTCTGAATGGTGTTTTAACGCCACTTTCAGCAATTTTTCTGCTCTATCATGGCGTCCAGTTTTTATTGGGGGAGGAAGCCGGAGTACCCGGAGAAAACCCCCGACCTGCGGTAGGTAAACTGGCAATCCTTGTCAATTAAGATTGGAGTCGAGTACACCCTACCTGCAGTGAGAATCGAACCCGCAATCTCAGTGTTGACAGACCACGTGATCAATATTAGACGAACTACCTTAAACCCCAGGCCACCGAGGCCCCCTGTACTAAGGTAAATGCGTATCACAGAAGACTAATGTGTGGATAAAGCACATTATGTGGTACATAGTATATACTGTATACATTAAAAAGAAATGCGTCTCCTGTCAAGCTTTTGATACTAGATTTGAACACTTAAATATGGTTTATATGGTACTAAATTATATTGTTTAGCCATTATTATGCCACTTACAATGCAGTAACACACCTGAATTGTTATGCATCTGGGGTTTTTAGTATATGATATTAGGTCAGATAAAAAATAACACAAAATGTTATATTTACACATGCATAATTAATATTTATGAGTTAGTTGTGCTACGCTTGACAGTTTGAATCTTTCAGTTTCTCTTAGCATTCACACCATTGTTTAAAATATAATTTACTGAGCAAAAAGATTTGAGTGGTTGCCTTACAATTACAATGTAGCCTATATGACAACCAAGACTCAGTAGCGGATCCAGGTTTTCTCATAGGAATGGACCGCTTGCTCATAAGTTGGGGTGCTCTAGAAACATTTTTGAATCAAAAGGTCTTATAAATAAATTTAGTAGACGGTGCTTCTAAATGGGTAAAAATGCCCGGATTTCTCGCCGCCACACTCTCTCCTTGTTCCAGTGCTGAAAGTATTCGCTATGATCGATATAACTGATATTTTATTACTGGTTGAATGGATCGATGTTTACAAGAAAACACGAAAAGGAACATTAAAATATATAGACTCATAAGCAGTTACTGTAAGTGAATATAAGGAATAGGAATCATTAAAAACATGTATGTTTGTTTTGTTTTTGTTTTTTTTGTTTTTTTTTTATGATGTTTTACGTGGCAATTTTTCAGCTATTTGATACCGTCCAGTTTTTATTTGGGGAGGAAACCGGAGTACCCGGAGAGAATCCCGAACTTCGGTTGGAAAACTGGCAATCCTTGTCTATTAAGATTGGAGTCGAGTACACCCTGCCAGCAGTGAGAACCCGCAACCTCAATGTTGACAAACCACGTGATCAATAGTAGACGATCTACCTTAACCACTCGGCCACCGAACCCCCTAAAACATTTATGAAGTGTTCCAAGAGGAGACTCACATGTAACAGTGAGTATGACATGTATTTGCCTGCGATCTTGTTTTATTCGGCAAAAGTAATGCATAAATGTATGCGCTTTTCTTTAAATGTTACTGTTTTGCGACTAAGTTGATCTTTCTTGCAATGTTCGAGATCCTCGCTGTACAGGTATGCCATGCCAACAGTTACACAATTGTAGGATGTGTGATTATAAACATTCTTTGTTTCACGGGATAAGTCCATGAAGCAATAAGCACAGACTTGATCTACACATGCGATGTCACTCAGTACTGTGTTTAGTAGTACGTGCTAGGCTTTTTTCAGACACAATTAATATATATTATGCTTTAAATCAAATATATAAATCAGTGACAATATGTCCATTCAATAAATACAATACATTTAACCATTGACTTGTGTGTTCTATTGGGATGAGTGCATTTTAAGTACTTAGCTATAGTAATGTCTAAAATGTATTTATTCGGTCAAAAGGTGTGTAGATCATTGTCAAAATGTAATCCAAAATAACCTATCACTTTTCCATTCATATAATCGTGTTATTATCCTCTAAAAATAGTGCTAGGGGTGTGAATTGTATGAATCAAGGTTTTTTTTAACTATTTGGTTCCAGATTTCCTTAAAAAAACAAGCTATCGTGATGGGAAAAATATCATAAAATTCAATTTAAGAAATATTTTGTGAATTGATCTGATTATCTAAAATATGTACAATGTGTTTCAACTGTTTTAAACAACTTTCGAGAAACTCTTGTCAACCGGGAAATACGTATGACCACAGGATAAGGTTAAATCGACTAAATGAGTGGATGTATTGTTTAATTTCCCCAGTGTCATATTTCCGTAATATATCCCGCAGTTGTGTATCATTCAAAAAATATTACAACATGTCTAAGTCCAGCAGGCACATTTCATCTGCAATAGACAGTCCGCCGGTGTGTAACTTGTGTGAAACAAGTGTTGGTGTGCACTCCAGATGTCGTGAGTGTGAAGAATACCTCTGTGAAAATTGTCGCAGAGTTCACTCCAAAGGAAAAGCAACCAAAAACCACAGAATCATTCAAATATACGGAAGTACAGATGGAACGCCATTTACAAAATTTGTCAAATGTACAGACCATGTTAATAGCGATGTTATAATGTACTGTAAAAATTGCGAAATTTTGGTGTGTTCCGAGTGTATCGCCGTACCACATTCTGGTCATATCTTTGAACAGATAGATTCTGTTTATAATTCGAAAGCTGAAGAAATGATAACGTGTCTGGATGAAATTGAGAATGCGGCATTAAAAGAAGTTTCTCTTCAAGTAAAAAGGGCAAAGTTCAAAAGAAGGCATAAAAAGGCCGAAGTGGAATTTTTGAAGGAAAGAATAATTCAGTTAACTGAAGTGCAGAAGAAGGTATTAGAAAAAAGGAGAAATACGCTATTGGAGGAGCTAGACGAACATTTAATTAAGTCCGAGAATATTTTAAACACCGCGGAGGTGGAACTGAACCAGACACAATCATATTTAAAAGAATGTCAAGGTAGCATTCAAGCTTCGTTGTCTTCTTGTGAGCGAATAGGAGTCATCCGAACGGCTAACAATATGAAACTAAAAATGGCTGCAATCGATGCTTCACGATGTGTTCCCGTAATTGAATCTCCCACTTTTGAGAAAAGTGACCTAGACCCTGAATCTTGTCTTGCTGTTATTTCGTTTAATTTTAATACAAATGGCGGCGATACTGTCTGCGAAACGACAAATGGTGTCAAACTTGAAACTTCGGTGACTGGGGTTTTAGATACTGAATTTCGTTTTATTTCCACCGTTTGTCAAATCAGCGGAGGATATTGTTGGATAGGTTCTCCAAGCAGCGACTTCATTACGCTAGTGCATCATGGCGAAGACTTGCAGGAAGTGAGTAAATCGACCATTACAGCAGACGACATTGCACATTTAACGTCTGATAGCATTATCATAAGTTGCCCTGATGATCATTTGATTCGGAAGGTTTCCACCATCAACTGCGTAACTGAAGAATTTTTAGATGTGTCACCGTTGTACCCAACAGGGATTCATATCAACGCAAATAATGACATATTGGTCTCTATGGTCGAAGGACATCGATACAGCTTTAAGGTTGATAGCCAGCGAAAAGTAGTAAGATTTTCCTCGGATAAAAACATAAAATCCGAATACCAGTTTGTCGGTACAAAGAGACTATTTACTTATCCCTTTCGTCTGTGCGAGAACACAAATTTTGATTTGTGTGTCATTGACAAAGCGGGCGCTTTCACTGGACGCTTAGTAGTGCTAGACCAATCAGGGGGACTAAAATTCACTTACACAGGGACCTCCACAGTGGATCAAAAATCTAACTTTGACCCACGAGATGTCGTGTGCGACAGTCTCGGCAGAATTCTAGTTTCTGATTGTGGTAACCATACAGTACACATCTTAGACTTGGACGGTGACATAGTTTGTCATATTAATACCCTCAAACTCGGAATTAAATTCCCATGGAGTCTTTCATTGGAGTCGTATGTAAAGTTGTGGGTAGGGTGCAAAGCGGAACCGGACAAGTCAGACAGTGCCAAACTGTTTGTAATTGAAACAGACATTGACCAAAGTTGTTCAGTATAAAAATGAATTATGTGTATGACACATTAATGTGTATTGCATAAAGTAAACAAAATACTCCGTAACCGTTCTACTATAACAGTAAATTATTTTTCAAGATCTGCCGCTACGCTTAGTAATTCATAATCACATAGCCATCTTAGTTAAATGATTGAACTAGAATGAACCCAAAACACGAGGCATATTGTGACATGTGGACGTTGTGGTAGATGGAAACGTACAAAAATTAAAGAGAGATTACAATTGATTTTGAAAAAAACATGAAATTCACCAACATTTATTTGGTTTTTATTGTTTACTTTGTGTGCTTGTTGGTAAAGAGGCAACTAATTATTTATTATCTATTTATTTAATTAAGGAAATATTTATTATTAAAGTTTGTTTGTGAATATACATTAAATGCTCGCTTCACCTTTTAATTAACACTTTTTAAGAGTAAGCAACTAACTGCTGCTGTGCAACTGACGACAATTAATGCACGTAACTGGTACATGTACCTTTAACCTAGATATGAGTCACAAACAATCTTTTCTAAAAATCGAACTGTCACGCGATCGGCCATCAGGTACTGTAAAGCTCAGATAAAGTCAGATACCGGTCGGATACATGATAACAACAGATTGGTCATGTTATATACACAACTAAAACATATCAGTTTCACATGCATACTTGATATCTGTAATCAAGTTTGACATGGTTATCTGGCAGTGTTTGTTCTCTTTTCGTCAATATTTGCTATCCTGATATGAAACCTTGACCGGAATTGGGAACGAACACTGTTGTCAACGTACGTTACCTCAAAAGTTTGAAATATATTACGCCGGACGAGGATTCGTCTAATGAGTGGGTAAAATAAGATTGACAATGTAGAAAGAAGCACCATATTTATCTGGCAGTAAGGGTCCTTGAAATCGCAATACACAATACATAAATAAACTGTATTCTAGAAGGTAGTAGATATACAGCAAGTCAAATTCGACTGAGACATAGGATTATTTAGCTCACTTGATTAGCCGGCAGGATTGTATTTTAGATCATTTTGGTTCGATCCCATGTTATAGCTAGTAATAGACATGCCGGGTTCAATCCGCAGTGATGTCTCCTATGTTATTTAATGCAATATTGACGGAGTTAAAATATCTCGTAAACAGTTAAACAAAATGATCTAGAGGTCTATTGGTAAATCTGTACTAGAAAGTAAAACCCATCACTGCAGCTAAAAGTCATACGCCACTTGGTGATGTGCTGCTATGCAGCTCTGTGGGTCGAGCTCTAGGAACCCTAGCTCAGTAATTTAGACAGCAAAAAAATAAGGCCATTCTGTACTAGATGTGGCTGCAGACACTATTAATTTTTGTGTGGTTTTCCATGTGTTCACTTGTTTGTTATTGTGACTACTTGTTACCTATCATGACTATACCTTACTCTAAACTACCTGGCAAATTTTACGACATTTCAGAAATCTTTCACACATTAACATATAATTATGTCCACCTTTGTGTGTTCTTGGCTTTGATATTTGTCAAAATTTATTCAGTTCAAATAACAGTTTTCAGTTAAAAATAAACTTTATTGAATCATAAGATATTGAATTATGATTAACAATCAATAAATAAACAATGCATTCTGTATATATTTCAGCAATGAAGTCAATAAAACATGAATTAACTGATTATGATTTCAAAAGTGACAGTGGAAGCCTCTAACAAACTTAATGTGCACACTATGTTCATAAAATTGATGTTTCATTTCTCTGTGGAGTCATGGAAAAAAACATTATTGAATAAATACATATTACATTTCATTATTTTTTTCTGTAATCAAATACTGTCCTTGCACACAATGTTAACAAGATTTCTGTTCTTCAGTAAGATTTCACTGTGGGGTAATTTATATAGCTAACAAATTTGATGGCACATATTTTGTGAAAAAAAGTACTGACTACATTCAATAAAAAGAATTAATAAATAGAACATGTTATTAATATCTTTACATTTATCAGTTGGTAAAATGTTACTAAGATGATAAGATCAAAATCATTATATGGCAAAAAGGAAATGTCATCAAACATGTCACAATGTGACATAATTTAAATGTTCAAGAGCTTTTTTATATAAATATAAAGTTTCTCTTCTTGTGTAACTACTTCTTAAAATAATGTTTTGTCTAATTAAAAAACTTGTGGATCCAGTGATAAAAAAGCATTTTAACAAATTAAATATTTTTAAATATCACACACACACCCAAGTTTCATAATGATTAGTTAGATTTTTAAAAAAATAAAATTTATAAGAATACAAACAAACTTGTTTGACAAACACTAACCTATCTTCCTGTACATAACTTAGGATATTTTACTCAATATATGAAAAGACATGTTTACTTTCAGCCCATGGAGAAAAATGGCAGCAAGACGAGCAAATGCAAACATAAACAAGCTAAATATTATGCAACAAAATTATCTATTTCTATTACATGTATTAGAGACTAAAACAAGTATCTCCAAGGTATATAAATGGCTCCCAGTCTGTTGTTACATGTACATATCACAAGAGAAAAAGGAAAATAATCACGGACTGATATGGGTGTACATTTATGTGTATACGACATGTGCAGATATAAAAATTACTTGTACTTTCTTCTTTTAAATTTGTGTTAAGACTTTTCCACCACAAAATACTTGGTGAGATCAAAACAAAGTTTGATAAGTTTTATCTAGTTTTGAGAGGAGGGGAGGCTACAACATAATTTTATCTTCAAATTCCACTAAACAAGAGTTTAAATACTATAGATATTGCCAAACATTATCACTAGTTGTGTGGACTCCCCACCCAGAATTTTTTTAAGAAAAAAGTGTTTGCAAAATACTCTCAAATTATTAAATAATTTCAATTCCTCCAAATATGTTTTATGCATTTAACTTTTAAAATATAGGCAGTAGCATTACTCAGGATTCAATAAATATTTGATGCCATCAATTGTTCCCCTCTAGATAAAAGCTGAAACTTAATTGATTTCTAATAAGCAGCCCTTCACTTTCGGCCTTAAATATAACCACTTTTTCATCATTCCCTTGTTGCACTTATTCTTGGACATTTCACACACATCTATATACTTTAACCCTCTTGTGAACTAAATAAAACACCAGAAAACAAAACAAAATTACACCATTACTATACAAACATAAATAACAAAATAGAAACAAGGAAGTAAAAAAACAATTGCACAATCCCCATATATCAGGAAATATGTACTTCATAAACTGTGTCATAATGATTTCCGTATATTTATTATTTGATATCCTATAGGGCAAATATTTTAATGGCTCCATTTAAGTTCACACTATTTTACATTTACCCATGTTTGTAACATTTATATGGTGAATGTTATTTTTTTCTACCAGAGGCATGGCCAGACCTAAAATTTAGTGTAGGCTCTATTTAATATGGCGAGGGTTTCAGAATCTTTTATAGCCCCATTTGGTCCAGGACATAGCCCCGTAAAGGGGGGGGGGGGCAGGTTTTTTCTTTCTTATGTTGACAAATTGTAAGTACCTAATGCCAGCTACACCCACTTCCAGTATATTTCCATACAGAAAGAAAATAATACGACAAAAAAATGTAAACATTATCAGTGCATACACATTTTATGAGTAATTAATTCAATAATAAAGGATTTCTCAAGGTTATTAAGGCCACAAACTTCTATAAATAACTGTACAATAGCCTTAATGACCATTTGGTCAACTCGTGTAACGATCCAGTCAGTGTTTAAATAATGAGATACATGTATTTGTCCCTGGAAAAGCAGTCTTTGTTAAATTGTAATGTTTTATAAATTGTTTACTATAAAATGCTGTCATAGAAAAATATTCTTAAGTATATATATAACAGCATAAAAGTCAGGTCACCAAACTATTGACTAAGATTCAGTTGTTTCAGAGGTATCAGGAAATATGTTAAAAGAGTATAAAATGGTGAATATTCATTGTGACATGACCGCAAAACAGGAACACTATTAACCTTGAATTTCATTGTTGATTTTTTTCATACCATAATAATTTCAATGTGAAACATTTCATATTTCCCATAGTTTTCTAGGAACAATATCATTTGTTGACATTTTTCTATTCGTCATAATGGGTTTTTTTAATTCTAATATTAACTTCATTGATAAATAAATAATATTGGTCTAATTCTACAGCTAACCTGTCATGGTGCATGAAGATGAATGAATTTTCAAAGTATTTCAATCTTCAGAGTAATTGCTGCTTCAAATATGCCATATAAAATTAATCAATCGATTTTCCCCACCCCAAAATTTGTAGGTGTAATTTAAAAAAAAATATTGTTGAAGAAAATTTGTATATTTTCGTGGGAATTGCAAAGAATGTAATTAGAAAATTAAGGATAAAACACTCACCGATTGTTTTTCAGGTGAAGGTGGAAGGAAATCTTTAAATTAAGTTGATATGGCTACAGCAGTATAAAATATCAAATGAGTATTTAAATGTCAGTACCCCCTCTGTAATACAGACCCCTCACATGTGGTCACACCCTTAACAAAGTCCACATCACAATTCACATCTGTATAGCACTTATTAACTAAAATATTCCCCACCCCATATGACATTTCCAAGAGAGATCATGGTTTTATATGAGGGTAATACAAGAAATATGTCACAAACAAGTAAGCAATTCAGAATATCATTATATTAAAACACATAAATGGCATCCATGGATGGCTCTATAAAATTGTCAGAATGAGATAAAAGCATGAATATTCATAATGCCTCTAAGACAAAAGGTGATAACATAAAAATAAGCCTCATGAATATTCATAATGCCTCTAAGACAAAGGGTGATTACATCAAAATAAGCCTCATGAATATTCATAATGCCTCTAAGACAGTGTGATTACTTCAAAATAAGCCAAACTGTGGATGCCCCTATAAATCTTACTGAAATTGAATAACATTGATAACAAAAACATTGGTCCCATGTCAACTAACATCCCATTTAGACATGTTGCTATATTATTAGTGTAAACATATTTATTCTTGATATATTATTAAGCTTAGGTATAGTATAAAGCACCAATATAAGAACACATCACAGCCAACTCTTTCTTTTTTTTTACTTCATGTTTACATCTTGGAAAATAATAAATTGTAAATATGATATGTATTATAAACAAATAGCATGGTGACATCTATTATCCTACAATCTTGCTGTACAATTACATATATTAGTATATTATTGATGTAATTTGTCTGGTATATAAATAATATCTCCAGTGTGCCAATTCATGATTACCAAAGGGCAATCAACAATCAAATGTATCTTCCAAAGTTAAGTACTTTTTTTTACCCCCAACAAATGCATGAAGTCTTGTCTGAATTTCAGTATTAACAGAAAATTTTTCTCTTTCTATTGCAGAATTTTAGTTCTATTTTTACCTTTCCATAGAAGACAAAAGCTTGACAGAGCCTCACTTTTTTCATTGTTCCTAAATTTCATAAAACAATTTTTTTTTACAATTTGCTATGGTACATGTATATTGTACATGGTATATAACAATTTTTTAATTACAATATAGCAGTGATTACTAACTGATTGCCAAGATAAAGCATTACCAAGCCTCTCATCATATAATATAATGAAACCTGCTGATAGTTTTACCAAATTCTAGTTGATCATCACATTTCATCTTCTAGGAGCATATAAACATGCCTACAGATCAGTTTTACACCATGCTGTTCAGTCATGTATGACATTGTATCTTGTCTCCATGAACTATTAAAGCTGCTTTGTAGATAAACTAATGGATTTCTAATACATAATATCATATGATAGTCACATGATCACATGAATGTACATCGAAGGTTCTTTGTCACTCACATTTCTATAGTTGGGAAGCTGTACTGTAGTGATACATTTTATCATGGCGATGTCAACCATGCCTGTAAAAAAATAAAATGTTATTCCTTACAAAATAACATCAGAATATGCCCAAATAAAGTTAAACAATGAACAACAGGACAATGTAATCTGAATGCTGCCATACACTCTCCGGCACAGAGAACATAACTGGTTCCAGATATAACCTCTGCCACACGTCATTCCCCATTAACTGCCGGACTACATTTGTCATCTGCTTGTAACGTTTGTAAACAAAAAAATTATGTTTATAAAATAATACATGAGAATCTTTTTTATTTTTAAATAGTCTATTTATACACTTTTGATATAGTTTTACATTGCAATTACTGCGTTTGTACGCGAAACATATCCGCCATGAGAGATATCTCTCACAATGTAAACCAATGGTATGGCAGAGGTGATTGTGGTTGACGTAGGATACCCAGAATCCTTTGTGTGGAGATTGGCTGCCCCAAACCCTTTTTTTAACTGCCATCAATATTGACTTGTTACCTCTACATCCCTGTTTCACCTTTTTTCGAATGACATTTATATTTAAACTTCCTATGTAGACCATTTTAACTCTTTACAACTGTAATACATACAATAAGTCTTTCACATTATAGTTGAGAGAATTAGATTTTTCTACTTTAGCCAATCATAAACAAGTATTCCTAAAGTGAACATCTCTGAAATATGTCTATCACGAACAAAGTAAACTTTCAAAAAACACCATCATAGCACAAACTAAGTAAATTATTCTAAAAACCCCACATATATAGTATTCCTGCAAAGTTTGGTTTCAGAGGAAAAAATTTTAACCATGAGATGTTCGATCAGTATGAGTTTCAATTAGTTGAGCAATATAATTGCAATATACACACAACAAACAGATTTAACATGTTTAAAGTTTCAGTTATATGCTGTTGTCAGTTACATAAAGATGAAGATCAATCAAACACAGTTAAATTGGTCAAATAATTACTATATAAAATATCTGTCAACAAAAGGCAGGTGGTTACATCTTAGAAAGAAGAAATATGAAATACTGGAGAATGCTTCATGATGAAATTTGGTCTATCAGTTTCCTCTGGCGGGATTTCTACCAAGGTACTCCAACTTTCATTCAGAATACAAACTAATGCCATGATAAAGCTGGCTGATTGCAGAATAGAAAATTGCTAAAAGTGGGTATCAAACATTAAAACAAACAAATCCAATATTATACAAATACAGCCTTTCTCTTAGTCAATACAAGTTTATATTGACTGAGAGATGTATATCGACTGAGGACGTAGTCCGAGGTCGATATATAACTCGAAGTCGATATATATATAACTTGTATTGACTAAGAGAAAGGCTGTATTTTTTATATTATTAATTGATAATTTTGCTGAATTTTAATTTGTTACATAAAAATATTAATAAATAAATATAAAAATAAAAAGTGTATCTCATCCTTATTTAAGGTACTAAACACTGTCCATTGTTTTTTATTGATATCCGGGTGTAAAATATGACGTCACACATTTTTGGGAATTTTTTGTTCTATTTTTAGTAACCGTGCAATCCGCAAAAGTCAATACGCAATAAATCAGTCAATCCGCCAAAATACAAAATATCATGTGGTAGACTTTGGACAAATTAAATTACAGCAAAATTATCAAATAATAATATTATGTTATATACCACAACACTACACCGGTATCAATCATTAAAATAAAAACCATAAGCAGGTCAAACTAAAAATATCAATTAAATATGTAACATTGAGAAAAACAGCACTGAAAATAAATTCAGAGATAAATGTTTTGAATTTGACAAGTTGCTGACATTATTAAGTTTTGTAGTTGAATATTTTTCAGAGCCAATAAAACAAATATTTGCAACAGATTAATTTAAATGGCAGATGGTTACATCTTAAATTGTCTGCAGCTTTCAAATGAATTCATCTCTGTTCCACGCAACAACAGTAAATTTCTGATTTAAGAAGACAACAATGTGTCATTCTTTGTTGACAAAGAAATTACGGTTTCAATCATAACATCCAATCACATTTAAGGTTACACTGTCGTTGCATTAGAGTAAAATCTATTCCCAGATGGTGTCCATTTCAAGGTTGGAGTTTCAAGATACATTTCAGAAAAAGCATGCAGTAAGTCATGAAATTATTTTTATAAAATTTGTTTAAATTTTTTCTAATGAAAACCACATTGATTTTCACATAGCACGGCATCAAATAAAAATTGAAACACCAGACTTGAAATAATGTAGTATTATTCCCACAGAACCAAATGTGATATAAAGTGAAGCATAAACAACGAACCCGCTAGAAATCCTGTTTCAGTCCTGTGGAGAATACAGCATAGCATCACCAATAATATAATGAATATTCTGTGTGTACTGGGGTACAGTAGACCCCTATTATAACTCCCTCTGACCCCATCAGATAACAGTTGTATGCTCTTTAATAACTTATCCTTCATACCAGAGGCCAGAGATCAAAACTAAGGCAACATTTTCCGTGTGGACAGGGCAATCTTATAAGAGAAAGATATGTATTCAATTTGATATTAAATAATAAAAGATGATTAATTATTTTAGATTTGTAGTTAACATATGTAAACCATTTTAAATATCACCTTTAAATTTTTATAAAACATTTATTGTGAACAAATTAACCTCAAATAATTAATGGTGTAATATAATCTGGACATACAAACATTTTCAACTTTCCCAACCCTAAAATTTCATTTTGTTTTTGATGCAATAGGACCTAAAAAATTAATTTATAGATATTTTATTTACTGTTCCCAGTACACGACAGGCTGTAAACTCACATTAAATACACATGTATCTTCCTACAGTGTTAGTATCCTAGCAGCATTGTAAGTAGGTCAAAGTTCAAAGGTTATAAGGCATCAAAATACTATTTTGAATTAATATTTCATTAAAATGTTATCATTTCCTGCTTAACAAAAACCGAAGAATTATTTTTAAAGTTAGGCTTAACTCCCTTTGGTTCTAATGTGCAGACCTGTCTTCTTCCAAAAACAGAAATGTCAGTCCCTTCATTTGGAGGTTAACAGTGTTACTGATAATCAGTGTTATTGAAAGAAGCATCTGTAATCTGTAAAGCTTAGCATACAACAGTTGATATTATTCTTATGATCTGCCAGTTTGACGACCCTTAATAAATTTTAAACAAACTGTAATGTTTTGTGGGGGGAACATAATCTACTGAAAATAAGCCATCACAAACAACAACACAACCAGAAGTGAGTAAGAAATAATTAGAACAATGATACTGTGGGACTTGCACATTTATTTCCAATGTCCATGTACTTATTATAAGAATTGGGTACTTAGTAAACTTTATTTATCAATATACAAATAACAACAAAGGATACACAAAATGATTGGTGGATAAAAAGTTCACCTATGGTTGGAATTCAGATTTAAAGTGAAAGACGGATCATAAAGAAGTCTCCTTGTATGGAGAATGGGTATGTACTGAATGGTGCCCCACCACTTTTCTGGAATAGGAGTAAAAGTTGTTCTATTCAAACATATGTGGCATATAGGAAAGAACTTTGAATTACTGTTATGGTTGAGTCTATGAGATATCCTTAAAAATTAATAAAATAAAACTCGACTTACGGACCGAATTGGACTTGTCTATGCTTTTTTACACAAGTTTTACCAAAAATCAACAATTTGACTTATCATGAAACATCAACTACACGTGCAGAAAAATACGGTTATAATGCCATAATACTTAGTCATGCCTTATGTGAATACCATGTATGTTTCAACAGAACAGAACTATACAATACTTTTAGTACGGACAATATTATTCATAAACAATTTCAATTAAATGTTAATTGTTGTTAACATAATACATTGTGCACATAATATTTCACAGTAATAAAGCCCGAAGACTTACATTAGACCTGCTGTCCTCTCTGGCAATAACTTTCCTCATCTGATCATCACTGAAGTTAACTACTGTGCCAATCACTCTAGATAATGTCTGAAATAGAGAATTATTCCCTGGATTAGTTATGAAATTCCAAAATAATGTTTGAAAAAAGAAACATGGCCATGCCATGAAACCAAGTTTTCAATGATTTAACAATTAATTTTAATAGTTGAATAAGGGGAAACAGTTTTTCTATTTTAAGTTACATTGACCTTGACTTGACTGGCCCTAAATCCAATCCCAAGCTAAGTCTTCATGAAAGGTTGATGTATCCAAAATTTTAGCTAGATTGGTTTATCTAAACTGAAGTTATTGACCAGAAACTGTATTTCTATTTTTAGTAACAGTGACCTTGACCTTTATCAGACTGTCCCCAAATCCAATCCCAAAATGGGTCTTCATGCAAGCTTGGTACAGTGAAACTTCTCTAAACCGGACCCTCACAAAACCGGTTTCCCCTTAAAACCGGCCGTTTTAAAAAGTCCCGGCCATTTCCCATTGAAGTCAATGCATATTATCTTCACAAAACCGGCCACCTCTACAAACCGGATACCGGCCACTTTTTTAAAGTTTTGCTTTAATTAACCAAGTAAATTTCACCCCACTTTACCGGCCAGTTATAAAACTTACCTGTCATCAATCATCGAAATACAGGAAATCATTATGTAATTTAAAGTCGTACATCAACAAGTTCACCTGTGGGGGGCCTTAATTAGTGTAAAGTGTTGTGTACACAAACTAGCACTAATCCGTGTCAATCAGTTAACATGTTTTGAGTACCTGTACACATGATGATCATTCAATGGTAATTTATGACATTCAAGTGTGATCTTTGTCCAAGCCAATAAATTATGGTTTAAATAAATAGATATAATTTTATCAGTATGCCTTTGAACTCATTTTAATGAAAAACAACGCTAAACACCACGCAAATAAACGAAGCATGTGGCCTACGTGTGTTTACATCCGGTAAATCAGCTCATGAATATTAATGAGATGATTGTAAAAATCGAAACATGTGCCTGCTTTCGTTTGGAATATTTCTTACAACAGGACGTAATTTTTCTTCAATTATACTAGTTGTATAATCATTATTTGATATTTAGCTAAAATTTGCACTGAAATTCAAAAATGTTTAGTCTTTTAATACACCGAAGACCACGCGTAATGTTCAGTTGGAAGATACGGAAAATAACGTTACTGAAAGTGGTCTGGTTTGCTGTACAAGCTGAATCACCAAACGCGAGTGATCTATTGGTTTTTTTGTTAGAAGTGAACATTTTTCAGCGGCATTGCAAATGAATTTTTTTTTTAACTTTTCTCAAATGAAACATGCTGTGATAACTTAACAATAAAGTAAAATTGATTAAGGACCTCGACTATGTACCCAATAGGGCGGTAACTGAAAATCACGGTAGATTTCACTAAACCGGCCACCTCTGTAAACCGGCCATTTTTCTCTGTCCCAGTGGCGGCCGGTTTAGAGAAGTTTCACTGTATATCCAAAGTTTCATCAAGATTGGTTAATCCAAACTGAAGTTATTGATCGGAAACCCTCTGTTTGACGCCGCCTAACCGCCTGCTCAAATGCCCACCGCCATACCCCAATCTAATCATGCTAATTACAATGAAAATGCTGGTTAAAAAAAGATTTACTGATCATTTTCATGTATTTTCAAAGAAATGACAGATTTTAGAAAAAAACATCAAAATACAAATTAAGCAAATCATATGAAAAACTTAATAACTGATCTTACCTTGGTTTCCTTTCCCATCATATACTGGAACAGGATGTTCTTTAAATACTACAATATAAAGACAACAGTCAGCAAATGGTTCCTTTAGTAATATTAATTACTATACCACTTGGATAATAGTAATAATGCCCATTTGATATATTTTGTCGAATCAGTCAAGTATGGAAATGACTAGTGCAAAATCAGTATTGGCCTGATTCAACCTGTACTGGCCTGATTTCAACCTGTATTGGCCTAGCTGTGCCTTGAACCAACAACTAGGCCAATACAAAAATTATCAATAATAAACTCATATAATTTTTTTATTTCTTTATATATTTTATCTTGACTGAAAATTTCACCACTTTTGAGGGGGTCAATTTAATCAAAAAGTATAATACAATGTAACAATGTGGTCTCTGGTGAATTACTGACCCTTGTTGGTGAGTTACTGCCCCTTGTAAAGAAGGGAGTGACTACTGTGAGCAAATGCTCACTAGCGATACCCCCACTGTCACAAAAATTTTGCATCAACTGTGTAAAAATCTAATTATTATATAAACAGGAAGTAGATGACCAAGGAGCATAAAATCGCTTACACCATACGGGACTATAGGATAAAGCAATATGCAAAATATCAGGCTTCTGCAACCTATATTTGCTTAGAAAACTGCATCAGAAATTTTGCAGGTATGTCAACTATATGTAAAAATCTAAGAATTCAGTAAACAGGAAGTAGATGACCAAGGAGCATTAAATCGCTATACACCACATGGCACTATAGGATAAAGCAATATACAAAATATCAGGCTTCTGCATGTTATAGTTAAAAAACTTAATGGACGGACTGACAGATAAAGGTAAAACAGTATATAACAATGTTATCAAAATATTACAGTTGTGTGTTAATTTCATGTGCTACTGATCATGGCAACACCAACTATCGGGGCAAGTTATGCTCGACTATATCTGTACTGATCCTGTCAACACCAACTATTGGGGCAAGTTATGCTCGACTATAACTGTGTTGCCAAATACGCATTACTGTGCTACAAACAGATTTTCAGAGAAATTATGTCCAGATTTTTTAAACAGAAGGAAAAAATGTATTTGATTCGGCAATTTAGCCTTACTAATTAAAAATGAAATAGAAAAATCATACAAAATCTACTGTATCAAACATAATATATTCAAAACTGTCAATTTATTAAAATACCTGTTTGTATGTATTCTATGTATAATGTTCTGTTTAATTTTGTCCCTCAGGTGTGGCCATCTTGGATTTTAAACCATCATACTCTTATACACTTTACAGAAGGTGGCTGCTGATCATTATTTTTCTTTACATATATTGACCTACCCCGAGTTATTAGGACTAACGGAATAGTAGAAAACAGAAACTTACTTCACACTGTGTTGGTTCATTCAGCAGGGGACCAGTGGCATGGTAACCAGGGCTTAGTGGGGGAGAATCTAGATCACCATGATGTTTGCCTTCATAATGCTGCAACTGCAAAAACAAAATTAAATATCAGAACTGAAAGGACATAATCTTATATACATGTATTTACTAGAATGTTTGACTAGTAATAGCCAACGACATATTTGGGAGCTTCAACTAATATGTGCATATCTGTAGAGGTCAGTATCCCTATAAAAATTCTAGTAATAAACAATTTGTATAGTCTAATCTTGTCAAGTCAAAGATATTATGAGCTTAGTATTGTACTTTAGTTGCTATAATAAATAAAATGTATCTTTTCAGATTTACTTCAACATCTTCATATAATTCTAGGCAATATAATAAAAAATCTTTTATTTTACATCATTAAGAAACTGGCCATGTGGCCAGATGACCCCAAGCTGTATAATAAGACAATGGTGATAGAGTTATGGTTCTTGTGAACTGCAACTCTGCTTGACAACTGATACCTATATACATGTACCAAGTCTGCAGTTAACCCATCAAGTTATTGTATTGATAAAAGGGTCAGATGAACAGACAGATAAAACAAGTGTGGACTATGAGCACGCAAACAAAGGGATACCCCCCACTTTGCTTCAAGTCCAATTATCTCCCCTGAATAACATCCGACAGCGATGAAAATTCTTCATGCACATCTACATATGATATACTTCCTTCATGTAAAGTTTCATTAAAATATGTCAAAGAGTTTAGGAGAAGTTCAGCTTACGAGGTCTTGCACTGAATACTATATTTAAAAAGTCTAAGTCCAATTATCTCCCCTGAATAATATTGGACAGTGACAAAAATTCTTCATGCCCATCTACATATGATGTACTTCCTTCATGTAAAGTTTCATCAAACTTCAACTCATGAACAGGTACCTATATACCAAGTATGAAGAGAATCCATACTTTAATTTAATTTCTTTCTGGACAACAGAAAAACTGAGAGTATTGCTCACTTCATGATACCCCTTGCTTCTCATACCAAATCATTCCGATCAAAATGTTACAATGTACAATGGCACTATGTGACAATTACTCTGTGAAAGTTTCATAAACTTCCCTCAGTTATATAGGTGGAGTTGCGGATAAGAGATGGGTAACCCCAATGTCAAAGTCCATGTTTTGGTATGGAAAACCAAAATATCATTCCGATCAAAATGTTAAAACAAATGGTCATAATGGCACTGAGACCATTATTCTGTGAAAGTTTCATGAAATGCCATTCAGTGGTGTAGATGGAGTTGCAGATAAAAGATAGGTAACTCCTTAAGTCAAAGAAAGTCACAAAGTCCATGTTTTGCTTTTATAATAGTAAACCCCAAATATTATTTGAATCAAAATGTTAAACAAATGGTGCACAATGCTACTGGGACGATTATTCAAATACCATTCAGTAGTGTAGGTGGGACTATAAGAGATGGATTTAAGATGTGTATATTAAGGGTGGGGTGTGGGGGTTGTGTTTTATTGGTAAGGGAGATAAATCAATAAAAATAGTTAGACTTGAGGTTCTGGTGCATAACACTTGTTACTTACCTTACTATGCATTTCTTTCTCTCGTAACCTTATCTGAGCTAATTCATATTTGACCTGCTGTAATTGAGCCTGGAAAAAAGGTCATGATGTCATATGCAGTAAATGTAGCAAAAAAAATTGGTTTGAATACCACATCATTGGATATGTATCAAATGACGTTATGTACTGATATAATACATCTGAAGTCAGATTCAATTTAACAATCTTATGTAATATTAGGATTTGTTAGGTCAACATTTATTTATTTTAAAACAAAATACAAACTAAGAATTAATTTTAAACAAAAAAATGTGTCACACATGTTCCACTTGGCACATGTTGGTAAAACACCCCCTTTTTCTAAATTCACTCTAGCTTGAAATATTTGGCACAGCCCTAGAGAATTTTGTTGTAACTATGCATCAAGTCTCATGAAAATGTGCAGTCATCTTCATTTAAAAAAGTTCAATGCAAAATTTAACCTGAGGTGGAACAGATAGACACACTTGCGTTAGCAGGACATAGAACACTTGCTCCTTCCCACTTATCCAACTGCATCATCTTTATAGATTATTTTTCCATGTATTTCTGGTAAAATATGCATTCCAGTTAACCATCCTCAGCTCTTTTGACAATGTTTTTACAGGGTCAAGTATTGAAATAAAAGTAGAAAAAATATTTTAATTATTTTGTACAAACTTGAGAAATACCTGACAAAGGGAGGTAACTCTCCAATAATTTACATTTTTCTATACTACTTCAATGTAGAGAAATACTGACCCACCAACCCAGAGGCACACAAGTTCTACTTAACATTAAACTAGGAAATGAAATATGCTTAGAGGGACTAGGAAATGAAACATGAGAATTCATGTATACAGACAAAACCATCCTACTCACTTCTAAATCTATATTTACAAGTTCTAAGTTTTGTTCTGGCTCGTCATCAAAATGGACTCTCTTCTTTCTGGACGGAATGTCGATGAGTGGAGGTTGTAATGAATTCATTTCTGTCTTTCCCATCAATTCTGCTATTTCTAACCTGAAAACAAAATGATTCTATTTTTAATGATATATCAGAAAATTTGCCCTTATATAACCACTTCTCGTTTTATTATGAGGAAGTATTGGGTATGTGGTACAAAGTCTGGATTTCATTTAAAAAATGACATTCTTCTTAAAATTAATGTTCAAGTTGAACTTACTTCACCATAAAAAAAAATATAACCACTTTCAAGTCAAGTAATATTTATTTAGTCCGTGCAACATGTAACAAAACAAGATAAGCTCTAAAGAGATTTTAAAACCGACTTTAATTTTAAAGTAAACTGTCAATGCATTAAACATCTAAGAATTTCTAGAAGTCTCATCTCTTGAACAGTTTCTTTCCCAGGTTGACAACATTATTAAAAAACTACAAATAGAAATCAGACTGGCATCTCCTAGAAAGAAACCAACTACAAAGAGCTGACAACCAGTTATACATATCAATCTTTGTCATACAGAGACATGCCACCCAGGAAGTTTTCTAGAGTTATCCAGTTCCATCAACTTCTATCAAACAAACTTTCCAAGAGTGTATTCTATTAAGGTATAGATAACAGGACATAATGTTCATGTGTTGTTTAATAGGAACCTGGATACCAGAACAAACTTTCATGAAGTGGGTCGAACAGAGACTGGTTCCCGTCTCGCATGCGAGACGGGATAAATAATCAAAAGCTAAACAGCGGAAACCAGTCGTATCTCAAGGATAACAGATAAACAATGCTGTGTCTTGATTGGCTGCTAAATCGGGAGATAGTTGCCGATTGGAAAACAAATAAGCAGAGCTAAGTTAGGGATGAAAACCGGGCATTATTACGGGGCGGTAGCAATCATAATAAGCTAAATCGGGAGACAGCTGCCGATTGGCCAACTGTCTTGTCTTGTTCAGGTAACTACCGCCGTTAGTCGGCGCACTCTATCCTCTGGATAGATATATGTGGTGCACATCATTGCATGTGTTTGGTGCATATAGTCACAGTGAGAATACGAATAGTTGACGGAGTCAGGTGAACATTTATGTACAGTGTATGGGTTATAATACAGTTAGGCATCCACATATAAGTTATTTTAAACTCAGTCTACAATTACTACTTTATCGTAAAAGCACTAAAAGCACTAAAAGGCAAGAAGCAGCATTATACGTAAAATATCAGGCACTAGTCATAAATGCACTAAAATGTTTAAATATTGTTCAGTAATCTAAAATTTTACTTTCTGATATCAAAAAGGGCATGTATAGCGGTTTCTAAAACTATAAACGCTGCTAAAACACGATGCTTGAGTTAAAACGATAAGATGCACTTGGTCAAGCGTGGAGTCAAAATAAAATTCATAGATATATACAAGAAGGGTATCATCACTATTGCATTTTTTCTATTAAAAACACTAAAAGCATCGGATTATACATAGTTTATATATTTATAGAATCCTGCCCCCCTCCTTTAACTGTCTCATCCTTTCCATATGTAGGTTATAGCACATGTTCCTGGTTAGTTCATCCAGCTCTATATAACCTTGTTTTTTCAGCTTACTGATATACGGCATCTGTTGGTTTGTACAGTCCAGTATGAGTTGAAGTAGGTTGTTTTGGGTGACAAACTCTTTGTAAACATCGTTTCTGAGGTTATCTAGGTAGCTTTTGATATGTCGGAGATGCCTTCTCCGAACGTTTTCCAGCTTCGGACACTTGAGAATAAAATGTTGTAGATCATCTGGCTATCTACACATAGGCAGCATATAGTTTTGATATAATTATCTCCATACTTTTTTCTTGTTGTATTAAACAGGTATGTTTGAGTTACAAGCTGATCTTGTGGCGAAATCCAAACTAACACGGAATCAGGTTTCTAACTGCAAACTTCTATTTACAATATGTACAGCTACTTTCACTTTCAACAATACCTCATTGGATAACTGCTATTGTCACTGTCTAATCTTACAACTATTACTTGAACTTAAACTTAAACTTGAACTCCTATAAATGTTACAACCATGTCTTATATACTATTTTATAAAGAATATTGTAGAAAGTTCTTTTTCAAGAAGTTTCTATAATTATCTAAATCTTTCTTATCTAATAATAGTAACATGTAAATTCCAGAAGCCTCCAGATAAACAATAGTACAATCAACTAATTTCTAGAATAAACCATAACATCCTTGTTCTAAACAAATTATATAACAATAATAATATGGCATAATCAAAAAATAATCACAAGTAAAAATAATTACAATTGTTCATGTAATATCGTGAATACAGTTCGCGACAGATCTTGACTTCTGCCGCTCTTATTTTTCTATGTACATTTTCTGCGCCTTCCCAAATATTATGTGGTTGTGACATCGGGTTTTTCTGTAATTGGAGGTAAAAGGGTTGACTTCTTAGCTATATCTTCCTCACACCAGTATAATTTTTGTGCCTTCCTTACTTCTTTTTTCCACGCCTTTTTTGATCTAGGGTTTTTCATTAGTTCAGGTATTGTCTCCATTCCATATTTCTCTAAAACTAGTTCAGCCCTTTCTGTAAAAAGTTCATTGCTTTTTCTGTTGAAGCAATGTTGTCTAATTAAGATATTATACTCTGCTGATGATGGGCATCTGATTATATTCTTAAGGAGTGACAGTATATTATTAAGATCTATATACATCTGTATTGGAATTGCACCAACGAATAGGTAAACTGCAGTATTTGAGGTTTTGTTTGGAAGGCCTCAAGATTTTCCTCTGCATCTTTTCTAGTTGTTCTATTTCATATTGCCTACATTTCATTATCTCAAGCCCATATATCATTCCTGCTAGTCCAAACCAAACTTAAAATACTCAACAAATAAGCAGAGCTAAGTTAGTGATGAAAACCCCGCATAACATTGCGGTAGCAATAATAATAGGCCGACCGCCGTTCGTTGCCACTCGAGAAAAGCCGAGCGATCACGAATCGGTTACGATAAAAAAAGAAGAAAATATGCAAGATAATGGGAATTTAACTGTTTTAAAAGGAAAGTCGCATTGATTTGTGTATGTTTATCATAAAATGTGTATCATAAAACTTAAACGGAGAAAAACGGAAAAACAAGTGAGAAAAGGAGAACAATTTTAATCTTTTCCTGCTTACTGACAAGGTTCACATCAACTATCTTACCGCGTAGAATGATGCATCTAGAGATGCTTAGCATAGTGCATACTTCATATGCTGACTCTGACCTATATTTTGCGGTTGCCTGATTTGGCTATCTAAACATTGTATACTTATAATGAAGTGATGTTAATAATAACAATACATAATAACATTAAAAAACAGTACATATTTTTGTCCACGAAAAATAAAGCTTAGAGACGGCTAGCTTTTTAGGAAAGCTAATACTTGTTAAGGAAATAAAGTCATATATATATCAACCATGCAAGGAATGGGTCCAACTGGGACCAATTAAGGAGAAGGCCCAATATTTAGAAAACTAGTACAAGGAATGGGTCGAACTTGGACTGGTTAAGGAGATGGCCCTATATAAAGCAAACCCCGGACAAGGAATGGGTCCAAACTGGGACTGGTTAAGAAGATGGCCCTATATAAAGCAAACCCCGGACAAGGAATGGGTCCGAACTGGGACTGGTTAAGGAGATGGCCCTATATAAAGCAAACTCCGGGCAAGGAATGGTTCCAAACTGGGACTGGTTAAGGAGATGGCCCTATATAAAGCAAACCAAGGACAAGGAATGGGTCCAACTTGGACTTGTTAAGGAGATGGCCCTATATAAAGCAAACCCCGGACAAGGGGTGGGTCCAACTAGGACAGGTTAAGGAGTTTTCTCCTGGTACCTGTGTTGTTCTTTGATGTCATCTAGTTTCCTGGTCAATAAGACAACCTGCTGTTGTAGCTGGTGTGTATTGGCTGGTCCTGGCTGCAAGGCGTTGATAGCTAGCTGGTTATGGTGCAATAATTCCTGTTAATTATACAGGCACATTAGCTAATAGTGGGTCAGTCCAGATTCTATTGTTAGTATATATTTTTTTAAATCTTTTTAACAATATTGTTAATGATGAAATCTCAAAATAAGTGAGATTTTTTTTAAACTAAAAAAAAATTATATCATAGAAGTCAATATTGCATCAAATTAAAAAAACATAGCTAAGTCTATCAATGAAAATTATCACTCCTTTAAAAATGATTGCTTGCTTTGAATTTGACATAAAAGTATGGATAACAAAAACAAAAAAAAACCAGAATCTAAATTGAAAATATGAATGTTGAACCCTGTCAACTAATAAGTAAAAGTGACAAGATTAGAAGGAAACAAAGGTTTCATACTGGTTTGATTAGTGTGGGACAGACAGTAAAAGATATACACGGATTATAAGTTAATTATGGGTTATGGTAAAGTTTATTAATTACACATTAGGTTAATAAAAAACTTAGATGTTCCAAAATAAATTTCTATCATGTCATTAACTATTTATATTATATTTATGATTTCGATGTTGTCACCCTCTGCAAGGAGAATTTTTGCATTGTCTAGAAAGACATCTCATGTATAAAAGTCACATAATATTGTTTTGAGCCAATCAGTAAGCGTTTTCTTAAGTGAGGTTTAATATTTGCTATTATAATGATTTTTTAAAATATTTTTTGTCAGTACCATATAATGTATGTTTATGCTATTTAGGGGTCTAACTTTAAAAATATAAGCGATGTTAAAGTCAAGATTCTATATCTAATGTAAGTAGCATTTTAACAATGTTTAAACTTATTTTTATTAACATGTATGTTTTCTAAACAGCATTTCAAGTTTATACTAGAAAATATAAAATACAGAAATTTAAAAAATGAAAAAAAAAGTAAAAAAGGAAATAAATATAAGATAATGAAAAATCAGTAAAAAAAGAATGAATATTAAAATTATTTACATAAAAAACAATACAGAATGAAGGTGACTATCATGTGACCATTTACGATACATCACATATTTCCTTTACGACCAACATTACAAAGAAACCTTCTAATCTGTACCTGTTTTTGTGTAAAGTGTGGCAAAGATAAACTCTTCAGTGTTCACAAGTGACACATAAAAAGTATGGTATAGAATTAAATAATGCAGGTAACAAGAGTTCAAAAGTAACATGGTTTTGGTATGGATCATGAAATCAATATCAAGATGTGTATTACATAATGGGGAAATTGCTATTATTACCATCCAACCATACATTTTAGGACTAAGAAGAAATCAGAGTAAGAAAAAAACACTGTGCATAGATTAGGGGTCTAGTTTTGTATCAAGATCTTCAATGCTTGTCAATTTTGTAACAAACAACAAATTCTTCATAAAACTATAAAGCAGATACAATATTTTTTGGACTATATGTCAAGAGTACTGTAAATGGCATTATCTCCCTTTAAATATGTAAGAAGTAATTAAATTGTCAATCAGACAAAAAATTCAATTTAGTCTTTACAAATGATCCTTAACACTGGAAATAGCTACAATAATATAGCTCTCTGAAAATTTGTTTATCTCATTGGACCAGACAGACAATTTTGTAGTGAAAAGTTTTAAAGTTGCTTGACCAAATGACTGGCACAAAAATGTCTTAACAAAATTGTATTAGTGTATTAGTGTAAGGCAAATGTTTGTTCATTGAGACAAATTTCTTTATTTGAATAAACATCATGAAGTAAAGCTCAGATTTAAGAAGTCTCTATTATAGCCCAGAAAATACTGTATTATAAAGGAAGAACAGAAAATGTGTGAAACAAAAAATACCTGTGGTTCTATAACGGAGGAATCGGTGGCTCGTTGTAAAACATCCGACTAAACAAAGAAACAACATTGATATGATACAACAATATGTCCTATACTAAACATAAAGAAAAATAAATCACACAAAATCTCATTAATTTGTATACACATAATGAAAGCTGTTTGAAATAATGTGACAAACACAGTAACTCATGGGGGTTTTCCTTTCTCCCTGTTCAAAAATGGAGGCCTGCTTGATCTTCGAACTCGTATTATTGTGTAAGTACAGGTAACATTAATGATTACAGGATTTTTTACACAGATTATACTTACAGGGCTTTATTACAAAAAAAAAATGAAACAAGAAAATGTATCTCGGCAACACTGATGTCCAGCTTGGCACATTTTAGTAAAATCCCCAAGTTCACTCGGGCATGAAATATTTGGCATAGCCATAGAGAATTTTGCCATTGAAAAGATCTCATCATGTAACTGTGTATCAAGTTTATATGAAGGCATGAAGTCATCTGCATAAAAAAAAGATGATCTGAAAAACACAAATGTAAATCTGAGGTGGGACAGAAAGACAGATCGATGAAGAGAACAAAAATCTGTTATGTCAATTCCAAAGGATGAGCAAGGTAAACAGGTAATTTTGTTCAGTCTGTTTTGGGTTGAGAGAAAATCCCACATGAGCTGCAGGGTACAATCTGAAACAGATCCCCACCATCATTGTACTCCCTTTACATGCCATGTATATTTTTTTCGAAAATACCAACATAAGTATGAAACACATATTTACAGTGGCTAGTTGTAACTTATACACAGATTGCAGAATTAATAATTTTTGCAAGCTATTAACTTTAAACAGTTTACTCATGCCACAAAAAGCAAACACAATGCACAAAACAAATAACTTTTAACCCCTTAAATTGATAGGCTTAAAAAAAGTTATCTCTAGTGTTTTAATCTAGAAACAATATTTTCCCCAGAAAATAAAAGGGCAAATTTTAACCATCAACTTTAAACATTTATTGCTGATCAGTGGAAATTTGTATCCAGCCAGTAATTTTAAGTTACAGTTGAAGTCTAACCGTACCTGTCTCTCTCTATTCCATTCCTGGGTCAAAGCATTCACTTCCTCTTTCTGCATGACCTCTTTCTGAATTACAGCTTGATCATGTGACTTCTTTAACCTCTCCTGGAGATCCAAAAGCTCCACCTGGTGTTGCTGTTTCAGGCTTGTTATTTCCTGTTGTAATTCTGTTATTCTTGATGCCATTTCTAATTCTTTCTCCTGAAAATAAAATATTAATTACGAACTTGCAACTAATTTCAAACTTATACAGTCCTATACCATGTAATGCGGACAATTTCAATGCCAAAATTAGGAATTTATCATAAAAGTATAATATGGCAATGTCTGCATCATATTTACATGTTTATCAAAAGGAGTCCTAATATATGGCCAATAAAAATGTACATGAAAAGCTGATCTCTGATATTTGATCTATCTTAAATGAAATTTAAATACCACAGGACATGTATTAGTAAATTGGGCGTTTAAGAAATTGGACTCATCGTTGCATTGCCAGCCACCAATGCACTGATCTTAATCAAGTTTGTTGCCTTTCGGTCTTAAATGCTCAGATCTACTTTTCGCATCATAAAAAAACAGTTTCTATAATGTGTAATATATATCTTTTAGCATTGTAGTTTGGAGGGGGGGGGACTTGCCAAACCTGACAGAACTTCGAGTGTTTATGCTATTTCATTTGCTTTATCCTTAGACTTGTTATTATTGATAATTATTTATCCTTATTTATACTGATGTATTTTTAACAAAATAAGTCATGGATGTAGAGTGGACATTGGTGGCCTAGGCACTGCGGGTGGATGGATAGAGGCAACCTGTGCCTACCATCAATCTGTCTTCCCATTCTGTCTGCAATTTCTCAAAGGCTTCATCTTTTTCTTGTAACTCTTGGTTGAGATCTGTTACTGTCTGTGTATGTTCCTTCAGCAAACGATCTTCTCCCCTCTGTGACTTATCTGTAGTATTTAAAAAACACTGATGAGACTCAGGACTTTTTAAAAAAAATTTAAACATAGTAGTATATACATGATATTAATCAGTGTTTCTGCCAGTTTTCTGGCTGAAGTTTGGGGCTATCTGCTTCCTCCCCAATAAAAAATGGATGCCATGATATAGCTTAAAATTGCTCAAAAAGGGGAATATACCACAAGCAAATTAAGCATCCAAGTGTGTCCAAGTAATTAAATAACTGACAAGTAATAATGTATGTGTTCACTTTCAGCAATATCATGGTGTGGTTTTTATTGGGGAAGAAGCAGCATTACACAGAGAAAAACCTTTGATAGGAAACAGGCAATCCTTGTCAATTAAGATTGGAATCGAGTACACCCTGCCCGCAGTGAAACTCGAACTGGCATCCTCAGTGTCATGTCATCAATAGTAGATGAACTACCTTAACCAGTCAGCCATAGAGGCCCCTGGTCTGTTATGACAAAGTGGTATTGTACACCCCTACATTTGATGCACAACGATAAGCAAAAACAGTAGGATACCAATAGTACCAAATCATGACTCAAGGCCAAAAAAAAAAAACAGATCTGCTTTCTCTCTCCTACATATACATGTACATGTATACAAATAAAAATAAAGCAAAATAAAAAACAAGTGTGGACTGTGAGCACGCTCACAAAGGGATATCCCCCGCATTGCTTTAAGTTAAATTATCTCCCCTGAATAATATCCGACAGCGATGAAAATTCTTCATGCACATCTACATATGATGACCTTCCTTCATGTAAGGATTCATTACAATCTGTCAAACGGTTTAGGAGGAGTTGCACTTACAAGGTCTCGCACTGAATACTATATTTTAAAAGTCTAAGTCCAATTATCTCCCCTGAATAATATCCATCAGCGACCAAAATTCTTCATGCAAATCTACATATGATGTACTTCCTTCATGTAAAGTTTCATCAAAATCTGTCAAGCTGTTTAGGAGGAGAAGCGCTTACAAAGGATGTGGACAGACGGACAGACAGACAGGTTGATTCCTATATACCCACCAAACAAGTTTGCGGGGGGTATAAAAAGTGACAAACCCATGCGTATCATCCATTGTAAAAATGTTAAAACATATCTACAGCTACCTCAGTCGTAATAAATACAGAATATCAGGCAATTGGTTTTTGGTAGTGGCTTTCTCACGGTACATCTCAGGTGAGGCCGTTAGGGCGACCCTGAGATATCACCGTGAGAAAGCCTCTACCTAAAACCAATTGCCTTATATTTTGTTTATCGGTAATTTATAACTAAGAATATATCCTTATGAAATCCATGCAAAAGTTCAAAAAAATTACAGAATCAATCTGTTATTCAAAACAATTTCAAAGGGACTATTTTGTTGGAGTGATCCGTGAAAAACGGAGTGCTACGTTATTTAACGTCAACGTCATTCAACTGGAATGTGGCGTAAAAGGTTACAAGGCAAGTCATTTTTAAGCCTTTATGTAATAGTTTGTGAATGAGAATCTTTTATTTTACTCTTTAATTATAATATGTGGTGTCAAATTTTGTGTTTGTAATATTTTGGTCTTTGTCTTTGACAACCGTATTAACTATTATTTCAAATTTATATGCCAACACAACATTTCTGACAGATTTTACAATGGAGTGTCAGTTTAACTTTTTATTGTTTTCTATATTTTGTATTTTATATCGTTATCATTTCTGGTAACTGTTTGGTGCTGTGTTATTTTTAATTTTCAGTACTTTGCAGTGGCCAGGGGAGATACGAGTTACACATCATTTATTTAGAAATCCCAATTTTAATTAAAATGCATTGATGTACAGTATGTAATGAGTCGTAGGTTCTTGTGTAGGCCAAATTTTTACTGTCGTAATGATTCTATAATAATTTTGTGATTTGTCGGATTAACCAAACAAATGACAAGGTTATTCGCAAGTTCTTGTGGCTAATGAACAATAATCGAGATTTTTCACTCCACTGTTGAATTTTGATGTTTGTGCAATTTGAAGAGTTTTGTTCAGATTATTTAAAGTGTATGATTGTCAGCTAGCTGCGAAAACGTAGCTCTGGTCGTCGAGAACGTACGGCAAAGAATATTGCATGTCATTTTTGAAATCCTTAAAACAAAAGGGCACTGTAGGGGGTCCATACTACAAGCAGACGTATGCAATATTTCTAGGAACAAGCGCAATATTTGATCTTTTGTTTTTGTCTTTTTTTTTGTTCTTTTTCATTTAGGGGAAGGGGGTTTATTAGATCGCATTTTATTTTATCTTCATGATCTTGCTTTGTTTATTTTGAACATTCTGTTAGTTACTGTGATGTAATCATTCCTCCGCCATTAGTCACGCATACCAGGTAATGAACTGCCTGATATTTTTTGTATCACAGCTAGTATGCTGAGACAAGCATTATCAGCTGAAACACATCAAAGGAAAATAACACAAATTATCAACAAGGATTTTTTTTAGTAAGTTAATGGTGTTTTAGCATCATTTACAGCAATATCATCATGATCATTGGGTTCTGTTTTTTTGGGGAGGAAGCCAGATGTACCTGGAGAAAACTAGAGAAAACCCTAACATGCGGTAAGAAAACAGGCAATCTTTGTCAATTAAGATTGGAGTCGAGAACATCTTGCTCACTGTGTGACTCAAACTTGCAATCTGGGCAGACCAAGTGATCACACTACATTAATCACCCTTGGATATTAGGAAGTTAGTCTGCTATTAATCACTGGTAACATCATCACTGAGGATGCAAGTTCAAGACTTACTTTGGGTAGGTGCACTTGACTCAACTGACATTGAAAGCTTTTGTGCCAAAGGTACAGGATTTTTACCAGGTACTCTGGCTTTCTTCCCAAATAAGAAAATTCATGATACAGCTAAAAGCTAAACAGATTGTTTAAAAGTGGCCTAAAACTATTTAAACGTGCACACAAAGTATCTACTTGAAGTTTAAATAGCTAGAGGGGTATACAAATATTTTGTTATGTTGTTCGATCTTTTTTGTCCTTTAGAATCAACATTTCTGAATACATGGAATAGGAAAATCTTACAATTTTGGAGTAGTGAGATAAAGTATCTATTACAAGTGGAAAGGCAAGACAAGAAAACAAAAAGCGGGATTTTAGCCATTTAGGTTTACGAGTACTGTCTCTAAGTGGTTTTTTTAATTGGATTTTAGTGTTTGGATTATCTCTTCTTGTTGATTTGTTGTCCTGTTTTTTCATTAAGTAATTGAATTGAGAGGTTTGTTTGGATTATCTCCCTTTGGGGATATGTTGTTCTGTCTGTTAGTGATTAATTGAATTGTATGGTTTATGTTTGGATTATCTCCTCTTTGTGATATGTTGTTCTGATTGAGTGATTAATTGAATCGTGAGGTTTGTGTTTGAATTATCTCCCCTATTGATGTTGTTCTTGTTAGCGATTAATTGAATTATGAGGTGTTTGGATTATCTCAACTTTTTATTAATGTTCATTAAAACAACACTGTGACACTAACTACAGCTCATACAAAACACAGTTAAGCAGCGAAAAATTCCATGAAATTCCAGTGTGACCTTATACAAGTGCGACCTTTGTACCATTTACTACAGTTATAATGCAATCTTAATACTTAGTCTTACCTAATGCATTGGAGAAAGTTTTCTCAAACTCTTTTTCCTTTTCTGCCATAGCCTTATCAAAATCTTTCACAAGCTGTTTTATTTTTCCATTATGATCGTTTTCCTTGTCTTGCAACAATTCTTCGTAATGTCGCTTCATTTTTTCAAGTTCCCCTTCCTGTGATTTAAGTAAAGAGTCATTATTTTGTTCCTGATTACGTTTTAATTTATCTAACTCTTTCTCCAACTTGTTTCTCTCAGATTTCCATTGTTTAGAATCCGATTGATATGTTTCCGTTAATTCCGCCATTTTTGATTCTACTTCTAGAATTTGTCTGTTTAGACTATCCTTTTCATTCAACAATTCATTAACTTGTTTTTGTAAATTAGAAACTTCTTGTGAATTTGACTCAGACTTTTGTAACTGTTCGTGTATAATGTTGTCCTTAGCTTTCTGTTCAGAATCTAACAATTGTTGAATATGAGATTTTTCACTTTCATACTGTTTAATTAACTTTTCTTTTTCAGATGCAAGCTCCTCTAACTGTGTTAGCAAAGTTTTACATTTTTCTTCTAAGTCGGATATTTCCTTGGAATGTTGTGCAAGCAAAGCCTCTTTTTCAACTTGTGTCTGTTTTTTCACCTGAGAAATGTAATTTTCTGCTTTCTTTTTATACTCGGAAACTTTAGAAGTGCTTTCCATATCAGACTTCTGGGTAAGTTCTTCAATTTCCACAGAATGTTTTTGCTTTAATTCAATAACTTCACTCTGGAATTGACCTTTCAAGGTCGTTTCCAAAGACAATTTTTCTTTGAGTTCATTGATTTCTGAACAATATTTTGATTCTAGACTTTCTATTTCCAGAGATTTGTCCCTATTAAAGCTTTGTGTAAATGCAGATAAATTCTCCTGGTAACTAGATTCAGCTTTTGATTTCTCATCTAATACTCGATTCAATTCATTTTCCAAATCCTTCACTTTTGCAGCAGAGTTGTCTAACTTGTCTTGAATGACCTTGACATCACTTTCTAATGAACTGACATTCTGTTCTTCTTCACATAATAATTTCTGAAGTTCAGTACATTGTTTTTCTTTTTCAGACACTTCTTTTTCTAGATTTTCAATCTTTAACTGACTCTCAGACACAGATTTTTGACAATCAGTAGAAATATCATTCAGTTTTTGTTCAATTGCATGACAATTGTCTTTTACCTCTTGTAATCTGGCCTCTTTTTCATTAAAATCGCTTGTTAATTTTAAAATAATATTTTCCTTGTCCGTAATAGTTTCTCCTTGTTCTCTAATTTGTTTTTCCAGATCTACAATAGCCTTTTGAGAAGAACCAGTGTTCTCCTCCAACTGTAGTAGCTTTGTGTTAGAATGCACAAGCTCTGCAGAAATTGATTCTTTTTCAGTTCGTTCAGTATTCAGTTGTTTTTCCAACTCGATAATTTCAAGACTTAATTTTTCTGCTTTCTGACTGCTAGCATGAGATGAACTTATTTCTGATGTCAATCGTTCTTCTAATATTGAAATTTTCGAACATAGTTCTGACTTTTCTGCACTAAACCTTTCTTGTTCTGACAAAATTTTCAAATTTAGTTCCTCCTTCTCAGCCTTGGATTGCTCAGCAAGGCTAGTTGCCTGCTTCTGAAGTTCTTGAATCTTAACTTTGATCTTTTGTTTTAAGTCATTGTTTCTTGTGTTCCACTGTGAATCCAGTGCCTCAAGCTCTGCCTTATGAGCTTCGGCCTGTTCCATCAGTTTGTTCTCACAATCCCGAACCTTAGTTTGGAGAGAGTTCTCTAACTCAGCAGACGACATCTTGGCCTGGTTATCCATGTCTGCTAATTGGTTTTTCAACATATTTTTCTGCTCCTCAAAATTTTCTGCATCCTTCTTCAGCTTTGAATTCAGATCTTCAATCTGAATTTCATAATTTTGTATACAGTCGACTAATTTACCTTCTGCCGCTGTCACCTTATTGTTTAACTGTGTCAGCTGAGTTTGAAGTTCAAGGTCATTGGCTGACAAATCAGCTAACTGCTTTTCATAATCTTCCTTTACATCAGTCAGTGTTTTATCCCAGTCTTTTTTCAAATTTTCTTTCTCCGACTCCATTTCTGAACACTTGGCTTGCAGATCTTTTATATTTTCCACTTTTTCTGACAACTGTGATTCCAGCCCATTGATTCGAACCTGACAGTCCTTGCACATTTTTTTCAACTCAATGATAGTGTCCTCATTCTGAGAAAGCTGGACCTGATATTCCTTTATTTTTAATTCATATTCAGAACTAACATTCTGAACCCTAATATCTGCTTCTTCCTGTAACGATTTAATCTTATCATCTTTGGATTGTGACTGGTCATTTAATGCATGAAGCATTTCTTCCATTGACCTATTGGCCTCTTCTAACTGACCAATCCTGTCAGTGGACTGTGTAATTATCTGGTCATTCTCTTGTTTTTCCAAGTCATGCTTTTCTGACACAGAAAATAATGCATTGTTCAGTTCAATAACTTTTGCTTCTAAAATCTGACATTTTTCAGAATAATCTGTATTAGACTGGTCCCTTTTGTTAATTTCGTCCTCCATCTTTTTCAACAATTCATTTTTGTCATTTTCTGTACTAATATTAGTATTGGTCAATTCATCAATTCTTTGCTCATATGCATTTTTCAAAGTTTGTACCTCATTTTCATGATTTTCTTTTAGTTTTGCTAATAAATTTTCCACGTTTTTCTTTTCTTGGCTTAATTTTTCTTCACATTCTTGTGCCAGATACGTCATCTCAGTTTTGTGCTGTTCTGCTAACTCTCCAATCTGTCTTTCTTTCTGTTCATTCATTGTTTTTACAACATCATTTACACCCATATCTTTCTGAGCCATTAAATCGGCCACGATTCTTTCATGTTCGCTTTCTTTCTCCTTCTGTTTCTCCAGATAGCGATCTTTTATTTTATTCATGTTATCCTTGTACTGATTCTGCAGTTCTTCGAATCGTATTCGGAAACTTTCTTCCATGTTTTTTAGATTTGCCTCCCCTTCTGATATCTTCTCCTGCAGTTCTTTTACCCGGATATTGAATTTATTTTGGTTCTCTTCTTTCTCATTTTCAAACCCTGCAATCAATTTTGCCTTCTCATCAGCTTCAACCTGAAGCTTGACATTTGCCTGTTCAAGATTGTCTTTGAATTCTTTTATTCTAGTTTTAGCCTCGTTCCTCAGTCTGTCAAACTTTTCTGTCATTTTCGTGATTTCCCCTTCTTTGGCATTCAGACTTTCTGTTTTTTCCTTTAATGATGCCTCAAGTGATTGAATTTGTGAGTCATTTCCTTTAAGTAAATTCTGACCAGCTTTAGCTTCCTCACTTTTTTCTGCCAAAGCCTGTTCAAGGTCATTTATCATAGATAGTTTCATTTCAAGTTCATTGGATAAACTTGAAATTTTATCCTCTAGACTTGATTTCTCTTTTTTTAAATGTTCTTGGTTGGCAGTGAACAACTCTTTTGTTTCAGTCACTTTGACATTCAGTTCTTCATTGACCTTCATGCTATCCTGCAAAGATGCCTCAAACGACCTGATCTTTCCTTCTAATTCCTGCTTTTCACACTCAACTTTGGTCAGAATGCCATCTACTTCCTGTAATCTCATAGCTTTAGAATCAAGTTCTATAACTCTTGAATTTGCCTCAACTAACTGTGATGTTAAGTCTTCAATTTCTTTATCTTTATTCTCAATTTGTTGACTTAACTCTTTAATAGTTTCATCAGATGAAGCAGATATTGCAGACATTGTATTGCTGTGATCTTGTAAGATTTCCTCAACTTTTCGTTTCCACTCTATCTCGCAGGCCACAGTTTCCTGTCTCATCATGTCTATCTGTTTCATTAGTTCCTCATTCTTCTGAGCCAGGGATGAACTTTCTTTCCCTCTATTATCAAATCTGTTCTCCAATGACTGGATCTGTAACTTGAGTTCCTCTTTCTCTTCCTGTGAAGCAACAAACTCAATACTTAGATTTTCAAGATCTTTTTGTAGTTTTTCATTAGTTTCCATTTCACTATGCATAGCTCTCTCATTCTCCTTTAGTTTTGCTTCAAACTCAGTCTTCATCTGTTCAATGATGCTCTCTTTCTCTGCTAAAGTTGACTTTAATTGCTGAATATTAGAACTCAACTGTTCTGCTTGTTGACTTCTCTCTTGTAACATTTGCTCCATATTGGATTTTAACGATTTTATCTGTTCTTTATAATACAGTTCTAAATCACTGCTGGATCCCTGTAATGACTCCTCGTGACGACGAGACAGATCTTCTATTTGAGCATTGTGTTGTTCCATGATTTCCCTGATCTGATCCTGAGCTGCTCGTAACGATTCGTGTTTAGTCTGATTCAGCTCTTGTTGATGTTTAGATTCCAAATTCTGGTACTCTGCAGTAAAATCTTCCACCTGTTTCTTTAACTTCTCCTCAAATTCAGCAAGGGTTGTATCATTTGCATCTTTCAATGATGATATAGTACTCTCCAGCTCTGCTCGTTTCTGTAACAAAAAAATTACATAATATAATAAGTGTGGACTGTGAGCGTGCTCACAAAGCAATACCCCCTGCTTTGCTTTCAAGAACAATTTTCTCCCCTTAATGATATCAGATCAGGTCAATAAAAATCCTTCATGCACATCTACGTATAATGTACTTCCTTTATGCTAAGTTTCATTTAATTTCATCAAGCGGTTTAGGAGGAGTTGCGCTTACAAGACAGACAGACGGACGGACAGACAGTGAGATTCCTATATACCCCCCAAACTAGTTTGGGGTGGCATAATTATACACATCAAATACTCCAGCATCATGAAGACTGTACAAAACTTAAAAGTACAGTTCATAACTACTTGGATCAATATTTTGTAACTCTGGATCATGGATGTCATTAGAAAACACAACAAAATGATGCTCCGTGACTTATATCAACAGTCCTACAAGGGTTTCTTTGATGATATGGTATCAAATTAAATAATAATAAATACACTTTCCCATACTTAAAACTTACTAGTTTGAAAGTGTATTTGTCTAACCTGAAAGACTGTGCTATATATAAACATTACTAAAAGTCATTACTAATATGACAAAAGCCAAAGACTACATAATGATTGTAAGCAGAAGATGATCCACCTCCTGATAATACTGTAACACACACAAGTAGATCATTATATCTATACTGGTAGCTATAGTACCTTGAAAATATTTATTGTTAATAGAATTTGTAAATGGGAAATTCATTTTATGATGTTTTTCAGTGATTTGCAGAACTTGTTGTAGAGGATATTTTTCTGGTTTGGTGACAAGTACGCGAGTATTATGAAATTTGTGCCAGAGATTGTCATTTGCTAGCATTCACCAACAATGCTTCTAATATTTTGAGATTTTATACCACTAACTGTCTGTTGTGACATGGTAAACAACTTCCTAAAGAGTTATGTGAAAAATTAGTTAAGAAGCTGAAGGTCATGGACTTAAAATACCCAATATTAAAGATGTGGTACATGATTAAACCAATACAATTGAGTTAGATACAGCAGCTAGCCTTTATGAAACAAAACTGAAAAAATACATATTGTCATGGTAACTTAATAAGCATTATGTAATCACCCTTGACAAGTCATTGACTTCTTCTTGTAACTGATCCCTAAGACTGTCCTGTTGTGACATTGCAGCCATTTTTTGAAGGTCTCTTTCCTCGACAGCTAATTTCATCTCTTCGTCTTTTTCCGATAGACGATGGTTCACCTCCTCCTCTAACTGTCTTACAGCTAGATCTTTCTCTTTTGTCTGCAAACAAGTATTTATTTAGTAAACTCATTTTAGAACTAAACTTAGATACAGTACTATTTATAGCTGGTGTATTAATATAGTATGTCAGTGTTGAGGAACTATTTGGCTGGTATGTTACCAAGGATTGGTTTGATCTCTTCACATGTAATCGTCTAGACAGGAATTTTTGGCTTTATTAACTGTAGTAATATTTTGTTCATGCTTATTTCATTTTTCACATTTCAAGGCCCATAACTCATCAAAGAAATTTGTAATGTTTATGGAATATAGTTTGGTTTCAGTTTATTAATTCTGTAACAAGAACTGATATACACGAAGCCCACACTTATATATCAGCCGAGATCCACAAAATAAATTTTAATTGCTACTAATCAGGGTAAATATCATCATATGGTAATTTGTAAAAAAACATTTTAACATAAGGTGAAAATAACACCAGTATCCTACCAAATCTTCTATCTGTTTCTGCCAGAACTGATCACGTTCTTCTACAGCTTTCTGTATGCCTTCTTCCAATTTCTTATGTGTTTCTTCCTATAAAATGTGTATTATTTTGCTTTATTTAAAACTAGTATACAGTTTGTGGTTTTTACTAATGTTATACACATACATGTAAATCTAAGATTTTTCACTGTTCAACTTAAAATGTACAATCATTACATAAAATAATTTTGAATGTGCATTGATCACATAAAAGGCAACATTTAATTCTGAAATCTTATACCAGATCAAGTGCAAGATCCATTTCCCTGCCTTGCTGTCCTGGACAGAGTATAGGGCATGGTCCATTTTGTAGTGGTGTAATGTGCCTACTCTTTTAAGAGCATCAACAAAAAGGGTCTATTGTAAGGAGCATTGCCTTCTCTATACATGTTACAACTATGGTAATGTGGCCGGAATTTGAGGACATCCTCTGCCAAAACTGCTAAGAAGGATGTGCTAGTCAGTTCTATGGGCCATGGAAACATTTCAGTACCTAATGCCAGTGTTCTATATTTGTTCTATATATAACAATAATGGTAAGAAATTGTTCAAATCACTATGTCAATAGTATATGAAAGTTATGACCCACTTCCAGTATTGTCTTGGTTACTTCCCCTGAGGTTCAGGTTTAACAATTTACCAAAAGAAGCAAGGATTTACTGAACAACCAAAATGAACCACCATCTCCATACCAATTTCACTCACACTACACCCATATGCTTTGCTTCACTCCAGAATATTATCATATTAAAACATCACAGAACAAGCCTCTATGCATGTGTCACTGCAGCAGACTTTGCTGACACCCCTTCCAACCTTAGAATACACCCTATCATATTAAAACATCACAGAACAAGCCTCCATGCATATGTCACTGCAGCAGACTTTGCTGACACGCCCTCCCCTCCACCTTAGAATACACCCTATCATATTAAAACATCCTAGGAACAAACCTGTAGACATGTCACTGCTGCAGACTTTGCTCTTGACAGTTCATGTATTAAATTTTCTTTTTCTTCCTCTATTGTTTTCTCTGCATGTTTTATCCGTTCTTCTGACTCTGCCAACATCTGCTTTTTCTCGTCCTTTAATCGCTTAATTATCTCCCTTGATTTATCTAAAGTTTCTTGACCTATAAAATCGTGTCATAATCAGTCAATGCAACCTGTCTAAAGTATTTATTAAATAATCACAATTTTATTTTCTAATTGTCATAAAAACTTATCCACTAGTTATGCCCCCTGAAAGATTTTAAACATTTGATGATGATACTCTGTATACGTGTACTATACTAAAAGTAAGCGTGTCCTTTTTTTTCATGACATTTGAAAAGTGCTTTTCAAGTTTGGACGAGCTAATGCTTATTTTGTTGATACAAAAATGTGCAACAATTATTTCAATTGAGATAACTTTAAACAAAAATGGCCGACTTAAAACATAAAATTCCTGTAGCAAAAGTCAAGAATGACTTGTGACATAAAAACAACAGATACTTACTATGAAGTAAGACAGGTTATTGTGGAGAAATTTACACTTACTGATTTTTGTAACAATAAATATAGACCAAAAAAAGCAAAAAACTAGATCCACTGGACACCCAAGCAGGAGATACATTTTTTTATACACTATTTTAAGCCTTTCATTCCACATATAAAATATCATTGAAATCTGTTAATGATCTAGATACATGTAACTACAGATACTAACTATACTGTAGTAAAGGTAGACTGATTGTTACGGATCAGGTTAATTTTGTTGTTTCCAGTTGTTTACAAAACTTTAAGTTTGTCTACACTGACCAACCTGTGGAAGCCTACATATGCCCACGCTTTGAAATGAATTTGCTTTATCTAATGACATGGAAGCATTTCCATTTACAAAAGCAGATAAAAAATTAAGTTAACTATTTATTTTATAAAAAGAGGTCAAAATATATGAGCATTGGTGGACTTTCCACTGTGTATGGGTGGAAAAAGACAGGATTTAAAATGTACAGCCTTTCTTAATGACATCAAGGTCTTGCAATAATATAAAGATCATACAATTGGCTTCAGTGGCCAAGTGGTTAAGGTAGTTCATCTACTATTGATCACATGGTCTGTAAACAGTAAACAGTGAGGTTGCTTGTTCAGGTCTCGCTGCAGGCAGGGTGCACTTGACTTCACTCTTAATAGACAAGGTTTGCCCACCAAAGGTTGGGTTTTCTACGGGTACTCTGGCTTCCTCATCCAATAAAAACTGGACACCATGATATAGCTGAAAAATTGCTGAAAGTGACATAAGACACATTCAAACAAACAAACATTCAAACAATCACTCACTTGATTTCTCCAGTCTCTCTACTTTTTCAGTACATGCTTTATTCTCCTCCTGTAGAACAACACATTGCTGTCTGATGTCACGGAGTTCCTGATCCTTCAACTCCATTTCTTCGTGAACCTGTTTCTTGACCTCAGCAATGGCAATCTCTCTGTCCACTTCCAGCTGTTCAATCACCTTCCTTGCTTCTTTCATCTGATTCTGTAACTTTGTCAAAGTGTCAGGGGTTGCTGAAGTCTACAAAGAAAGAAAATCCCCAAAATGAAACTAGATAAACTGAGCAATGGTCATCACTTCCTTCTGTCAAAGAATGGCAAAGCCCATGCTACTGAGCAACGGTCATCACTTCCTTCTGTCAAAGAATGGCAAAGCCCATGCTACATGTATGCCTATGGAAAACCTAAAATATCATTTTGATCAAAATGTAAAATATCAGGAGCCAAATTGTACTATGTGACAAAGATTCTGTTAAAGTTTATTCCATTCAGTGGTGTAGGCAGATAAGAGATGGGTACCTCCGAGTTTAACTAAAAGGAGGAAGGACAGACAGTGTCTCTTCAAGCTGGGGGTATAATAATGCTCCACCATTATAAAACTTTGAAAAAATTCATGAAAACAAGTGCCACTGATGAGTCTTGATTCAATGAAATGTGCATCCGGTACAGTAAATTTCGTAACCTGGGTATCTTTGATGACATTTTATTCTCCTATCAATGCTATGAAGTACTGTAACTACTCACTATCATTGATCTGAGATTTCACCTACCTTAACCTTCTCCAATTCTGTGTTTTTCTCCACCAGCTGTTTACTAAGCTGATCTTTCTCTGCCGAGATCTGTGCGTACTTTTCTTTGTTACTTTTTATTGTATCTTTACATCTACTTAACAATCCCTCCAATCGTTTGACCTTTTGGTAAAAATTTGGAGTTTTAAGCACAATAAAGTTTGTTTAACTAGATTGCATGGTTTAAGTTCTTCTTCAGAATTGTTAAATCAACTAAATCAACTATTTATCTATTTATTTTAACAAATTTACTAACAGATAAAGTCATCTCCTTTTTCCAGAATTTGATGTTTACTGTTTTAACATTGTTGATAATACCACAGAAAAAATTAAATAATAAATATTTGTCATTTATCACCGATTGTTAACACACCTGAATTCAAAGCAACTAAATGGCAAGTTAAATTGGTAAAAAGCAGTTTTCTTTTTAAATTTGTAACCAAGTGAATTATGGGAAAAGGCAGTTTTCTTTATAAAATATACCAAAATCAATTATGTACAAATGTTACAGCATTATTGACAATGCAGGTAAGTACATCTCCGTTACCTTTTCATTCAGTACTTTAATATCGTCAGTCTGTGTATCAGAATTATCTCCCTTTTGAGCTTCCTGTCCCTGTACTTTAGTCTTGGACAACTTCTGTTCTAATTCTGCTGGGATTTCTTTACCATCTCGTAACAGTCTGATCTATAAATAAACAAAACACATAAATACACTATACACAAATATGTTGATTCAAAAAGACCACTGTAACTTATAAATAGAAACAAGCTTGTAATGTGGAGACGTACTCTAAACACAAATTTATGAACTGCATAGAGGGATTTTTTGCCAAATATTCATTTTATAATTTGAAATTATTTTAAACCATTACAATAACTATCTTATATGATTTTAATAAAACAATAGAACATACATAAATAACTCAATTTCAAGACACTAAGGCAACTGTTTGGAACTTTTTTCCTCAGCTGTGTCAAACTTTAGATATTTTGTTGAGCATGTTATGTACAACTATTATACACTCAATTCTGAGATTCTTAAGGAGTTAGCAAACTCATGCAACTTTCAACATTTGGCAGGAAGATTAACTAAGCCAAATAATTCTGTTTAAAAGTGAACATGGCTAAACAGGTGCAAAATGGCATTTCTTTCTTTGAGCCAGTAATAAATTATTGTTGTTTTGCCATTTCCTTAACGACCCACCAAATTTTGATGGTGAAGTAACATTGTATTCTAATACAATTATGGCAGGTGAGTGTTTGTGATATTATGTTTGAAGTGTTCCATAAAACATGATATTGCATGCACTGAGCTGCCATATTTGTTTTTGTTACTGTATATATTCCACTAGTTTTTTGTTATATACACGATTACAAGTGTTATTGCACAGCTGCCTACGCAATATCATTTGTAATCAAAACCTCAATCTGGCAATATCATGAAGCACAAGTAAGTGAGAAATATATTGCTTAAATGGAAGCTAACAGTACAAAATGTAATAAATGTAATAACACTAACCTGCGTTTGGAGAACTTTAAAATGTTCATCCTTCTCCTCTAACATCAGTCTGTAGTTCTCTTCTAAATCATTCTTTGCCATCAAATTTAATTGAATCTGTTCCTTAAGTTCTGAAATTCTCCTAAATGCCTTGTCTTGTGTCATTGTTAAATTTGTCTAAATTAGAAATAAGCAAAAATGTTATACACCGTTTAATTCCTACATTATATGATACAATAGAAAACAAACCAGTCACAATTTTATTAGTGAAACATTTACTGAACCATAATTACTTGTATGACATTTTTTTCACAGTTAATCGACAGGGGATGTGTTCTGCTTCCAAAAAAACTGTAAAAATAATTCATGGCATTTTGCTTTAACTGAGCAAGAAAAACCTTGAGTACCATTGCGAAACCTCACTATCAACTGGCAAATAGTCATTTTTATAAATAAAGAGTCTATTGAGACTCAAATTAAACACTTCTGTTAGTGACTAGAACTCAATATAATTAAAAATAAACTATGTAGGCACCTCAGCCATGGAGACTGATTTATTTGTTTGGATAATGGTGTATATAGAATCATGCATCACCAAGAGGAACCAATATGTCTGGAAGGCCTATATCAGCATGCCAGATATGTCATTGATTGTACTGTTTATCTTATATTACACTTGAGAAACCAGAGATGTTCTGAATGGATTACAATACAGGACATACATGTACAATACAGGTTAAGCTATACAATACGGGGTATGTAATAAAGGTTCAATCAGTTAACTTCATAAAAAAGGGACATAACTCTAACAGAACATAAACCATACCAACCTTAATCTTATCTCTGTCTTGGTTAAGGTCTTTGTAGGCGGCAACAACCTTACAATGAAAAATAAAAATAGACATGCAATTAACCATTTTTACACTACCACAAATCCATATATCTAATATCATGGCTGTTTAACACAACAATACACAATTTTCAGCGACATTGATGGTTTCCTGTTTTTATCAATGGAGTCAGAGGTAAGAAGTGAAAACCCAAACCTTTTTTTTTAGGAAAACTAGCAATGTTTGTCAATTAAGGTTGGTAAAATGAACAAACTGCCTACAGTACAGCAAAATCTCGCTATGTCAGTGCCATGTCTCATGTCTCATGTCAGTTCCATTTGTATTTTAAAATATTATAATCAATATGTTTTAACATTCAGACATTTTATCATGCACAAAAGTCAATCTTTCCAGAAACTTCTTTTAAGATTGGTACCAATAGTTCTTGACAGTGTTTTAATGCTCTTTCAACACATTTTTTATTAAATCCAAGACTCCTTGATCTGTTTACTGTTCATTCTGTTGACTGTTTTGCCTGATTAGTTACTAAATGTGATACATGTGTGTCACATGACCTGTCATCTATCATTTCTGAAAAATGTTGATATCCATCCGTCTTGCTGACCTATCGGGAGCCAAAATGGAAAGCAGTTTAAGTAAACTGCGAGCCATTTCACAAAATATATAATATAGACTCAACATGTAAATAGTTAAAAAATAAAAAGGAATTGGAGATTGATTGTTCCCACTGACAAATGTTGTTTTGATTGCCCTCTAACTGATTACAGACAAAAAGGAATCGGTGATTGATTGTTACTACAAACAACTGTTGTTTTGATTGACCCTCGAACTAATCAATTTAATTTAAAAGTTGAACAAGACAGCCACTGACCTTGACCCAATAATTTTTTTAAACTGTGTAGTGCTTAGAAACTTACCTCCATGAACTTTGACTTGTATTTATAGGCCCTGCGTTCGAATCGTTTAATTAACATGTACAGATCGTCTTTGCTGTAGGAATCCAAATTGGACGTTGAATCGTCAACCTCACTCTCTACGTCTGATGGCAGTTGATACTGATGTGTTCCAAACGTGGAGTTGTTAAAAAAAGAACTGTCACTGGTGACAGAACTGATGGAGGATGTCCTTGACCTAGAGGCTTTGGGAGTATCGTCACCAGGTAGAGTAGACAATGCTGAGGCAAACTGTTAAAATGATTTAATTCAAAATCATAAAACAACTAAACATGCTTTTAAAATTAAAATAAATTTAAATTCAAGTGTTCACTTGGTCTCTTCTTTCATTTAATCACACATGAATCTTCAAATTCGTTAATCATGGTAATGTCAATCCAAATTATTGACTATGTCAAAGATTGTGTTCACCATAGATATGACACGATACTACCATTGACTGGTAAGACCAATCACACTTGAATAATTACCCTAAATTTTTTTAAATATTAATTTTACACACTAAAGTTAATCATGCAATGAACAGAAATCATCATTACTTAAATCTTATGGATGACTTTCCAGAGATTTACTAGTATCTATTCATCTACTGATGAATGATTCTTGAAAGTTTCCATACTTAAACAGATATAATATGCATTATTTAATTTTGCTCGAAAGCGGATGCTTATTTATAGGGTCTACTAATTTTATTTAGTTTTTTGTTTTGTTTGAATGGTGTTTTAACGCCACTTTCAGCAATTTTTCAGCTATTTCATGGCGTCCAGTTTTTATTGGGGGAGGAAGCTGGAGTGCCCAGAGAGAACCCCCGACCTGCGGTAGGAAAACTGGCAATCCTTGTCAATTAAGATTGGAGTCGACTACACCCTGCCTGCTGTGAGAATCGAACCCGCAATCTTTGTGTTGACAGACCACGTGATCAATAGTAGACGAATTACCTTGACCACTCGGCTACCGAGGCCCCAAATTTTATTTGGAAACATTTTTGTTTTATATGTGAATCTGTTGCATCACTCGTGTTCACTATTGTGTTTATGCTTAAAGATGGGGGTTTTTAGAAATAGACCTTGATGAAACTTGGTTGTTGTAAACAGTATGTTGTGAAGTAAATAACTGTTTGTGTTGTCGAGTTAATTCAATTATGTGCAATTTCAGTGTAGTTTAAGACAAATTTTCACTATTTGTGTTGTGGCCACTTTCCGACTTCATTCTGATTTTTGCTTGTGACTGTCAACTATACATGTGTTTTCGTAAATATTTTCATTGACTCTTGTATGCTTACATCGATGATGTCTATCTTCGAATCAACTAAATTTGGCAAATATTTTGTGCTCAAATGTTATTCCTGATTTTCATGTTTTTTCTTTTTCATGTATGTAAATTGACATTTTGTCAATATAACCTACTTGAAGTAAGATTTTTTCAGCATTTTTCTAAGCAATAAATGTAAGGTGGGCTTGAAAATAAACAGATGTTGCTTGGACCATGTAGATACAAGATACTCAATGTAATAAAACCAAAAAAACAGGCATAACTTGTAGTTATTGGTCAATGTAACTTACAGTTCAGACAAAGTATCAAGGTTAGACAAAAAATGCTTGTTATTTGGATGGTCTATTTAGTTTAGACTGATGTTACCCAACTTTAGAAACTGGATGATGTCATGGTTATATATTTGTTTTTTAGTAAAAAAAAATTAAAGCATTGAAACTATCAAAAAAGGCTTGTTGTCAAAATAACTTCCAAAAAACGCTGAATTAACTTGACAATAGTAATTATGTGTGTAATACATTAATTCCAAATATTTTACTTACAGAACGAAGTTAATGTTCCAATTGGTGCTTGTTAATGCATACAAGTTGAGTAAATGATAATGCCAAAAAACCTTTATTTTGACATCAACAACGCACTTATTTTGATTACAGGGCCAACATTTTATATTATCAATGAGGAATAAAACAAGTGTGGACACAGAAAAATGTCTCGCCTGCATTCAGCATCAGTAACGAAAATAAATTTGGTCATAAGCATTACGTAAATAGCATTAAATATCAGCAGCTGCCTGTATATCAAATATTGTCACCATACCATGCAAAGTTACAGAGGAACTGTCCTAATACAAAAACTTTAACGTAGTCACTGGACTGTGAAATTGAGGTCAAGGTCAGGTGACACCTACCAGACAGTCATGTACTATTTATCAGCAACTTATATAACAAATATTGTCATATCCTAACATGCATGGTTACAGGGGAACAGCAGTCATCCTACCATCGTAGTTACAGAGGAACAGTCGTAACCCAAAAACTTTAACGTAGTCCCTGGACTGTGAAATTGAGGTCAAGGTCAGGTGACACCTACCAGACAGTCATGTACTAGTCATCAGCAACCTATACATCAAATATTGTCATCCTACCATGCGTAGTTACAGAGGAACTGTCGTAACCCAAAAACATTAACGTAGTCGCTGGACCGTGAAATTGAGGTCAAGGTCAGGTGACACTTACCAAACAGTCATGTACTAGTCATCAGCAACCTATACACCAAATATTGTCATCCTACCATGCGTAGTTACAGAGGAACAGTCGTAGCCCATAAACTTTAACCTAGTGGCTGGACCGTGAAATTGAGGTCAAGGTCAGGTGACAGGTGACTGACTGGCAAGTACTCATCATAAGCTACCTCCAGACCAAATTTGATGGACCTAGGGCTTGGCTTACAAATACATGAAGCAAGATGTCAAGTGTTTACGCCGCCGCCGGATTCCCATACATATGTCTCGCCTCCAGCGACTTTCGTTGCAGGCGAGACAAAAATCGGTATATGATATACACTTGATAAAAGACGATATGTCCAGGAAGTTTGGTCCATTTTCATCAATTCTTCCAGCAATAATTTTTAAACAAAGATTGATTTATCATGCTTATTGACAATATAACTTACAAGATTTGGGTAAAAAAGATAAATTTGACAAGAAACCTCAATATGTATAGGTTTAATTACAAGGTTGATGCATAGAAACAAATTGTTGAAAAACAAAATATTTAGATGTCATTTTGTTTTGGCACGTTTTATTTTTTTATCCAAATGTCACACTTTCCTGACCACCTTTCTGGCCTTACCCATATGCAATTGTCACATGAAATTTCACTTAACTGCAACTTGAAATTACTCCTAGGCTATCATCTAGTCATTTTTAAAATTTGTGGTTATGAAATCAATTGTCTCAATTTTTTTGGACACCTGTATGATTACGTAATTGATGTCTTGAAATGTCCCAGAAATTTGATACAACCGTTTTAACAATGTACTTACATCACTGGTGTTATTAGGAGTCCCTTCTTCCTGTAATGGAATATCAACCAGCTGACCAATGACTGGACCATCTTTCTTTGGTGTACTCTCTGCCTGTGGAAACCCTAGATTTGGTCCATCCCCACGGCCCTTTAATGGGCCATCCACTATCTCTTTGCCATTCTGTATAGATGTTTCTTGTTTTGGACTTTCACCATCATTTGTATCACTCTGTAATCATTAACTTATACAGCTAAACTAGTAATTACTGCAAACAAGTGATAATAAAATTCAACATGACCACTGGATTAGGTCTACATACTCAAGTTTCTAAGTAGTTTTTTTTTTCAACCTGTCAAATATATAATTTTAAGAGTAGTGCAGACAGACCCGTGGCTTATGGCCCAATACCACAGGCCCATAGCTTCAAAAATGTTCAAGAGAGAAATAAGACAAAACTGAGGCCATTAATTCAGATTGAGTCGAGGACACCATGCCTGCAGGCAGTGAGACTTGAACCAGCAATCCAGGGGTTGTGCTAGGCAGGCCACAGTCACAATTTTTTTTTTATCTCGAACAGAGACAAAATATTGTCTTTGTGATTTTTTTTTTTGCAGTGGGCAATTTTTTTGACGCCAGCTTTTCAGAACCTAGAGCAGGCCCTGGCAAACCCACTGTTGACAGACAGCAGTATTAAATTAACCTCTTTCCCAATGAGGCACAATTTGTTTTTTGTCAAATAGGTAAAAATAAGGGCTGCCTAGTCATCCATGGCAACCAATGGGCAATCAAAAAACCAGCTATACAGTGGCATTTTACATTTTCAAACATTTCTTTCTTGTTTTTGTGCCTTTGGGAAATATCACATTGACCTTTGGTTGAGTTTTTAACATGTTTTCACTGCTTTAACCTATCAAAGAAGTATTCACATATTAATCCCTTGGATGAAAAACTATTCTTTGCTTGAATGTCACTATGTGTCATTACTACCAGGGAGTAAATAAACCACTGGTGAAGCAATACAAGGTAGAGAATTGAAATATTATAAGGACTATGAAAATAACTAGAGGCTCCCAGGAGGCTGTATTGCTCACCTGAACCTGAAACCAAACAACCCCTTTTTATCCAGCTTTTCTTTACTATAAGTAATTGCCCAACACTTCTGCAAAAATCATTAATTTTGACCTTTTAAGGGAGATAACTCCTATAAGGAGGAGCTTTTGATGCTTAGAGGGAGAAGGGAGGTTCACTTCAAATTTGCTGTACCTGTTATACTTTTTTAACTATCAGTCGAAATACTCTCTCCACCCCCCCCCCCCCTCCCCTTTTATCATTTTTTCTATTTTAAGCCAACATAGCTATGTAGGTAGTCAGGTGTCATGATTTGCACAATTTTGGTAGAGGACGTGCTAAAGATGATGTGTGCAATGTTTCAAAGCAGTCCTTTCATTGGTTAAAGAGGAGAAGATTTTTTAAAATCAAGGAAAATTGATTAAAAAAATGTTCAAGGAGAATAATTCCTAAACGGTACATCAGACAATCTTGACCCTAAAGTCATTTTTGTAGCCCTCATAGAGCAGAACAATTAAGCAATGCTAACTTTTTCTCTAGTTCTAATAATTTTCAAGATTTTGAGGCAAAAATGTCAAAAATAATCAATTTCGACAATTAAAGGGCAATAACTCCTATAAGGAGTCATCATACAACTTCAACCCAATGGAGTGTTTCGTAGAGCTTTTGATGCAGATGAAGGCATGTCTCTTCAGTTTTACTGTATCTGTTACACTTTTTTAAATATAAGCCAAAAACTGCATTTTAACCCCCCCCCCCCCCCCCCGCCCACCCCTTCGTCCTATTTTTAGCCATGGTGGCCATGTTGGTTAATCTGCAGCCATGGTTAGTGCAAACGTGGTTGAGGACATTTGATGGATGATGTGTACAAAGTTTCAAAACAGTACTTTCAGTTGTTTCAGAGGAGAAGATTTTTTAAAATCAATTAAAACGATTAAAAAAAAACAGTTCAAGGGGAATAACTTTTAAACAGTTAATCAGACAATCTTGACCCTTAAGTCATTTTTGTAGCCCTCATAGAGCAGAACAATTAAGCAATGCTAACTTTTTCTCTAGTTCTAATAATTTTCAAGATTTTGAGGCAAAAATGGCAAAAATCATCAATTTTTACAATTAAAGGGCAATAACTCCTACAAGGAGTCATCATACAACTTTGACCCAATGGAGTGTTTTGTAGAGCTTTAGATGCTGAAGAAGTAAGGTCTGTTCGGATTTCCTTTATCTGTTATACTTTTTGAACTATAAGCAAAAAACTGTATTTTGACCCCCTTGTTCTATTTTTAGCCATGGCGGCCATGTTGGTTGGTCTGAGGCCATGATTTGTGCAAACTTGGTAGAGGACATTCTACTGATGATGTGTGCAAAGTTTCAAAGCAATCCCTTCAGTGGTTTTGGAGAAGAAGATTTTTGAAGAAAAGTTAACGACGACACCTTCGGGTCAGGTGAGCTAATAAAAGGGCTATGGCTTTTCAGAAGCAATGGCTGGAAGACTTGCCCTAGTTATTGCACCATCAATAATGGAAGGCATTATGAAACGCACTGCTGAATGAAACACTTTGTTCAATGTCCAAGAAAAATGACATGTCCTATCATCTATGTGATTTAATATGTATGTCATTTATACTTTCACAGTTTGTGAGATCTTGGTTGACTTTATTAAAACGACCAATGGCCCATTTAAAATCCTTCCTTGTGCTAGTAACACACAAACAATTCTTAGCTTGCCTGGTCAATTATCGATACCAATCAAATTTTGTAGATATGGCAAGAATTTTTATCACTAGTCATATCAACATCTCTGATTAATGTTGGGTTCAAATAGAACCATTGCAAAAGTTACATTTTTTTCACAAATAGTTCTGCCTCTGAAACAGCCAATACTAGAAGTTTAACTGAAAAAGAATTCAGGAACCTTTGCTTGGCAGTTATAAATGGATTACCTTCAATGGGGGGGGGGGGAACTAAATGTTTTGTCCACTTTAATAAGTCGATATCTAGATAATTCAAAGCTGCACGCTGCAGATTATTTCAAAACACTTGCATTTTACACTGAACCACTATGCTTTGATGGTGAACTCCAATGGAAACTTAGCCATTAACGATTATGTCCCTTTGTTTTAAATAAAGATAACATAGGAATAAATAATTCTCTAGTTGGAGCAGCTTAAGTGGATCTAATGGCTTTCAAGTTAAAAAATGGGCCATTTAATGGGACATTAAATAAATGATACCCCACCATGTTACATTGTTTTTAATATTCATGAACATATTTTACTGAATTACATATCAGCCTACAGAAACAGCTGAGCATTATAACAGTCCATCTCAGTAGACAATTTTTAATGTGACCCTGGACCTATAAAAATTACTTCAAATTGACACAACTCAAAAACTGCACATGGGATTGCGCTGAAAATTCAACCTGATATTCATTTTATAGTACTTAACAGCTGTGCAGTTTTTAAAAAATCTGCTGACGCGTTCTCAAGTTATCATCTGGAAACGCCCAATTGTTTACAAAAAAACCCTTGAATTGGCCTAAGTTTAATACTACAAGTTGGATTGTGCCGAAAATTGAACTTAGCATTTAAATGCAAAGTTTCAATAAAATCTGTTGACACGTTTTCAAGTTATCATCTGGCAACCACAGAGGCACAGAGACGGACGGACACTCATATCCATACAGAAGGTATCACATAATACCCCGCCACTTTGTGTGGCGGGGTATACAAATGTGGAAGAATTTGATATTGAGACATATGGGGTGCTGAGTAATAAAAGTAAGTTTTCTTTTAAGTTTTTAGACTAAAACTTCCAAATGAGATCAAAACATAAAGCACAATGGTTATTTTAATAAAAAAATAAAAATACAAAATGGAAAGATAAGTATTATGGATTTAAAAAAAATAATAATAACCAATAACACAATTCACACTTTATCAAAAAAGAAAATGTGACATGGAGAACATGGTATGTCAGGAATTGTTGGTGTGAGCCCATGTTTTGTCTCTACTGATCAAATTTAAGTTTTAATTGATAAATATATAATTTTACTTTCATTTTCAATCATGTTTGTATATTTTTGATGCTTAGAAATATTTTTATTGAGTCATAAAAATGTGTGTTACGTATGTAACTTTTAGTGTCCACATGAAGGGCTAAACCAAAATTAACATTATGAATACTTCTAAGAAGTACAGTCTTAGAAAGTCATTTCCTAGCAGGTATTGAAAGGTTTTAAGCATGAAACATTATCAGTTTCATTATCTGAAGTCAATTGCAGGTATAATTATAATTTTCTATCAAAACTGAATTTTGTCGTCAGAAAGTTACGAACGTAACTTTACCTGTTAATTGGTAATGATTACCACACTATAGCGTGAATAGGTTTTTGATTCTATTAATAGACAAGGTGGTTTCCGCAATTTCGCATTTGTCTCAACTTGTGCACAATAAAGCGTGACGTAATTCACACTTTTCCTGTTGTGTCCGCATGATGGAGATGGGTGACGAACGTAACGATGTACGAAATTTCAACAATTTTTAAAGTTAACTTATGAAGCAGATATAATTTAAGAATACTGTAGCATTCATTATTGCTTTTGTCAAGTTTAAATGGATTTTACGACATTTTTATTCAATAATCTTTGTTTATTAGGATCATTTGCATTGCTTTCTTCGGTAATGATGTGTATAGTCCGATGTTACGAACATAACGCATTGTCCTTTAAAACAGCTGCTGAACCAAAAATAGTAGTCTTGAGACATTTAAACTATTGTAAAGTGTGTTGTTGTTTTGATTTTGAACGGTGAACTAATCACAATTAATATTAAAACTAAATAGTTGCCTTCATTACGACGACGAAAGAAAATTTGTGTCTAATGTTACGAACGTTGTTTGAACTCATGAATAAAGACTTAAGACAATAGTTATACACAGTAATGTATGAGTAATGGTTAAATCTAACGATAGCCATGTTGTATTAATTAAGAACGAATTAGCCGAAATCAGAGCTACACACAGAAAAGGATATCGTTCTGTTCATTACATACGACCCCATATTTGACCCCAATGAAAAAAATATTGTTGGTGTCCATGTTCTAAACAAACATTCACTATTTTCTTTCAATTATCATAAAATCTTGTGAAGAAAATAACAGAAAGTGTTTTTCTTAGTTTTGAGCCAGATAATAAATTCTTCCTCTTGTTGATTTCACGAGAACACTTTTCAGAAATCTAATATGAAAATGTACAATCACTTGAGCGTTTGTAAGTAACGGTGTCCTAAATTTGTATGGACTTAATTAAATCCCAGGATTTGAGTTTTCTCAAATTAAGACAGGAGTTCAGTTGTGTTTTAGTTCAAAATATTATTAAACACAAGAAAACAGCAATATGATTACATATATGAATAAAGTGAGTGGTACTTGGACACCATGTAACCAACAGAACGGACAAATGGTGGTATGTAAAAAATCAAAATTGTAAGTGACACGAGACAAAATTTATCTATTCACCTAGGTTTTCTAAAACTGAAAATATAGTACTTTAAGAAAACAACCACATATTATATAAAAAAAGACATATTTTTTTTACTTTTAATGTCACACTTTGTGTCCGAATATTGAATTCTTCCACAAATCTATTATAGATGGGCAAGGTAACCATGTCCTGTTCATTATTGAGGCATAACACCTGAACTCCAGATTATAACCTATGTAGCCACCTCGACCCCGGGCTATGTTTCATACTATTTGAGCAGACTGAGACACAAACCCATCATGTCGATAAAATTTAAAATGAAAGTTGATTTATCATATGCATGGATATTTAACTTTAACAGTGAAATCAAAGAGGCTTGATTTTATTATTAATATTGTTATTTAACAAAAAAATGTATATGCAATAATAAATGTGCACTTTAATACATATAAAACATATATATAATACATATGCAGAAGTGAAACAGAAAGGGAGATAATCCTAAAGTTAATACTGCTGGCTCAGGTAAAATGTTATCACCATATACCTTGGTAATCGCACTGAGTGCTCCCTTTAGAGGTGTCTGTGCAACACCTTGTTCTATTTTCTTTTTGAGATTTTTAAACATCACTAATGTGAGTTCTTGTATCTTGTTTTGTTTTCTTACATCTGTCCACAGTCATGCGCGTCATTAACACCGACACGTTTCAACTCTGTATCATTGTAACGCTTGAAATGCAAACAATAATGCTACAAAAATACTAAAATATTTGTAATTTTATCTAAGATCTACTTTAATCTCTTGCTATATGTAAACAGGTTGTGTCACTTGCTTCTTCTTTTCAGTATAAAACAAGTTTCTTAAGGGAACGATCATTTGATTAAAAAGAAGGGGGGGTGGGGCTAGCAAAAACCTATTTAATGACCATTAATGTGGCTAAATAGATAGACATATAATATCGCATTTATTTCACTTTCATGATTATTGTCTTATTAACGAAACTGGTGTGGAAATGGATCGTATTTATGGCAATCAGCCAGATTGGAAACATGAACTTTAAGTATTTGATACGGTTTGTAGGGGGGGGTAACTTATTATATAGGTAATTATACGGATGACCCTCGATCGCTCCCATCGGTCTGAAAAAGCGTTGGACGGAAGTAGTAAATATATAAATGCAATAATTCCCAGCTACAAATAAAGCGTTCCATTAACATCACTTAAACGAAATGACTTGGGGGAGTTTTTTACGTCCTACACCGACAACTTAATGCCCTTGGTCGGACGGTAAACGAAATGCCTTTATCAGCTGTATATGTTGTTAAATAAACCAATAAAACAAGCATCGTGCAGTGATAATAAATGAGTGTTAATGTGTTGATTGGAATGCCCACATATGTTAGAATTAGGTGCGATTCTCTGTCATTGTGCCGCCAAGAGATGAAATCAACAAGGATATACGGATTTCTAAAAGACAAGAAAACATTAAATGCATTTCATGCCATGAGATGTCGCTTTAATTTGTATATTGTATTGCTTTTGTTTTATAAACATTTTGATATAATTAAATGAACTGTTTTGTCAATGTGGATGTACAGTCATAGAATATATGAATATGTCTGGTTTAAAAATGCATAGGTCCCATTCTATAACGTCCAAAAATATATATGAATAGGGTGGGTCCGCAGACCTGTACCTGATACTTCTAAAAGTACCCTTATTGATAGTTACAACACACCCCCACCCCCGCCGTGGTATTTAATTTAAAAAACCCTCAGTTTTACTATTCCCAGTTAAAACAAAGCCGCCGTTTTTTTTCCTTTGATGTTGATATAGACAATAACGCAGGTATTAGCTATTAGCTATCTGCAGATTACCTCCGACAACCAATGACATCGTTGTTTATTGAACCATTTGATTGTGTGTCGCACCTGTAATTACATAACGATGTTAACAGGTGGACATCAAATTAAACACGAATGGATTGTTGTTCGTATTTAGCCTTTTTTTAAACGTTGTATATATAGAAACCAACAACACATGACTAGGAAATAATAACAGGTAGGCGAAGTCTGCCCTGACATGTTATTCCGTGTCATTAGCAATTAAAAAATTCGTTGTCGATTGTTGGCTTTAACAATTTTTTTTTTTTTTTTTTTTGGGGGGGGGGGCTGTGGGGTGGTATAAAATAGAAAAATGTGAGTATGTAAACTAACAAAAATGTGTCCGAAAAATGGACACAAACGTATGCTTATTCATCGTCTTATCAATTCTTACCTCTATCTTTATATTTACAAATTTCTTTCAGAAAATGACAGGGCTGGCACAGATTGTTTTCATTTAGGAAACTGTTTAATAAATTTGCGCCGACTTCCCGAAAACCTGTTAATATTTCATGCTACCTTATCCAAAAGTATCTAAACGATATCACAACAAAAATACAAGTTGGCTGACTTAAATCTTGTACAGTTTTAAACAGTTCATTTGTTCATTATGTACTACATGTATACGTATATTATGAGTATGAAATTCATTACATGTAAAATGGCAAACAAAAAAGCGACCACTAAAATTGCTCTCGAAATTTAAGTTGATTGTTTAACGACAAACATGGTGATGATAATATAGTTAGGTGAATAAGCCACTGAAAATAGCATATGTTTATTTCAACAAATAAATTGCATGAAAGGTAACCACATTATTTGTATCTTATTGTGTCTAGCGTTCAGTTCTTCGGTCTCGTTTTAAAATGTACGACCAGAATTTCGGACGTACTACACTATTAGCGAATGCATATCCTATTAGTAGATTCCTACCTGAAAATAAAACTTCAGACAGTAAAATATTCGATTTTTGCTCGATTTCCTCGATATTTGAATACTGTGAAATACTTTTATTCGTGGGGTATCAATTTTCGTGGTTTTCGTGGAGGCCTCAGACCACGAAATTAAAAATCCAACGAAGAATAAAACTTCATTAACAGATCGGAACTTGGGAACAACAATCTGGAAATGTCCGAGACTTGTCTTTAATTTGTAAATGTAATATACGATTTTGTGCATGGCGTCTTATTCAAAAATCACCATTATGTTATAGATTCAGATTGTCTTTACAATTTATCTGAATGATAAGTCGTTTTCGTGTTTTGTGTACAAGAACACAAAATTTTCCTTGAAAAAACGTTTTACCTTGAAAATCAACCTTTTTCAACTTTTCTAACAGGCTTTTCAATACATGAATTGTATGGTCAGAAAGCCCAAAGCATCCTCTACAGAATGGTTCATTATTCATTTGTTAAAATCTTATCATCTATACTATACAGACATAATATTGTAAGACCTACCTCAAGCCTGGTACGTTTTACTCTGACCGTGTTATACTGATCTTACCATGTTTTACTTATCGCTATGAATGGTGTGCTGATGCTCTTGGGAATTTACTGTTCTCTCATCTCGTGAGTGAGCTTACTAAGTGACTCGACGGGTATCTCTAGTGAAGCAGGTAATGTTCATCCTTTCAGAACACCTGATATCCCCCATTCGATCAAAGCCTTCCTCGTTGCTTATATTTTAATGTTTGTTGCTGGTGCTCCTGAGTTTTCTGTTTCAAATTTCTTTGTGATTGCATACAAGGATTTTTTTTGGGTTCAGCCTCGGCATTGCTTTGTTTGCCTTTAAAGCTGGGTTTATAATCCTGTAGTAACATGCGATAGGATTTGTCTACATATGTAAATTGCAGCAAAAACGCGCGACAGCGCTCGTCATCTCCTCTATTGCTGGACAAAAAAGTCAGTTAAAAGTCTAATCGCACGTCATCGCAAGCAAGTTAAAGAAGTTTTAACTCTATATAGCGACATCGCTACACTTTTTTAATTTAAAATTTAAAGGTTAGCAGGTAAAAAGCACAATTTTATTGTATTTTTAAAATGGCAGACTAGAAGATCCAATCGGGATGTGATTCAGGATTTAATTTCATTTCTTGATACAACTGTGCAGTCTCATTGGCTATTCCTCGCCAAAAAAGGACCAGTATATGTTCTCATGTCTTTTCTATTCGGTAGACCTGTTGTATAGCAACCGCATTCCTTCCATATATTAAAGGGATATGCAGGACACTATTCGCCAGTTTTTGAAATTATCAAAATAGATTGAACATTTATGGTAAATTAATAATAATTTCTTTCATAAAATTAAAAATAATAATAAAAGCCTTATACCTATATTATTACTTCAATTTATTAATGGTTAAAATAAAAGTTTTCGCACAAATGAGTTCGGTATTGAAAATGACATTTTTAAAAGTAAGGCAATTACCAAAAAAAAACCCCTATTTTTAGCACATTTTGACCAGTTTTTTTCCAATGGACAAAAATTTAACTCGGAGAACCCTATTTTTATTTCCATCATACCAATTGCTCGACAAAATATTAAAAATTCAGAAAATTTCATTTGATAGAATTTTTGTAATCGGTTATTTTAGTGCCTTTTTATTCTCTTCTATGTATATAATCTATTATAATATAGAAAAATTAAAATTTCGGTGCTCGACGCCTCGAAAATAAGTTATGAAACCCATATTTTTTTAATTATGTTAACTTGTATAAAAAAAACTAACTATATGGTGAATTTAAAGACAATTCATTGACAAATTATTTTTAGTGAAAGTGTCCTACATCCCCTTTAAGGTACAGGTGTGTCAATGAATCTTCTTTTAGAGGAATGTCCATTTTGGATTTTTTTTTGTTTACTTAATAAATCGCTAAGCAGCATGACACGATATACGATATTTAAATATAGCTGCTATTTATGTACTGGGAGAAGCGCGATAGGTCGGAATATTCAAGGGGGGGGGGGGGGTGCCAAACTACCAGCTCGTCTATGGTGTTACCAGACTCTTATCTATTTCGCCAGGGGCCTCGGTGGCCGAGTGGTCAAGTTAGATCGTCTACTATCACGTGGTCTGTCAACACGGAGATTGCTGGTTCGATTCTCACTGCAGGCAGGGTGTACTCGACTCCAATCTTAATGACAAGAATTGCCAGTTTTCCTACCGCAGGTCGGGGATTCTCTCCGGGTACTCCGGCTTCCTCCCCCAATAAAAACTGGACGCCATGAAATATCTGAAAAATTGCTGAAAGTGGCGTTAAAACACCATTCAAACAAACAAATCTATTTCGCCATTAGGGGTGACAGACACTTGTTTCTCTTCCTGTAAAACGACCTGCTAAAGAGAAGAAAATAATGAAAAGGAGAGAACACTTTGCCTTGTATTGGTACGTTAGTTTTTTTAGGTTGACATACCAGGGGCGGATGCAGCCTCAAATGAAAAGGGGGGTCCAAATTTGTCATGGTGGCCGAAGGCTTAAGGCCCCCAGAAGCTCTGAACGAAATGGTGTAAATTCCTGCATTCTAACTTCTAAGCCGTCGAAAAATAAACATTTATAAAACTGCCAACACAAAAGTAGGGGTCCAGACCCCATGCTTGTCAAAACGAAAGGGGGGGTCCGGACCCCCTGGACCCCCCCCCTCTGGATCCGCCACTGCATACACATTTTCAAGTCATGCAAATTATCTTGTCAAGACTTTACACGAAACTTTAATTACCCATCAATACAGTCAAGTCATGTGACATTAAAATTACCGGAATATGACAATCCGAATACGGCTTTAAATTTAAATGATATACTTCCGTTCAAAATGAAAGTTGAACATTGAACCGATGAAAATGGAAATACAGAACGCAACGCTAATTTCTATTGCTTTCGTTTCACAACAAATGTCATGTAAAGGAAAAAAATTACAAGCAGAACTGCCTGAAGTTAGTACAAAATAGTTTTACCTAAGGGAATATGGTTTTCATTCTACAATTTCTCTTCTTGACTTTGATTGGTAATCTAGAAGTAGGTTTTTCCCCTGTGCACTTCCATTTATGTTTAAAAAAAGAGAAAACAAAAATCCAGAAGGACGAAAGTCTAACATTACTTTAATACCGTACTGTAAGTAATCAATCATTTAATTTGCTACCATTTAATCTACATCTACATTCTACGTTGCTCCATCGGTAACAGGACGACTCATCGCCACTACCAACTCATCGCCATTCGAGGTTGGGCGTCCTTGAGAGTCCTTGTTTGTTAGTCTGTTTTCATTTCTGTCCTATTCCCAAACCACAGGATCATTCAGCTTTAGATTTAATTAGTCTTAATGTATTTTCACACCTAAGACTTTGAGCAAGTGTTAGGGCGGTAGTTGCTTTGATCCAATTGTAATCAACTTTGAATGAACTAATTATATTTATTACAATGAAAACAATACATTCGCTTACATATAATTATCAAAAGGTGATAACTGAACTGGTTGGTGGTGAGTTAAGAAAAAATAGGCGATGAAACGACCAACCTACATGGCGATGAGTTGGTAACGGCGATGAGTCGTCTAGCATTCGCTCCATCAATATATGTGGAACCGTAGCTAGTCTGTCAAAGGGTTTATAGTGGCCAAGAGTTTTGTTTTCAGAGAAGCAAAATTTTGCATTCTAGGGGGAATTTTGGACAGTCAAGTCAAGATGGTGAAAAAGACTATAATAACTGAATAAAGTGTTAGAAATATTAGAACTGTGAATATGCAGCTTATATTTTTTTGTATATTCTGCTATCATAAAGATACTTTTCTGTATAAATTTATGAAAATAAGTACCAATAAATATTAAGAAAAGCAGCACAACAACATGAACTTGGGAGACATGCAAACATACTAACAATAAGCATATGATTTATGGTTGTGAGCATGAGGGCATGATTCCCTGCTTAGAAGCATGGCACTTGATAAGTACGCCATACTCTTCTGGTCTATTGGTTTTTTTATTTGAAGACCTAAAGAGCTACGGTTACGCAGCTACTCCATCAATTGCTGATGACTAGGCAATGGAAGGAACAGACCAAGTCTACAAGAAAATTTTTAAAATGTATAAAAAATCATTTAATTTAAATAATAATCAGCATACAAGTAGAAGGAAAACCAATCTAATTAAAATTAAATCTTTCACTTGCTCCCCCCTTTTTGTTATAGGTCGCTGCGTTGTAAGATCCTACATGCAGCAACCATAGCAAAAAGGGGGGAGCAAGTGAAAGATTTAATTTTAATTAGATTGAAGGAAAACAGAAAATATTAACAACTGTACAAAAATTATTTATTCTGATATCAATTGAATAATGTGAGTTTGGATCAGTGATTATGTTGACAGGTAGGGAATTTTAGAGAAAACTTTGTAAGGAAAAAAACTGTATTTGAAGTAATTTGTTGTAATGCAGAAAGTTTGATATTGGAGGTTGTGCAGGGTTTGAAGCTTAAATAATGTGTGTAGGGGCCATGTGGGCTACCAAAAAAAAGAATTTAGTAGCCCACATCAGAAAGTAGGGGCCCACAGGTAAGCGGCCTGCGCACCTGCCGCCTCGCACAGGGGGTATGGGGTAAATGGTGCAAAATCCTGCATTCTGGTCATTTCCTGAGGGCATATTGTCCTTACTTAATTTATATATTTTAAGAGAAATTTTAAAAATTTTAACGGGAAGGGGGAATGTAAGTTGATCAGTGCTATGTACCTAATTCAATGAACCAATTTAAAATAAAAATTGAAGACCTCAATTACATATTATTAGAGCCAAATTATTATTCATGTTTTTAAAGGATGTTTGTTTACCCAACTGGTGTGTTTAGTATGCTCCACTTTTTTTTCAATGTGATGTCCAAGTTATTCATAAATTCTCAGATTTCTTGTGGTTTTGTTTAAGAATTAAAACACATGTATTATTAAATCATTTTGTGGTGTGTTGCTTGGTTGCCTTAATGTTTTTATGACCTACAGCATCTTTGGTTTTCTTGGTTGTGTTTTTTTACGCTCAACTTCAAGGGAATAACATGAATAATGCTTTTCATACCAAATTTTTTAGTCAACATGGAAGTCAAGATTTATTCTGTTATAGTTTTATTTATGTTACTTGTTAATTTATGTTATTATGTTAAGCTATTCAAATTCATATTCAAGTTCATATTTTTTATATTATACTGTAAAACAATATTATTATCGTGAATCACACGTAGACCATACAGAAATGTAGACACTACCATGACTCCGACTGAGCTGTCTTTAAGTTATCACAATAATATCCGGTTGGCAACATGAGTCGTCAATCATGTGGTCAACCCGATTTAAGTAAATGCAATGGGCGGGATGCTACCAATGATAACAAATGTTCCATTTCCATGTTAAGTTTAAAAAGTTAAAAAATCGATTGTCGAAACAGTAGATAATGTCCTTAAATCGTGCAACCAATTTAGTGGAACAGCTGCTAAATTAACGTAACAGCCATACCCTAAAACAAAGCATGTGCAATAATAAGTAAACAAAGTTGATTAAATGTGAAATAATAAACATTGACATCGTGGGCGACGGAGAAAAAGATTTAAGATTGCCCACATTCAGCCACTCGCCAAGTGGGCGACAGAAAAATGAATTTTAGTGGCCCACAATCAAATCTACTCGCCAATGGCGAGTGGGCGAGTGCTATTTCAAACCCTGGGTTGTGTGTTTGTTTTGTAGATGATGGTGAAAGAATAGTTATGTATTGTGTGGGGTCTATAGCCACTAGGTTGTTAGTTATTTTGTACAACCTGGTGGCTCTATACATTTTTCTTTATGCATCAAGTGTTTTCCATTGTAGATAGTCTAACATAGATGCTACACTGCTTGTGTTGTGATATCTTCCAGTTACATATATAGCCTCTCTTCTTTGTACTTGTTCAATTAGATTTATTGACTTTTGAGTATGAGGAGACCAAACAGTCGAGCTTCTGATTCCATAATTGGCTAGCTTATACAGGAGTTTTTGATGGGGGACCTTGTCAAAAGCTTGGGAAAAATATAGAATAATAAGATCAGTTTGGATTCCCGAGTGAATGTGGGCTAATATTTCATGGGAGAGTGAGAGAAATTGTGTCACACAGCAATGTTTGGCTCTGAAGCCATGTTTGCAGGCTACCAAAATGTTGTGCTGGTCAAGATATTTTTGTGCATTAGAAACATATACTAAATATATGAATCAGTCATAAACTTTTTTTATTCGGAAAAACAGACATCTTAAATTATTTGACATTGCACATATTTCATCTCCAAATCAGTGCATTTAACATTTTTAAGCACTCTATATTTTCTGAGATTTATGTCATTTTTAGAAATTCTGCAGCTGTATATAGTTTTGTTGGCAAAGGCTGCAGCATAAGATCCACTACACTTCAGCATGTAGTCCGAGAATCCTCTGAGATTTGATGTCCCATACTCATATCAGAGTGTACAAGCCAAGTGATATTTATTTAAAGTCGGTGCACATGTGACATAAATATTTCTTGACTTGACTTGTACACTCTGATGAGAGTATGAAACATCAAGTCTCATACTAAAAAATCAATGGACAGTATAGGATTCTCTAAATATAATTTAGCATGAAAGCTGGCAATTCTAGTCTATTAAGGTTGGAGTCTAGCACACCTTACTGAACTCCAGCTCAAACTTAAAATCCCAATGGTGACATACATCAGTAGATCAGTCTCAATGGTGATCAGTATAACGGTGACACACTTGTGGTCATGATCAGTAGTTCATGGCAAACTACCTAGACCCAAGTCCCAAACATACACTATGAGGGTAAAACTGAGTACCATACTGCAGTAAGTAGCAGTAAATATGAACAAATAGCAGAACCATGATTTGTATATGCACTAAATTTACTGATTTTTTCATCTAGAATTTTTTTTATGCATTAACTTTCTGCCTGTGTTATGTTTGGTAATAACTGCTTTATCATTGCCTGGTTTAATCATTTTCTTGAAAAAAAAGAAGTTTTTGAGTTTGTAATTTTTTTATTATGTTTGTATCATAATTTGCAAGATCTTCCACAAATAGAAAATGGGGTAGCAAGTATAAGATTTAATTTCAAAATTATGTATGATCAAAAATTGAATTCATTTGGTTTTAAAAGATAAAATCTTAAACTGAATTCTGTTTAGTTTCATAAATTGAAGTCATTTTTTTGTTGTTGACCAGATGCATTATAGTAAGAGATGTGAACAGAAATAAGTGAAAGTAAAAAACAGAAATGTCAACAAATGATGATGATGACAACCCTCAGGGTGAAACCACAGAAGGGTAAGTAGGGTATGACACCCTCAGGGTGAAATCACAGAAGGGTAAGTAGGGTATGACACAAAAAACACTATTTAGTACATAGCATGATGTCATTCTTTGGTTGATTCACTTGCAATATTTTGACCAGTGATTACATGTGGCTAAACTTAGCAAGGGCACTGTACTTAATTATAGCGAGCACAGCTCATAGCGGGTAACAAAGCCGCCTTCGAAGAACTGTGGGCTCTAGAGCATTCTTTTGCATGCGATAAACATTTGTCTAATGCTGATAGTGTTTTTTTTTCTCCCTGAAGTTTATAAGTAGAACCTACTGTCATGAAGTGAATTTTAATAAAATCATTCTCATGTAGACGACACCGTCTGTAGAGAAGGACATCATGTGACCGTTAAATTCAATGGCACTGTTAGGGTACTAAGAAAGTAACACCATTAATAAAATAAAATGTAGAATGCTGAACCTATATTCAAATTACATGTAACTTCCCATTGCCAAGTATAGTCACACTTAGTCAAGGTGGAGTAAAAAAGGTTCATAATATATTATGTCAAAAATTTATAATAATGAACTTCAATGATTTCAGTTTCAAAATAAATGTAGGGTCTGTGGGTTGTGCATTTAAATCTACAATTGTTGTAGATGTGTTGAACAAAAATGTCCAACATTTTAACACACGTTTTTTCTATACATATAACTAACTTAGGCACGGTACTTCCAATTTTTTTATATTTAACAATTAGCATCATAAGAAATTTGTAAACAATCACTGTCATCATTTTAAAAACATTTTTATTCAGACCAACGTTTAAGTGCAAGTATACAGAGGATGAGGTGGAGAAGTTGGGTTTTTTTGAACTCGATGAAATATTAAAGGAAAATGGTGCAAATTATGAAAATTTGGTCAACGTAGGTGAAATGAGAGAACTGGTACTCACTCTGATGAAAATGAAAGAGAAAGAAGCAGTTGCAGCTTGTAGTGAACAATCAGAAATGGTGTTTTCATCAGCTGCCTCGGTAAGAAATCTTGTCTGACATCATGCAGGCCTCAGTAGGGATTGTGCATTACATCTGTGATCCCTTCACAATTAAACTGTAATTGTAAATTATTTGGTTGCATGTTACCAAATCTTCTGCGGGTTTGATTCTCACTGCAGGCAGGGCGCATTCGACTCCAATCTTAATTGACAAGGATTGCCTGTTTTCCTACCACAGGTCGGGGGTTTTCTCTGGGTACTCTGGCTTCTCCTCCAATAAAAACTGGAAGCCATGATATAGCTGAAAAATTGCTGAAAGTGGTGCTAAAACACTATTCAGACAAACAAAAAAAAACAGAATCTTCCATTAAATCTATTGTTAGTGGTAGAATTCTTCTATTATATCGGGATCAATGACATAAAAAAGGGTCCAAGTTAACTATATGTAACTATGAAATATTATGAAACAAGTTCTCTACATGGCATTTTTAAGTGGTTGAACAAATATGACATAATACATGACTGTAACACAAATGCAAATGATAGTGGTTTTGTATAACTCGTGTTTTAGGCCACATAAAAGTCCAGCACTTGCATAAACAGGTAAGCAAGTCTACAGAAGGAGTCGGAGTAGCACCAATGACATGTTCATGATTAAATCAGTCAACCACTAATGGAGGTTTAAATATAATCACTCATATTTGAATATTGCAATCAAATCCAATTGATGGTTATTATATGTGAATATCAATTTATAACTCTTTGTTAACATATAGCATATTTAAGGGCTGATTGGTTAAGGTACTGTATATTGCTGTCAACATTGAGGTTGTGGGCTCAAACCCACAACCTCAATGTTGACAGCAATATACAGTCTTACTACAGGCAGAATGTGCTGCACATAAGAGAATTGGGGGAAAATATGGTTTTCAGGGTGTGGAACTTGACAAAAAATACATTTAAAACATTTTAATGGCATGATTATTTTCAGCAACAAGGAGCACAATTAATGGCCAAAATCCTGGAAAATGACATGAAAATGAAGCAAGGTCTGAATGGTCTATATGACGACATAGACAGATTTATGAAGGATAAATGTGTTGACAGTAAACTTAAGGAAGAAATGATCACAGAGTTCGGCAGTAAAGTTAAGGACAATTCCAGAGAATATCAGTTTGTTATTGTTAGGATCCCAGAAGAAAAAGTGCAAAAAGAAGATGAAAAAATAATAGAAATAGCTAAATATAAAGATGAATTAATGGAAGAAGAATGTCCTATTGTTGTGGCAGGTAAGACTTGTGTAGCATGATGTCATGCCATGCATTCATGTTAAGATTTCTGATTTTTCTAGAACAAAACAATAAAGTGAGTAGAGCCAGGTTTTTTGTATCTGTTTTAATCATCAAAAAACAGAATTACCTCATGTTGTGCTTATTAGTTTTCTAAAATGGACACATAAACAATGGTTGTTTTGGTTGATAAATTTTAGAAGTCTTCATATTATAAGAAGGGCAAATTTGCAGTCTTCTAAGATTGCAGATGCTTGATTTTAACGTCCTTGAAATTCAGGGCCAACAGTCAACTTTATAGAAAATGTGTCATCATAGAGGTTTACTCATAGTATGTTGAACTCCCATCCATAATGGTCATCTCAGATCTAGTAAACATAGATTCATTTTGTGTGGATCTGTTAACCTGGCTGAGCGAAGCACCTTTTTGAAGCTTAAATTTGATTGAATTGTTTCATTTTTTACTTAAGGGGAGACAACTGCAGGAAAAAGCAGTTTACTGAACCTACTCCTAGGAAGTGACTTTTTACCACATTCTTTGCTAACCTGCACAACAACTATTTGTCGTCTTCGGAACAGTGAAAACAAAGAAGTCCATGTCATAGATCAGAATGATGAAACTATGAGGCTTGATTTGCCACCAGACATGGATGCAGGATTAATGAAGCAGAAACTAAAGCAATATGTCAGCTTAGAACAGGACATCAACAAATATAAATATGTAGATATTTATTGGCCGATACCAATACTGAAGGTACGTTCACCACAAATAGCAAAGTGTATGGTTAATAAGACTATGTTTGGTTGGTACAGACTATTGGTAAAAGCTTCATTACCCAATAAAAGTCTAATTATATCCATCTGCAAAGCTAAGTTGTTTCCAAAAGCTTATTAACAATAAAAGTCTAACTATATCAATCTGCAAAGCTTAGTTGTTCCATGTACAAAGATTTGAAATCTTTTAAAATAAATTTAATGGAAGTTAATTAATTATGGTCGTCTGACATAAACAAAATAGAATGTCTTTTGTATGATAATAGGATTATTGAAATTAATGATAAGTCACTGAAGTCCAAGCAGTTTGAAGCTATACATGTTTCAATCAAATTGTTTGAGGACAGCAAATGCAGTAGCTCTTAATAGACTTATCTTGTTCTTGTTCTACATAATGCTTGCCAAATACTAAGCAGCATGCTAGGTTATTATCCAAATCTGAAATCAGATCATGTATTTGCTGAACGAATTTAACATTTATAGAGGTCTTGTATGGTTTTAGACGTGATACTCTGACTACCTCTCCTGACTGGTTTTCCACCGTTTGCATTTTTATATTCTGTAGAGCAATGCTATTATAGTAGACACACCTGGTATTGGATCCAGTAAAGAACTGACTAAACGTTTGTATGAATACCTTCCGAAGGCGGTTGCTTTTATTTATGTTATAAATAGCAGTAATGCAGGTGGAGTACAGAGTGACAGGGTAATTCTTTTACCTCAGAATTATTTTAAAGTTTTTGTCTGTTTAATATATGTTTTTCTTCAATTCTTTTTTTATGTAATTTAACTTAATTTGTAAATCTGATTGGGTAATTCAAATCGAGAAACCAGGATTATACGATATAACATGCATTGGTCACCTTACCAAGTCTTACACCATGAAAAATAAAATAGCTCCATTAGATTCCTGTTTTGTTTGTCTGACCTCTAATCCTAACCAATTAATATTAGAGTTAATTATAAGCACATGTTTTTTCATTTCTATTTGTGATTTCCCAAGAGTGTAAATTTCTGGTAATTGTGGACTTGTTTGGAGTCTATAGCATAAAATCGGCATCATGATACAATATCTACACTGAGATTGTAGATTCAAGCCTTACTGTGAGCATGGTGTGGTTGACCCCTATCTTAATTTACAAGGATTGCTAGTTATCCTGCCAAAGGTTGGAAGTTTTTTACTGGGTACTCAACTGCCTTGACCAGTAAAAACCAAATGCCATGAAAAACACAACAAAAGCAAACAATTGGATTAACCGATTTGGCATTCACAACAAAAACAAACAATTTGAAAAAATAACTTCTTAACCGATCAATTAATATGCACTTGTATATTCATTTTTAGTTAGAGAAAATATTTGAGGTCCAAAAAGATAGTGGTAAGATGTACGAGTTTGATCCAGGCAGAGCTATATTTGTGTGTAATAAGTGGGATCAGGTGCCACCAGCTGAGGAACAAATTGTGTGGGATAATACTGTGAAAAAATTAAAAGAACACTGGCCGAACTTCAAGGAAAGTCAGATGTTTAAACTAAGTACCAAAGAGGTTTGTACTTATGTTCAGGATGAATAATGTAAAACATGTAGTTAGCTGATAGGGTAAACCCTCTTTTATGCAGGGTTGTCAGGTTTTAATACAGAATAGGCAAGAGGGCTTACTGAGGATCATAATGAGTAATGTGTTTGTAGAGTGCTATGATCATTGCTTTATAACAACCACATTTGTTAATTTCTAGAAAGATTAGGGTCATTGTAGCTTCTATAAACAGCTAAATTCACCATCCGTATGTGTTATTCCACACTTTTTCCTGCACAGTATCAATTTTGTTCGTGATGTTCCACCTCTTTTTTGTTGATGTGATATTTCTTTACTTGTTCTTGTCCTGAACATAAGCATCCTCACAAGTCAGGGTTTCTGTGTCCACATGTTGTCCATGAAACCCTGACAAACTTAGCTACGAAATTCCCTTGCTAGAAGTCTCTATTTTGAATGGCTACATTATACCTTGATGAAGCCAATCAAAAGCTCGCTTTCATTCACGACTTCGTAGGAGATATCCCAATGCCGATTGTAAATAATCCAAACAGATGTGTTGCATAGACCATGTGAAAATCAGTGTATTTTGTACAGTGGTGTTAATAGTTTGTTATTACCGCGTTATTTATTAGTTGTGTTACATTTTCTTCCAACTCACAGATGAGTAAGAATGACAACTGCCAAACACTTGTTTCTTTCAAGCAATTTCGTTGGTTGATATTTTGAAGGATTGACATCATACAAAATTCTTCTAGCCCGGGAATTTCCCAACCAAGTTTGTCAGGGTATGGAGGACACATGTGGTCACAGAAACCCTGACTTGTGAGTATGGAACATAGGTGACATATTTCTTGCTGAACAATAAGGAAGATTTCAATCCATCTGTAAATCATAAAACATGTATTTATATCTTTTGTGAGCCTATGTCAGCAGTCATGCAGAAAATGCCAGTGTTGTGCTGTCATAAATTATTAAACCAACATTTTTGATCTTTCAAGGTTAATGCAATTACATAAATTTATTTATTTTTGTTTTCTCTAAACAATTTAAGTTGAGTATTAATATCCTTTGGTAGCCTATGTCAGCTTCAGCAATTAAAATTTCATTATTAATAATAAGACATAATACTTAAGGTAGCCAGACCACAATTGACCACATGATCATATTTGGTGTCCCGGATGTCTATTGTTTTTCAGTGGAGGAGACCTGGGTAATTTTCGGCAAACATGGGAAATACTATTTGAGTAACTAACTTTTTTGCTAAAAACTTTAAACACTGACTCAAAGTAAAACTATATTTTTAATTTGTATCATAAATTAGCAATACATTACAATAGAGCTGTATTTCTTAGTTGTAAAATAAAATTAAACGGTGACCTTAATTATGGGTCGGATGCCTTAATATTATGCTAAAGTAAAATCAGAGTAAGGGGGTAAACAATGTTTGATCTGTGGAGTCAATACAGATGTAATACATGAACCCCAGTGTTGAGATCAGTGGAGTCAATACAGATGTAATACATGAACCCCAGTGTTGAGATCAGTGGAGTCAATATAGATGTAATACATGAACCCCAGTGTTGTGATCAGTGGAGTCAATATAGATGTAATACATGAACCCCAGTGTTGAGATCTGTGGAGTCAATATAGATGTAATACATGAACCCCAGTGTTGAGATCAGTGGAGTCAATATAGATGAAATACATGAACCCCAGTGTTGAGATCAGTGGAGTCAATACAGATGTAATACATGAACCCCAGTGTTGTGATCAGTGGAGTCAATGTAGATGTAATACATGAACCCCAGTGTTGTGATCAGTTTTAGAACACAATTTGAATCATTTATTTTATTTTGTTTTATTCATTTTTTTACAATTTGAATTTTATCGTTCCTAAAGTAAATAATATATATTTTAATCTGTTTATAAAGATTTATAGGAGTTTTAATAATAGTACACTAGGCTTTGTTTTATTTTGTCTTGTGCCAAAGCTTTGTTAGAATATGAAAAATGTAATTATTTGTTGTAGGAAACAAGAAGAGCCTCTACTCCAGGGCTAGAGTACACAAGTAGTTTTCAGAAACTTTTGACAGGGATAGGGGAGATGATTCCGGCTAGTTTACAGGCAAAAGTTTCTAGGCATTCAAAGTAAATAATATTTTGTTAAAAAATGACAACATTGTAAATTGTTTTCCTGATTTTTAATTGTACAGTAAAAACAGACTAACTTAAAATCTAACTTAACAGTAGACATAAACTATGAAAGATGCATTAAATCAGACCCTTCTTGTTGAATAAATGTAAATATGAGATGTTATTAGTATGGCATTCAGGTAACAATGTAAACATAATTGATGATTGACAGTGACTCAATATTGTCTCCACAGTCACAACACTTTAACTATATAAACTATGCAGTGGTCAACTTATTAACTACTTCTTGTTTGAAGTAACTTTTTTATACTAATGGTAATCAATTACATGGTGAAAAATGTACTGTTTGTTTAACTCCGCCCCTACCTAAATACTCCATACTTTTCCAGACGCAGTCAAAAATGTGTTGCCTATGTCCCATTCCACACCCATTTTTCCATTGATTGATTGTTTGTTAACTTGTTCTGGTCCTGAATACAGCTGAAATACTGCTTGCTGGACGTAAAGCAAACATGCAGTCAATCAATCAATCATTTACAATCTGAACTCATATTAACAGGATGCCCTTGTTACTGTGGATTGGGTCAACTGTAATATTGAAAAATTAAAGGCAACTATTCTAGTACATTTCTCAAGTGATTTATCATGAGTCAACTTAACTGGTTTTCCAGATCAATAGTAACATGTGATCTCTGACTAATTGCAAGTGTCAGCTCTAAAATCTGTATAGACCCATAATATCGGCAACAATATTATTTACATTCATATAAAAGAAGAGGACCTAAAATTAACCCTTGGTGAACACCCACCTTATACTTTCACCTTAAGAAGTTCATGATGTCTATTTTCAGCTGGCAGAGAATATTTCTTGAACAAATGTTGAAAAGAATAGTTGGAAGAATTAAACTTTCTAGGAAGACAGAACATGAAAAAAAGAATGTAAAAGTAAAAATTGAGGAAAGAATAAAAAAACTTAGACATAACATTCCAGAGGTAAGAGTTAGGTGTAATTATTGCTTGCATTTTGGTATTCTACATGTGATTTGTTTTGAATGTAGAGGGTAAAACATGCAATTTCCATCTCTGAATGGCAGATTTCTGGCACAGATGAGCTCATGCTGACTCATCTGTACTCATGGTGTCATCCAATCAAAATGTTCTGGTTTTGTGCATCCTATTTCAAAGCTGGATATTGGACAATAGAGAGTCTTTAGGATATTGTGATGAGATAGTTGTTGGTTTATGGAGAAAATAGGTACTTTCGTTGCACTTTGGGACAGACCTTTAATCTTACAATTGTGATAAAAAATATTTTTTGTCTTTTCATTTGTTCTGCAGTGTATCTTTTGTGGAAGATCACCAATCTTTCCCAAAAACATGCGTAGGAACTTATTATTCTTGCTAATTTGATAAGGATATCTTTTTGGGGATGTAAGTTAATCAACTTATCTCGCATCCCTGTCGCTCTGCAAATGCTTCTTAGCACAAATTAAATAAAGTGTTGGACATTGCTTGATTATTTGTGTATATGTTAAGGGTTCAATGCCATGTTAAGCCAATTTTTCAGGTGTATCATGGTGTCCAGTTTTTATAGGGGGAGGGAACTTGGAGCACCTAGAGAAAACCCCTAACTTTCAGCAGGAAAGCTGGCGATCCTTGTCATTTAAGGTCGAGCACACCCTACCCCCAGTGTGAATCAAACCCACAATCTTAGTGTTGACAGGCCATGTGATGAAGTGTAAATGACTAACCACTAGGTCACCCAGCCCCCGGACGTTGTTTGAGTAATTTTGACAACTTATATCAACGCTAACCATATTCTTACTGTAATATCTTGTTAGTGGTATTTTGCAGACGGTGCATCATTTTATTCTTTTGTCTGCAAATTATGCACAGCAAGACATTTAAACAAAGAATGTTTACAATAGAGAAATAAAACTGTTCCACATTGAAACTAATTAGGATTTTTTGTTTACAGTGGTTATGACTTCATGGTTTTTCACCTGGTACTCAGACTTACTCGCCCAATTTAGACACCATGACATGGCTGAAAAAGTGATGAAAGTTGTGTAAAACCACAAACATAATACTAAATTCTTTGGGTTTTTTTTATACACTTTGTTGTATATCCTATATTGTTGACATAGTTTTATGTGTCTCTGTGTGAATATTTGAATTGTACTTATTCTATAATGTCATGATATATTATAATATATAATAAGTGACCTGTTGATTTTATAATAGGTAAAAAACAAGGTTCAAGAAAAAGCAAAGGAATATTGTAAAGAAATATCCAGAAAGTTGCATGAACATCTGAATTCCAGCGAGACGATGGGAAGAATTTTTTTGTGGTCATTATCAGAGCTTCCTAGTGGCAGTGACTTTGAGGTCATCGAGTACCAGTCAAAGAAACTTATTATTGAACGTATTAATGCTGAAACAAGAGAATGGTGTAGAAAAACAAATGTCAACAATATCACCCAAGAGTTGTCGGACTTGTTCAAGGCAGAGTGTAAACTAATAGACGCACAGTGTGATGAGATCAATAGAACATTGTTAGATATAGGGATGCCTTTGGATAGTGGACTACATAACTATGATGGCAATATTCTTACTCCACATGACCCCCTTTTTACCAAACATGAGAAAATAGTCCTAGCAGTTACCTCCCCTCTTTGGCTTCCTCTAGTGATTGGAGCAGGAATAATTGCACTTCCTGTTGGAGCTGCTATAGGAATGAAAGATCTTGTAGATCAGTCAAGGAAAATGAAAGACTACAACTCTAACAAGTTAAGATTCATGATGGATTGGCGCGATGATGTCTTGCGTCTCTACAATGAGGAGAAAATTTATGAACTAATGGAAGAAACTTATCTGAAAGATTTCAATACGAATGTCAGTTATATCTGTGAAAATGTCATTCCACAGCAGATAGCAGCTGACGAACAGTTCATTGATCACATCAAGAATGACATTCGGACATCTTGTGAGATACGTCAGCAGTATCATCCACTTGAATCTAAATGCAAATGCATGCTGGGAAAATTACTACTCATTCAGATGGAGTTTTTTGCTGGATTCAAGCTTTCAAAGAAAAGCATCAAGGAAACTGAAGTGAAAGAAGAACTGGGCAAAGGTCAATTTTCTGACGTCCACGTGGCTAGTGTTCTTATTAATGACAAGTGGATGAAAGCTGCTGTAAAGACATTAAGAAAACCATTGGAAAATACACAGTCTTATGTCCAGCTGACTGAAGTTCAGAATCTGAGGTACAGAATCACTGTGATAGAGAAAAAAGTAACATTGACCCTTAATAGTTTTTATTTTCTAATAATTTAATAAATTTTCTTTGTAAGAGGAAATCTGATTGGCTAATTCAAATGGAGAAACCCATATTATAAGAAATAACTTTTGGTCATATGACATATTTTTATGCCAGTAAGATTGGAGTCAAGTGCACCCTGCCTGAAGTAAGACTCGAACCCGTAACCTCAGTGTTTACAGACCATGTGATCAATAATAGTCGACCTTCCTTAACCACTCTGTCACCGGGCCCCCATGTTAGTAAGAAGAAGTAAAAACATTTTAATGATTGTTAGGAAATTAACATAATGATTATGTTTTGTTGATTACAGCTGTAACAGTGCACATCCAGATATAGACATTTTGATGGCAAGTAATTTTAAAAAGTAATCTTGAATTTTTTTTCAGAAAACTCCATCACCCAAACATTGTAGATTTGTATGGTGTGTCATACAGACTTGGCAGTCAGGGTAAAAAGTTCCTACAGATCTATATGGAGTACTGCGATGACAGCCTGGCAGACATTGTGTTTGGAATTCAGAGTCCTCTTCCATGTTACAAGTTCAAGGACATTTCACAGTGTAGAGACTCATGGGAGTTTTATCTAAGGATAACAAGTGGTGTTTGCAGGGGACTTGCTCATATCCACAGCATGGGATTTGTTCACAGGGATCTTAAACTGGCGAATATACTGGTGAGAATATTAATTCAACCCCATCACGGGGTATAGAAAAATGTCCCAGATTTCTATTTGCATGGGGCTAAAACAAATTCTACATGTACAAAGTGCGAGGGCAAGATACGGATGCTACATTTTTCTGCGGTTTTTGGAGAATACAAGTAACACACTTACTCCAGGTCAAATGTACAAATGTTTTATGGATGAAATATCATTACATCTTTCTGTCATTTGTGAATACATGTATGCCATGAGTAAAGACCACAGTGGTCATTATAACGTCAGCAAAATATGGACTTTTTATTAGCTCACCTGACCCAAAGGGTCATATGTTATTGTTATCATTGCGTCCAGCATCCTCGTCGTCGTTGTCATCGTCGATGTCTGTAAACTTTTTATATTTCAATCTTCTTCCAGTGTTCCAGCTAAGATTTGAAAATAGAGGGGTGCATGAGAAGGGCACTATTTCGCGTATTTGCATATTTTTGTGTGTGATTGCGGTTGTGACACTTATTGTTATTATTATTTAAATAAGTGTCCTGTTTCCTGTTTTCCCCCTTTGTTGTCATTTTTCAAATATTTGTACATTTAAGTAATTGAAAAGTAACTGCCAAAATACTATTTGTTACTGTGTTTCAATCTTTGTGGTTGTAACTTCAACACAAGCAGCATTGTATTTTGCAAGTTCTGGAACTAAGTTTATATGCGCTTTGGAGATTTCTGCATTTTCAGTTGGTTTGTACTGGTTGCCATGAGTATTTTTACTTGACCCTATTTAAACATAGCAAAAGGCAGTCGGGTACCAACTTTCAACATCTCTCGCAAACGGCAATAAAAAGGTTTTAGCTATTGCTGATCTGGATCATAATTAAGCCAAATGACCAAAAAACAATGAACACGCAAATTTGTTTAGGTAATAACTTTTTTGAAATGTCAAAACTTGAAATGCACTGTACACACAAAATGCGTCTTCGCTTCCGATAATTTCAAACCCCTGATCTCTAGTGGCTATTTATGTTAAACTGTTCAAAGATATATCGTCTTGTGTTTTTGATTGTGAGGTATAGTTAATACTAGAAAAGGATTAAAGTTGAAATTTGATAATTGGAAGTTGCCTGACTATGCTACGTGTGTATGAGTCCCTACCGTCTTCCACTAATTATATAATCAAAATCATAAGGAAATGACAATAGTTTATTGAGTTAATTAGGTATAATAACACTATAAATACTCTTAATTTTAGAAAAGAAAATTAATTGGAGCAATAGAGTAATAAGGGGCGCCAATCGGGACACAGGGGCGTTTGAGAGGGCACAGGGGTGGGGTAATTTTAGGGCAGGGTGCGGCGCCACTCTATTTCCCCCTAGCTGGAACACTGTTCTTCTCTGCAACCACTTGGCCAATTAAAACCAAACTTGGCCATAATGTTCATTGGATGGACCTTTACAAAGTTTGTGTTTTTTATTTGGACTGGAAAACCAACATGGCCGCCACTGCAAGACTTAGTTTAACATAGGACCCTATGGAAAAAAGTTTAAAAGGGCTTCTTCTCTGAAACCATTTAACCAATCAAAACAAAACTTGCTAGCAATATTGTTTGGATAGTCCTTTATAAAGTTTATGTTTTCTATGCAAACTAGAAATTCAAAATGGCCATCACAGCAGGACATAGTTAAACATAGGACACTATGGGAAAAAAGTTAAAAACGCTTCTTTTCTGAAACCAATGACCCAATCGAAACAAAACTTACTAGCAATATTGTTTGGATGGTTTTCTATAAAATTCATTTTTTTATCCCAATCGGAAATTCAAAATGGCTGCCACTGCAGGACTTGGTTTAACATTGGATCCTATGGGAAAAGTTTAAAAAGGCTTCTTCTATGAAACCAATTAAAATGGAAACAAAACTTACTAGCAATATTGTTTGGATGGTCCTCTTTGAAGTTTTTGTTTTTTATGCCAATAGGAAAACCTAAATGGCCACCACAGCATTACATAGACAGTGGAAGAAGTTTTAAAAGGTTTCTTCTTTGAATCTGATTAACCAATGGAAACAAAACTTACTGACAATATTGTTTGGATGGTCTTCTATAAAGTTTTTTTTTTATTGCCAATTTGAAATTCAAAATGGCCACCACCGCAGAACTTAGTTTAATATAGGACACTATGGGCAAATTAAAAAAAAAATCTTCTCTATAAAACCGGTTAACCAATGGAAACAAAACTTTCTAGCAATATTGTTTGGATGGTCCTCTTTAAAGATTATTGAAAATTACAGGACTTAGTTTAACATCAGGGAAATGCAATCTTTATTGTCTATAAAATCAAGTGAGTGAACCAGGCTCTTAAGAGCCTCTGGTTTCTTATATTGTATAGTTTTCAAGGCCAAATGTACCAGATGTATAGAAAACTTATTCCAGGTGTTCAATAAATCCCTTTCTTCAAGATAATATAGTCTTATCTTATGTCTGATCATTGTAGCAGAATTGCAGTAACATAAAACATAAGCAAATGACCAAGAGAGTCAGAAATTGTGTAAATATATAGTAGATACTGTGTCCTGGAATCATCAAACATAACTCAGTACTTGTTGAATTTTGGTAACTATTTTTGCAGGTTTAATATTTAGTTAATAACTTGTTCACCCAGAACTGGCACACAAATTGATTTTTATAATAAACATGGACAGGCAATAAGTCATGATAGGTATACCCCCACTCAACTAAGTTGGCTCAGAAAACAGTAAATAGTTAACTGATTGACCTGTAAAGGGGAGGCATGGTACAACTCATCATGCTGACGCTGTGCACCAAATTTGAAATTAATCAGAGAAGCCGAGAAATCTGTTACGAAAGTATGCACAGGACGGAAAAGATGATTGCAATATAGCCCCCTCTCTTACAAGTGCAGGTATAAAATGCATATTTTGATGATAGACGGACAGACGGACAAGGTGATTGCAATATAGCCCCCTCTCTTACGAGTGGGGGTATAAAATGCATATTTTGACGAGACTTGTTCTCATTTCAAACAGAATTTTTTTTTGCTGATAGCTAATTTTCCTCTCTAGAATTTCATCTTTAAGACTGTTATGGTTTATTTCTTGTTACAATTTGACCCATGTATCTCCTATGCTCCTTACTGTCTTATCTATGAACATAAAGTGGACACCAAATGCATCCTTTTTTTATAATATTAGTAAGAAATCAATTAAATATAAGGAGATATTACATTTATAACTTACAGATAAAAAATGGAGAAGCCAAGATAGCAGATGTTGGATTGGCTAAAGAAGAGGAAGATATATTGGGGACGGTAACTGGTACCCCCACAACCATGGCTCCTGAGGTCCTCAGTGGGTTACTTTATGGCTCAGAAGCAGATATTTACAGTGTTGGAATTATCCTTTGGGAAATGTGGTATGCTCGACCGGGATTTACACACCCAGCTAGGGATGATTTAGAACAACCACAGTTCATTGCCAAAAATTTTACCCAACTGAGCGAGTACGTTAAAAAGGGTTCAAGGCCAGATTTTGAAACCAGATATAAACCACCAAATCAACTGGTGCTTCTAATGAGGAAATGTTGGGACCATGATACAGCAGTTCGTCCCACAGCTGAACAAGTGCTTGAAAGGCTACAGGAGATACAGAAGATGAAAAATGCATCTACTTCAAGCAGTTGTTAACTCGAATATGTGTATACCGTAATAAAATATCTTTTGTCTGGTATATAGGGAAAGATACATTCGAATTGTATGTGCTTATAATGTCAAAAAGATTTTTAGGAAAAAATCAGTTGGATAATTGACATGAACTATAATGCTCATGCAAATTCCATTAAATGGAAAATCCATAACTAAGGTGCAATAATTTACAATGAATATAATTTTCATTGTTATGATAAAACCCATACCTTTTTATGCAATGTTTTTTTTTTAAATTATACATGTGGCCTTATTCACATTTTTTATAGCAGCGATAACATTGTCTCACCTGAATGATTAAGTATTTTACATTATTGGATATAAAGCCATTATAAAAAATTATGCTAGATTCTCATCCATCTTTTATGAAAATTTAGGGCGGGTGGGAGCATTTAATATTCCTTTTTTTATATATATTTTAAGACCATAAAAATCTTTTGTAACCGAAAGTTATCTTAAAATTGAATATGACAGAAGCAAAATAGGACACAACATGGGATATATACGGAATATACGTCTGCGTTATTTTATTTCAAAATGTGATTTGAGAAATAGAACAATTTGGGGCAGAACGTGAAAAGAATCTAGGTATTTTTTATTATGGCCTAATGATATGAAACCTCTTGCAAAAATTTTATTGGGAACATATCAGAAATATCCCAGAGAACAGCCAGTGTTCCAGTCTCTAGTGATATATTTTACTCTGCTTAAGATTGTTTTGTTATACATGTTCTACAATGGAGAATGTTTTCCTGAATGTTGTTTTATGTTTACTTTTATTTTTCCTTGTTTTTTTTATATACATATTCTGTTTATGAAATTATAAAGCTTATAAAATGGGTCGATGACGTATGTCTTGTCAAAACAACAACGGTTACCCTTTCCTTCTTTATAAATGAATGGCATTATAAGGCATTGTTAAATATGCTGTGTAATATCTTGTTCACATGATGGACCAAAAAAATGTAACAACTACACAAGATTATTTTCGCTATATACTAAGTTAAAAAAAATAGTGTCTTGGCATTAAAAGTGAATCCTTGCATTAAAAATGATTTTCAATGGCTTTGGTGATTAACTTTGCCTATGCATATATGTAATCATTACAGTTAACTGTTTATGACCAAATAGTAATATGTAATTCTCAATTGTTAAATTTGTTTTTTTCATATCTTATCCCTTTTAATGTGTTGGTGCTAATAATGTTGATGTTTTTGTTTTTTAATTAACTTCCAGTAATATATGAATTACAATTAACTAAATTTTAATTTTATAAGATAGAATTTTACTGTACCTATTTGTTTAGCAATACCTGATAAGATGTATCTGTGTGTGACACCAGTATAATGAAATGTTTAATGTATAATCATTTACCATGTGCCAGAATTTGAAGTTAAGCTAATGCCTTGTTTTTTGTTTATACTTATTGTGTTAAGGATGTAACATTAAATCATTAAGCTTATGAAATGGGTTCATGTCAAAGTCTTGTCAAACTAACAACAGTTTTTCTTTGTAGTAATGTCAGACCAACAACAGTTACTTTTTCTTGTTTATATATGTATGTTATTTTAAGAGATTTTGCATTGTTAAATTATGATGTGACGGATTGTGTAATATCTTGTTATGATGATAAGACCAAACAAATGTAACAACTGCACACAAACATTAAATAGAATGTATTTCTACTTATCTATGTATATATCTGCATTACAATCCTAAAACAGATTAATTAAAAAGAAGTTGTTTAACAAAACTACAATTAAAAATGATCCAAGTCATTTTTATATTCCCAGCAAACTTGTTTGGGGGTATATAGGAATCACCCTGTCCGTCGGTCTCTGTCCATCTGTCTGTCTGTCTGTCCACATCCCTTGTAAGTGCAACTCCTCCTAAACCGCTTGATGAAATTTAATGGAACCTAGCATAAAGGATGTACGTTATATGTAGATGTGCATAAAGGATTTTTATTGACCTCGGATATCATTAAGGGGAGATAATTGGACTTGAAAGCGAAGAGGGGGGTATCCCTTTGTGAACCTGCTCACAGTCCACACTTGTTTGCTCAGTCATAGTGAGTTTTTGCAATCTTTTTGCGTACACCAGTTTGACAGTATTTAAACTTATTATGGGCTGTTGATATGAAACTTCATGCACACATTTTATAAGGGAACAGACCAGAAATATTCGGGATAACAGCTAGTGTTCTTGTCTCTAAAGTTAAGATTGTTTTGTGGTGACATTTTACGAGAAGGTCTTCCTGAATGTGCTTTTGTGTTTGTGCTGTTAACTTTTATTTTTCCATGTTTTTTGTTTTATGGATGTAACAGGAAATCATGATGCACATGAAATGGGTCGATGACACTGAGTGTTGTCAAACCAACAACAGTTACTGTTCCTTGTTTATAAATGTATGGCATTATACAGAATAAGCATTGTTAAGTATGCTGTGTAATATCTTGATATGATGTTGAGACCAAACAAATTTAAGAACTGCAAATTTTTGCTATATAATAAAAGAATGTTTTCTTGACATTAAAATTAAAATTGATTTTCAATGGCTTGATATGATTAACTTTGCCAATGCGTATATTCAAAGTAAATTGTTTATGACCTAATAGTAATATGTAATTCTTGATTCTTAAATCTCAAATTTGTCTGCATATCTATTCCCTTTTCATTTGTTGCTGCTAATAATGTTGTATTTGTTTTGTTTTTAATTAAATCCAATAATATATAAAGAACAATAAACTAAATGTAAACTTTATAATACAATTTACTGTCCTCTTTCTTATAACTCTATCTGTTGATGACCACATAGTAACATTTTATACATGATTATTAAATTTAAAGGTGATAATCTCAAATCTGCATATCTAACCTCTTAATGTGTTGGTGCTAATAATGTTGATTTTGTTCTTTTGTTTTAAATAACTTCCAAATTACAATAAACCTAATGTTAATTTTATAAGATAGAATTTACTGTACATATATTTTTGGTAATACCTGATCCAATTGAAGTGTGTGTGACGTCTGTATAATAAAATGTGTAATGTATAATCATTTACTATTTGCCATAATTTGTATTTACTGATCATCCTATGACAGATTATTAACTGCCTTCTATTGTCATCAGTCAGCTCTGACTCCACCAGATTTACATCACTATCCAGTACAGGTACCTCAATCTAATTAAAATTAAATTTTGCAATGCCACACAGTGACCAGTATCAAAAAGAGGTGAGCAAATGAAAGGTTTAACTTTAGTTAGATTTAAAATTTACTCTGTATGATACCAGTTGATGCAAAATACTCACTCAATTTAATGTTCTTGCAACATGTCGTTCCATGAATTGAACTTTAACCTATGACTTCTTATGTACAACACTCACCAGGCTGATCAGATGATCTTATAGACAAAATATGAGTATTATACACGGCTAGTTACGGTACTGTCAAGTTACCAAGGAGATTCAGCATAGTTAAAAGTTAATTAACAGGATGCATGGAAAATGTTCAATTTGCATTAAATGTTATTTACAATAGTTTTTTGATTTTTAAAACTTCAGAATTTCCAAATGTTAACTGTTGCATTATTTAGAACTTTGTTACAATTTTAAAATATTTATATATATACTATGCTGTTTTGTATTTTCTAATTTTTAAATTAATTAAAAAACAATAAATAGAATGTATTTCTACTTATCTATCTTTATGTCTGCATAACAATCCTAAAACTGACAAATTACAAAGGAGTTGTTATACAAAACTTCAATTAAAAATGATCCAAGTCATTTTTGTCCCTACAGCAACACGACAGAGGGAGTAATAAGACTTTGACCAATGATAGATCATGTGGATGCATCTCCTCTGAAACCGCTTGAAAGATTGTGTGCTATTTGGTAGGATTAATTGTTGCGATGTGCATACTCTACCGTTATTTTGATTGGTCAAATTTATGTAGGAGTTATGTGACTTTTATTATTTCAGCAATATAATGCAACGGTAGATCTTGTGGATGCATCTCCTCTGAAACCGCTGTTACAAATTGCTTTGAATTTTGGTATTTGATATTTGGATGATGTCTTTGTGTAGATGTGCATACTCTACCGTCATTTTGATTTGTCAATTTTTAGGACTTATGGAACTGACCATTTCAGCATTATAATACAATGGTTGATCTTGTGGGTGCATCTCTGAAACCGTTCAGTGGATTGCTTTGATATTTAATGGTAATTATTATGATGTGTAGATGTGCATATTTTGCAACCATTTTGATTTGTCAAATTGTTTAGGAGTCATGTAGTTTATTTTAGCTCTTCCCAAATACCTGTCTGAACAGTTCTAATATTACATGCTTACTATTTTTTCCCGAAACTAAATGTATAACAAGTTGTATCCATTTTATTTGTATACACCTTTTAGGCAATTCGATATTACAGCGGTGGCTAGGGACAGTTGGCTAATTGTAGCAGCTTGCCCTTGTTAGCCTTGATTATAACCAGCCAACCTCCAAACAATATGGTCTCATAAAGATGAGGAGGTTAACATGCAGTCTGTAACAACTTGCCCTTGTTAGCTCAGTCACTGCATGTGAGTATTTAATCTTAAATCAGTAATAAAGTATGTTTTAGAGAATATGTTTCAATACTGCCAAACTGTGGGACATGATTCAAATACTCACTACGACTGAGCTAACAAGGGAAAGTTGCTGCAGACTATTTATAATGGACAGTTCTGCAGAATATGTTGATTATGCTTTCTTTGGTCCAGAATTAAAAGTATATCTCGTCTACAAATTGGAAACAATGTTACACGAATATTCTCAAGTAAAAATGATTCTTTGAAGATTATATCTTAGGATTTGCCATTACCGACATGGTAGCTGTTACAGATAATCAAACGTAGGGTACTTTGCATAGACATTTTTGCTGGTGAAAACTACTTTATTTGTATGCATAATGTATGAGTCATATCTGCATCATATAACGTTGTTTAATTACTTGTACATCTTTGTAAATTTTAAGCAATATTCGAATTCGATATGCCCTTTAAAAATTTATATCTTGGATGTTTTTTGGCGTGTTGCTAAGTAATTCCGCTGCTTGTTAACTGTCAGCACCTGATGAATCACCAGAGTAGTATAAACAAATATGTTGCTCAACTGTACATAATATTACCATCAAAATTGAACATGAAATAATAGCTTATCATTTTCCAACTGCAGTGTGTCTGTCACAGATTACAATAAAATGTTAACTTCTCTTTTTATTTTTGTTGAAAACTGTTCCAATTCGAAGAAGTTTGATGAATTGTATCGAGTATCAAAGGTTGGAATAGGTAGACTTTATATATCTGCATGAAATTTTTTGTAAAGGTCTGGGAGAATGTGAATAGCCACTGGAAATTTGGTTAAGATGCAAAGGGAAATTGCAGTGTAGTTACGATCTGTGGCATGAGTGGAAGTTATCTTAATTTTAACTTTTGCAATATATTGGTATTTTAAATCTATTATTAATTAATAATACAAAATCGAATTATAACACCTTCTTCGTAGCCACATTCAAACCTTATGATGTTTAGTTATCATATATTTTCAACAAGAAAAATTATTTGTATGATTTGTGATTCTATTAGACATATTTTGACCATATATATCAAGCTATATCGCCTTATAAAAAATAGGTAACACTGAGCCTATAATGTTTAGCAAATTCTTTTAATGAGTTGAGAATACGTTTAACACAAATCACTTCATACGTCATTATCAGAAATTGACGGAAGGGTAAGCAACTCCAGTTTCACGCGTGGCAACCGTCGTATCAGTTAAGTTAAAATCGACTAACTAGACATATCCTGGGGTAGTCATAATCCATTAAGAATACGGGAAAAAGGTTACGACAAACGGAACAAATCAGTGGTCATTTGTGGCACGTACGGTCAAGAGAGTAATGATGACGACCGTGTTGACGTCAATCACGCTACCGTGAACCCCTGGTTAAAAGCTGACAGTGACACCATCTATTTTTTCAAAATAAACATTTTGCCTTGACTCTCTTAACTGATTGCCGTTAATTTCACATCAAATTAATTATGCGTGAAAGCACTTTAAATGTTGTTGTACTCCAGGTTCAGAAATGTTTACCTCTATCATAGAGATCGTTATTAACAGGGCATGCATCGAAGAATATTAAGATCTCATCTGTACATCGAAATTCCAATGAAAATGGTTCATTAAATAAGTGTTTACAAAAAAAAATTGAAAACTGATAAATCATTGATCAGCTGCTAAAATAACTGGTTTACCTGCAAAATACACGTATTTTAGGGTCTTGTTAAAGTAACCACAAAAAGCAGTCAAAGAGGACAGTACCAAGCTAATCTTAGGAATCTAATACTGAAGTTTGCTTTAGGAATAAGAGTTTAAGCAAGCTTCAGTAGTTTCAAAGTCTCTATAACGACTCTCTACAGGGTTTACTTTTTTTTTCGTGGAATTCGTGCATGTTTGTTCTTGTTTCAGGTTTTACGGAGTATTAAACCTCAAACAATTTTCATTTATATGACGACATTAAGTTTTTATTCGACTTGGTGTAATTTTTTCGTTTTAATCAAACAAAAAAAACATGAATATGCTTTGGATATATTTAAAAAAAACATCACAGATTGTTAACATCTGATATATTTATCATTTTAGCATCAGATACTTACATTTGACTCCTTCTTTGTGACAAAGTTTAACTTTTGTTTTAATTATCAGATTTTCATTAACTAAACAGACAATTAAATGTTGCCTCGGCTTCATTGTTTGTTCCTTCCTCATAAGCACGAACTTTGATTTCGGTATATCCAAAGGACACTTCAATAATGATTGGACGGTTTTTGCCTTTTGAAATATCCGGAAGGGAAACTGAAAGGTCTCCGAGTCTGCGCACACCTTTGTCAATTGTATACATTGGACACTCACTCGTACTTTCATACATTTCAATGCTTGCTTCAGTATCTGTGGCCCGAGTTGGTAAACTTCTCTGTTCGAAAACGGTCTTTCCGACTATAATAGGATGCCCTTTTTGAACTATAGGCTGAAAAATGTCCGTGCACATAGCACGTCCGTCATAATACATTCTCAGCTTGTCCGGGTGTACCTTATCATTGAAGGGTTTGTTTACACTTATGCCATAAGTTCGTGGAGAAATTCTCTCAGAAATTAGATAAGGATTATGCCCAAATATCACAGCTCCTTTCATAATAGCATTTACAGCGTCTTTTGGACAAATCACATTGTATTTTTTGAACTCAGCAATAATACGCTCACTTAAAACAGACGAATCAGAGAAGCCACCGACCATGAGAATAGTTCGTATATCTTTCCTGCTAAGCTGGGATTCGTTAAGTAAGTATTTAACATGCTTCACAATGGAATCCACTGGATTTTTGAAGAAGGCTTTTACTAGTTGATGGTCAAATCTTAATCTATCTTTTTTAACTTTAACAGAATCGGCATAGCGAGATTTTTTTAATCCCTCCTCAACCGACGAGTATTTTTTAGCAAGCTGATATTTGGTGAACAGTGAACTTGGAAATGGTATTGTGGTCTGGTCATCAGCTGTAGCGTGCACACTTTTCTTCTTTGCTTCAAACCTTCTTTCTATTTCAAGTACATCCTCTGGGTCTTCGAGTGCATATTCCTGCCAAACGTCGCGTCCGAATAAATCCTGTAGAAATGTTATATACTGCTTGTCAACATATGTTCCTCCCCATGGTCCTCCTGTCGGTCGCTCGAGCTCACGGAGATCACCATCGTTTTGAATTTGATAGGCTGTTATGTCGACAGTACCGCCTATAACGAAATATTGACAGTAACAATCAGATGAGAAATCTTATGAAAATTCATTAAATCGAACAGGGTTTTCTGCATACCGATATGGGGAAACACCATTCACGAACCATGATATCAAGCTTTAGTCAGAAACGTAGGTTATGAAGCGAGACAAATGTTTTATTTCATGTGATGCGGCTAATATCCTACAATATAGACGTGTAGTAAGCTTTATTATCTAGCGTATTTCATTCAAGGTTTATATCATCTACTCAATATACGAACAACTAACTTTTGGTCACATTATTTCTTGCAGGTTTACATTGTCACGTCAGCAAGTTATGGCCAATGTCGTGATATTTGTACGGACATTATGGCGTTGTATAATAAGCATATCAGTATAATATAGTTCAGAAGCATATAAACGTTCAATAGGCAATCACAATCCGATATATTATCACAATTCTAGGCATGTAACTAGTTAAAATGAATGCATTATTATAGTCTTATCCCAAATTCCACCCGATTTGCAGGTAAACCACGCTACCTTTACGAATACCAACCCTATCTGATGAATACCACGCCTCTATGAATATCACTTTAATCTGTCCGCTTTTGACTGAACGTTACTTCCGCTCACCAAGAACTTTATCGTGGGAGAAGGTAAATGAAGAAAAATAGTAAGGAAACTGACTGAATAACAAGATTGTAATGTTAAGGGACGATTACAAATATGGATTTAGACAAAGATATAAAACACGAAACAAAAACAGTGAACACTTGGGAGCACTTAGGTACTCTGACGAGTATGCAGTGCCGCCTCTAATTAGGTAACCGTTGAGTTAATCAGTCATATCTAGGAAAAAATCAAATCCAGGAATAGGAAAGACTACCTATCACTTAGCTAAAATGTCAGATTATAGCCATTTGTCCAATAACACTTGTGTCGTCGTTTATACTAAAAAGGTTTTCAATATTAATAAATTGTGTACTGCCCATGACATTTTAACAATGTCTGACATCCCGGTTATAATATAGAATCGTCTGTGTAGTCCTGTGACAAAATATGCGTATTCTTTACATTATGAGTCACTATAACTGACTGGTGGTATATGATATCCATCCATTTTTATCAACAAACCAACTCATATATTACAGTTGGAAGCCGGAGGTTTGGCATGCCATAAAACCTGGATTAACACACCATTTCTCAGAAGTTGAAATGCCTGCTCCACAAACCATTGCTGTAATTTTTGGTAGTTATTTTTGCGGATTGTCTTTGTTGATAGTTGGTGTTCTGTATTTTGTTATGACCTTCATCAGTTATATACGTCTACAAATTAAGCCCAACACTGTTAGAATTAGATTTTTAACACTGTCAAATTTTAATTTACCTTCAGCATGATTCGAAATCACACCGTTGTGACACTGTGGCACCAAATCGCCTGCATTATGTCCAGCGGTCTAGACCCCTCGGCTAAATTCGCTATATATAAATATAGCTTCATTAACCGGGGTGAATCGTAGACATAGGCATATTAGTAGGCTGTTTACAAACAATTTACTGAAACATATTTTAGGCATACCTCCACAATCTAAAACCATAAACTGTTGTCCTGGTTCAAACGATGACAACGAACTGGAATCTGCTCCTCCTTTCTTCTGTACAGTTAACTCTTTACAGTAAATGGCCGCCGCTTCCGGTTCATAAGCAAGTGTCAACATTTCGTCCGGAATACCTGCCTGAATTCAATCAAATTTTTAAAACATTATTTCACAACCAATGAAAACAATACCGCGGCAGAAGGTGAAAAGGGATACACAAAAATGAATGGTCTGAAATCTAGAAGAAGTAAAGCCTTTAGAAAATTGAAACGTGAAAATTAACGCTTTGCTTTCTTTACAGGAATGCAAGGTAAGCATGTTTAACAGTTCAGCAATATCACGGCCACCTGTTTTCTTAGTAAGGGAGAAAAAGAATGCTTCATGGAAAATACTATTATTGTAACACCATATACACATGTAAATCAACATGGATTGTTACTTTACATTTTTAATATAAATATAATTTAAATAATTTTCACACAAGATTTGTGGGCAAAGGTGATTCTATGGTCGAAGTAGATTGTACTACTAAGTTCAGGAAAGTTTTGCTATCCTCGACTGGCTGGGATTGATGTTTTTATGCAAGTCATAGGTTCTCAGAAAAACGAAGAAAAGAAAGCAGCGTGGGTTAACAGTAAAAACACAATAAACTAAACTTTAAGCTTTTGGGATTTTTGAACATTCAATATACAATAGACAATTTATTAAAAGAGATGGAAAGAATTTATTTTAAGATGGAACTTCCATAATCAAATAGGTTATGATATTAAGTTCATACTTGACCAAGTCACCTATAACAGTATTGATATATTTTCAACAAATTTTTGTCATTATTGTTAATTAAATGATTGCATTAAACACTAACATTTTATCCGCTACATGCAGCATACGACATGTCAAATAAATTAACTTGTTAAGCACTAAAGCTTCGCATATCAAACTACACTCAGTCTGATATCTAGTCGATTTGCCATTGTTTACATGTAAATGTTCTCAAAGCATCCACTAGATTCACATTTACAGTTCAAGAAAAGATGCACTTTTCCCAAACAAATTTTATCTTACCATTTTTGCCGACTCCCGCATGAACTGTTTAGCTCTGTCTTCCCAAATAGCTGGAACGGTTAGTACAAAATGAACGTCTCCTGGTTCTAGTTTAAACCCTCTATTTTGCGAACTTTGCAGAAAATGGTCTTTTAAATACTTTATGGATTCTGATATAACAACCATGGCTGACATCGGTTTTCCTTGTTCATCCTCTACTTGTAGATCTTTAGTTATTTTGTCAGCTTTAGTCTGTAAATTAAGAAAGATGTCAATCTAAAATAATTAACAGATTTATCAATACAACATTCTAACTGTTTCGATGACAACGATTTCATTGGGGGAGATGTTTTGTTTTGTTTGTTTGTTGTTGTTGTTTTTTTTTAAAATATTTTGTTGTATTTTTTTAACTCAAGTAAACTGTAAAGTTCGCAACCGTTCGAGATACCGGTAGTAGTGTATGCTTCCACCTTTTGAAAGCGAAATGTGTACGGACAAGACAGACATAACTTTAATAATAGGTACAGCCATGCAAACATTCTGAACATTATATATAAAGAGGAGGTATTTCAAACTCACCAAAACACTCTTCTCCTCTCTAAACAGCCTCATTTTAAATCGTCTAAAATACCTCCATCCTTCAGCTTCTTCATCTTCCTGTAAGGTATGGTACTTAGATTCTGCCTCGTACCCGAACTTAGAAAACTTTTTATCCTTATCAAACAGTATCACTGTTGGTGTTTTAGACGTCACAAGTCCGTCTCCTGACTTCCAGTCATTATTGCTGTGAATTTGGGTGTGGTCTTTTTTATAATCATCCCGGTAAGAATAAGCGTAACCAGAGTAAGTCGTCCCAAAATCAATGGCGACAACAACTAGTGCTGAACCTTTCTTGTATTTTTTTGGATTCTACAATATATTGTATTAAAATTAATACAAAAAAAAATATTTATAATTAAATGGACTGCTCTGTTATTATGTTCACTGTTAGCCAATTGTCAACTGTACAGCGGGTTTGGGAGAAGGGTGCTAGACTGGGCTAGTCAATATTCCATATCCACCGTGGTCCTCAAATCCAATTTTTATCTTATTTGGTAATAAACAAAAAAATGGAAACATAATTAACATTTTATTTTTATTCTATCCGAATACCCCTGGAAGTTGTGTAATGTACGAATTTATATTTTTTTGAAAGTCACAAATTTTACATGCATATTTTATAAGCAGTAAGTAATGTATTTGATTTAGTTGGTAAGTGCAGAGCAGTGGACAAGGTAATTACTTATATGTTCGTTTTTTTGTTGGAATGGGCGTTAACACCATTTTATAAATTCTTTTCAGGAGGTAAAATGATTGCGTTTAGTTTTAATTGAGGAAAGAAGCCAACATAAACTTCTGCAGGAAAGTTGACAACCATTGTCAATAATTATGATAATGTCAAAGAACACACTATGTACAACCTCCCCCCAATAGAGATTCGAATAAACAGCATGAACAGTGCCTCCTTGTTATCAATGACTACCTTGACCACTCGGCCACCATGGTGCCAGTGAGGACGGTAAATAACTGGTCAGAACCAAAACAAAACAAAAACGGGTGTTTTCTATGGGACCATGATTATAAAACGAAAATACAAAAACATGCATGATCTCGGTGAGTGTATCTATAGGTAGCTGTGTTTACAGATTTTATCTTAAAAATGAGTGTTTTATTGATAACATCCTTTAAATTTTATTGTTAAAATATGTAAAATTTTATACACCTGAGCTATTTTTTTTTACCTGTCATTGTTGAAGACCTTCTTAAACTACGTCATGAATATATTGTATAAATTACTTCCTGTTATGGTACAAACTAATATACTATAGGCTATTTTTAGAAAAAGAAAGAGCGTTAAATATTTCCTGAGTACTACACTTCCTTGAAACAAAACACGCATCATAAGGAAGATTTGGTAAGGATAACTATATTTCCTGACTCTAATTTTTCAAGGGGTAAATGATGGATAATTCTTAAGGCCATTCGATCTTAGTTATAAACAGGGGGGGGGGGGGGGATTTTTTGTTTTGAGCATTTTTACATGTCTGTTAATTGTTTGTTTTAAAAGTAGCAATTTTAAAACCATTAAAAATTGACATTGTTGTTAACTGTTATAATGAAAAAAAGATTGTTTGGCTGTTATAGATTTTTTCTGTGTTAGTAGTTAATTTATTTTATTCTACTATTAAATGTAATTGAGTCTTAATTCCTGTGCAGGGGGAATATACATAAGATCCCATGCTAGTTACTATGGAAACACTAATTAATTTATGCATTTTCTCGACGTATCGCCTTCAATGAGATTCTGTTGTTATTTGTTTGCTTGTTTGTTTGTTTGTTTGTTTTGTTTTGTTTTGTTTTGTTTTTTTTTTTTAACTTTGTTTTCTGTTTTCTCATGTCAATTGCCGTCATCTGTTATTATTGTTTTAAATTTTGTTATCTGTTTTGGGAAAAATAAAAAAAATACTATTATTAACCTGTTCCACCCCTCCTAAAACGAACGAAGCATATCTGGCCCAGTTCGTTGATTTGTACTACACGCATGTGGAAAAGTGTGGTGGAGTTTATCCAGACTTCCATTCCGCAAGATGTACAAGTCATTCCAAATTTAAATAAAATATTTTGCATAAGACAAACAAGAAGTCAATACCCACTCGCTCTTTCTTAGCTTTTAATTTAAACTCGTTTTACATTTTTATTCACCTGACTGAACATCAAAAGAACTGGTAAATTTACTTAAAGCAGTTCATCTGTAAATATTTTACATTTATATTTTATGTAGTGAGACATGCAGAAAAATAAATAAAAATGAATGAATATTTATTTTTTATTTGTTGTACATAACAGTGGAATTTTACCGTTTTTGGCGAGTCTATCAATAAAAGGTGCGTTCGGAAATGACTATAAGAGAGTTTGTTATGTACAGAGGACGTCATACATGTCATTGTCTACAATCCCTCCATCACTATGTACTCATCTGATCTTTGCCTTTGCTGAAGTTAATGACTTAGGAAACCTTGTACCTGTTCACCAGTCTGATGTTGCTGCGTATAAAGAATTAATTTCAATGAAGGGAACGAATCCTGATCTCCGCGTCATGATTTCTGTTCAAGAAGGATTCGATGTGGTCTTATCTGCCAATACTAGTGTAAAAAATAGGTAGGTATCATATGCATTCTAATAAGGGGGCAGGGTGTGGGCGGAATAACGACGGGAAGCAAGTACACGCACACCGGGGGAGCGAGAATACCAGTCTATTGTAAATAAGATTAGATGCAAGGGTCAGATGGCCAGGTGTGGTTCAACCCACAGCTCTATTGTGTTCTTTTTCCGTAGCGGAAAGTTGGAAAGAATTCGATTTTATAAGTGTAAGTACTTTTCATCTATCCATTTACACACGTCTCGTTTGTTTGAACCAGATTTTTTACGCCACTTTCTGGAATTCACAGCTATACTATTACATCCCGTACTTATTGGATGCGTCGAGATTGGGCTTTTAAAACAAGTGTTGACGCATTGGTTATCAATAAAACTTAAAACATAGATAGCTTGGCAACCGACGCTCCGAAATATCAGTTGAATTAGATTTTTCGTTTTTATAGGATTTGAAGCCACTTTTAGAAGCTTTGCAGCTTTATCGTGGCGTCCAGTTTACATATGGATGTAGCCGGAATACCTGGTGAAAACCAGCGATACTTTAAAAATCCAGACCAACCAGCTAATCTTGTAACAGAGAAATACAATTAATTTTATATATTTATTTATTTGCAAAACATAAACCCTGACGGGTTCAGCAAATACAAAAGAACTTACAAACAGAACACATCTAGAGAACAAAATGATTGAACGTGTAAATGAATTATATATAGTTATAACAGATACTAGTGACGCAGTCTTGCAATGGTCATAATAAACCTATAAACTTGCATATACTTGTCGTTAAATGAAGATAATAACAAAATACCGTCTAAAAAGACAAGCCACAAATCAAAATGCAAGAAACCGGCAAACTGGAGAGCCAACAACCAAAAACTAGCTACTACAGTAATGGTCCTGATTTGGCTCGTAACATCAATTATTTACTCATATTTAATTGGTTAAATTTACGAATGCACTTTCTTTTCAGCTTTGCTGAAAGTGCAGTTACTTTTTTGAAAGAGTTTGGTTTTGATGGACTTGATCTGGACTGGGAACCAGCATTCCCCCTTAAGCCATTCAAAGTAAATGCATATGCTGAATTAATATCGGTAAGTCAGAATCTTTTGTTCTCTTTGGACTTCCCTTTTGATTTTTAGAACATACTTAAAACAATTAACATTGATTTCGAAGTTTTGAAGATGTCCTCAAAAATATAAAATATGTTTGCCATGATATAGCTTTAAATTGATGAAAATTGCGTTCAACCACGTGCATTAAAAGTATAAGCACTCAATTTACCTGATTACGCTCCATGGTTGAATGTGTTATTGTAGTGTTCTTTAACCAAATACCTCGTTCTTAGCGGTGAGTGTTTGTTGCTTTATGCCACGTCGGCCTATTTTGCATCAATATCTGCGAGACAGTTTCAATAGTATACCGTATTTACCTAACATTAGGTAGCCAGTACAAATATTAATATGGTTTCATCAGAATGGGCTCAAACTCACAAAGTTCAGCTGAGAGGTTTGATCTTCACGGCTATATGTCACAAAGTTAGTTAACATGCTAGATACCCTCACAACATGAGAGGCTTGATCAGCACGGAGTGCAATCGAAAGTTTAAAGCTTTGTTTCATAAAGCTTTCGTGCTTGATTCGAATAGGAAAAATTGGCTCTTAAATGACAAATTAGTTGCATATTTTCATTAAACATTTATTAAAGTTGCCAGGTGTGAATTGTAAAACATATTGACTACTAACATAAAAAATATGCCACTTAAATGTTCTGCCAGTGTATAGAAGGGTGGTTAACTTACATTTCAAACTTGTTACTTATGTATATGAATGACCCGTATACTTTGTTTAATTATTTCAGATAATGAAAAAATGGATAAATGCTTCAAGTACAAAAGCGTCACCATTTTTGTTATCTGCAGCATTGTACAGCAACATAACCAAGGCAATCTACATGTATAACATAACACAGCTGGGAGAGTAAGTACTGAATGGCTCAAATATGTATAACATAACACAGCTAGGTTAGTAAGTACTGAATGGCTAAACATGTATAACATAACACAGCTCGGCGAGTAAGTACTGAATGGCTAAACATGTATAACATAACACAGTTCGGCGAGTAAGTACTGAATGGCTCAAACATGTATAACATAACACAGCTTGGCGAGTAAGTACTGAATGGCTCAAACATGTATAACATAACACAGCTTGGCGAGTAAGTACTGGATGGCTCAAACATGTATAACATAACACAGCTCGGCGAGTAAGTACTGAATGGCTAAACATGTATAACATAACACAGCTTGGCGAGTAAGTACTGGATGGCTAAACATGTATAACATAACACAGTTCGGCGAGTAAGTACTGAATGGCCCAAACATGTATAACATAACACAGCTTGGCGAGTAAGTACTGGATGGCTAAACATGTATAACATAACACAGCTCGGCGAGTAAGTACTGAATGGCTAAACATGTATAACATAACACAGTTCGGCGAGTAAATACTGAATGGCTAAACATGTATAACATAACACAGCTTGGCGAGTAAGTACTGGATGGCTCAAACATGTATAACATAACACAGCTCGGCGAGTAAGTACTGAATGGCTCAAACATGTATAACATAACACAGCTTGGCGAGTAAGTACTGGATGGCTCAAACATGTATAACATAACACAGCTCGGCGAGTAAGTACTGAATGGCTAAACATGTATAACATAACACAGCTTGGCGAGTAATTACTGAATGGCTAAACATATATAACATAACACAGTTCGGCGAGTAAGTACTGAATGGCTACACATGTATAACATAACACAGTTCGGCGAGTAAGTACTGAATGGCTCAAACATGTATAACATAACACAGCTCGGCGAGTAAGTACTGAATGGCTAAACATGTATAACATAACACAGCTTGGCAAGGTAAGTACTGAATGGCTAAAACATGTATAACATAACACAGCTCGGCGAGTAAGTACTGAATGGCTAAACATGTATAACATAACACAGCACGGCGAGTAAGTACTGAATGGCTCAAACATGTATAACATAACACAGCTTGGCGAGTAAGTACTGAATGGCTAAACATGTATAACATAACACAGCTTGGCAAGGTAAGTACTGAATGGCTAAAACATGTATAACATAACACAGCTCGGCGAGTAAGTACTGAATGGCTAAACATGTATAACATAACACAGCTCGGCGAGTAAGTACTGGATGGCTAAACATGTATAACATAACACAGCTCGGCGAGTAAGTACTGAATGGCTAAACATGTATAACATAACACAGCTCGGCGAGTAAGTACTGAATGGCTAAACATGTATAACATAACACAGCTTGGCGAGTAAGTACTGAATGGCTAAACATGTATAACATAACACAGCTCGGCGAGTAAGTACTGAATGGCTAAAACATGTATAACATAACACAGCTCGGCGAGTAAGTACTGGATGGCCCAAACATGTATAACATAACACAGCTCGGCGAGTAAGTACTGAATGGCTCAAACATGTATAACATAACACAGCTTGGCGAGTAAGTACTGAATGGCCCAAACATGTATAACATAACACAGCTCGGCGAGTAAGTACTGAATGGCTAAACATGTATAACATAACACAGCTCGGCGAGTAAGTACTGAATGGCTCAAACATGTATAACATAACACAGCTAGGCGAGTAAGTACTGAATGGCTCAAACATGTATAACATAACACAGCTTGGCGAGTAAGTACTGAATGGCTAAACTTGTATAACATAACACAGCTTGGCGAGTAAGTACTGGATGGCTAAACATGTATAACATAACACAGTTCGGCGAGTAAGTACTGAATGGCCCAAACATGTATAACATAACACAGCTTGGCGAGTAAGTACTGGATGGCTAAACATGTATAACATAACACAGCTCGGCGAGTAAGTACTGAATGGCTAACATGTATAACAACACAGCTCGGCGAGTAAGTACTGAATATATCAAACATGTATAACATAACACAGCTCGGCGAGTAAGTACTGAATGGCTAACATGTATAACAACACAGCTCGGCGAGTAAGTACTGGATGGCTCAAACATGTATAACATAACACAGCTAGACGAGTAAGTACTGAATGGCTCAAACATGTATAACATAACACAGCTCGGCGAGTAAATACTGAATGGCTTACATGTATAACAACACAGCTCGGCGAGTAAGTACTGAATGGCTCAAACATGTATAACATAACACAGCTCGGCGAGTAAGTACTGAATGGCTCAAACATGTATAACATAACACAGCTTGGCGAGTAAGTACTGGATGGCTCAAACATGTATAACATAACACAGCTCGGCGAGTAAGTACTGAATGGCTCAAACATGTATAACATAACACAGCTCGGCGAGTAAATACTGAATGGCTCAAACATGTATAACATAACACAGCTCGGCGAGTAAGTACTGAATGGCTCAAACATGTATAACATAACACAGCTCGGCGAGTAAGTACTGAATGGCTCAAACATGTATAACATAACACAGCTTGGCGAGTAAGTACTGGATGGCTAATTATGTATAACATAACACAGCTTGGCGAGTAAGTACTGAATGGCTGAACATGTATAACATAACACAGCTCAGCGAGTAAGTACTGAATGGCTAAACATGTATAACATAACACAGCTTGGCGAGTAAGTACTGAATGGCTGAACATGTATAACATAACACAGCTCAGCGAGTAAGTACTGAATGGCTAAACATGTATAACATAACACAGCTTGGCGAGTAAGTACTGAATGGCTGAACATGTATAACATAACACAGCTCAGCGAGTAAGTACTGAATGGCTCAAACATGTATAACATAACACAGCTTGGCGAGTAAGTACTGGATGGCTAAACATGTATAACACAACACAGCTTGGCGAGTAAGTACTGGATGGCTAAACATGTATAACATAACACAGCTCAGCGAGTAAGTACTGAATGGCTCAAACATGTATAACATAACACAGCTCGGCGAGTAAGTACTGAATGGCTCAAACATGTATAACATAACACAGCTTGGCGAGTAAGTACTGGATGGCTAAACATGTATAACATAACACAGCTCGGCGAGTAAGTACTGAATGGCTGAAACATGTATAACATAACACAGCTTGGCGAGTAAGTACTGGATGGCTAAACATGTATAACACAACACAGCTTGGCGAGTAAGTACTGGATGGCTAAACATGTATAACATAACACAGCTCAGCGAGTAAGTACTGAATGGCTGAAACATGTATAACATAACACAGCTTGCCGAGTAAGTACTGAATGGCTAAACATGTATAACATAACACAGCTCGGCGAGTAAGTACTGAATGGCTCAAACATGTATAACATAACACAGCTTGGCGAGTAAGTACTGAATGGCTTACATGTATAACAACACAGCTCGGCGAGTAAGTACTGAATGGCTAACATGTATAACAACACAGCTCGGCGAGTAAGTACTGAATGGCTCAAACATGTATAACATAACACAGCTCAGCGAGTAAGTACTGAATGGCTCAAACATGTATAACATAACACAGCTCGGCGAGTAAGTACTGAATGGCTAAACATGTATAACATAACACAGCTTGGCGAGTAAATACTGAATGGCTGGAACATGTATAACATAACACAGCTTGGCGAGTAAGTACTGAATGGCTCAAACATGTATAACATAACACAGCTCGGCGAGTAAGTACTGAATGGCTATAACATGTAGAACATAACACAGCTTGGCGAGTAAGTACTGAATGGCTAAACATGTATAACATAACACAGCTCGGCGAGTAAATACTGGATGGCTGAAACATGTATAACATAACACAGCTTGGCGAGTAAGTACTGAATGGCTAAACATGTATAACATAACACAGCTCGGGGAGTAAGTACTGAATGGCTCAAACATGTATAACATAACACAGCACGGCGAGTAAGTACTGAATGGCTCAAACATGTATAACATAACACAGCTTGGCGAGTAAGTACTGAATGGCTGAAACATGTATAACATAACACAGCTCGGCGAGTAAGTACTGAATGGCAGAAACATGTATAACATAACACAGCTTGGCGAGTAAGTACTGAATGGCTGAAACATGTATAACATAACACAGCTTGGCGAGTAAGTACTGAATGGCTAAACATGTATAACATAACACAGCACGGCGAGTAAGTACTGAATGGCTATAACATGTAGAACATAACACAGCTTGGCGAGTAAGTACTGAATGGCTAAACATGTATAACATAACACAGCTTGGCGAGTAAGTACTGAATGGCTAAACATGTATAACATAACACAGCTTGGCGAGTAAGTACTGAATGGCTAAACATATATAACATAACACAGCTCGGCGAGTAAGTACTGAATGGCTAAACTTGTATAACATAACACAGCTTGGCGAGTAAGTACTGAATGGCTCAAACATGTATAACATAACACAGCATGGCGAGTAAGTACTGAATGGCTCAAACATGTATAACATAACACAGCTTGGCGAGTAAGTACTGGATGGCTGAAACATGTATAACATAACACAGCTTGGCGAGTAAGTACTGAATGGCTAAACTTGTATAACATAACACAGCTTGGCGAGTAAGTACTGAATGGCTCAAACATGTATAACATAACACAGCTTGGCGAGTAAGTACTGAATGGCTCAAACATGTGTAACATAACACAGCTCGGCGAGTAAGTACTGAACGGCTGAAACATGTGTAACATAACACAGCTTGGCGAGTAAGTACTGAATGGCTAAACATGTGTAACATAACACAGCTCGGCGAGTAAGTACTGAATGGCTGAAACATGTGTAACATAACACAGCTCGGCGAGTAAGTACTGAATGGCTGAAACATGTGTAACATAACACAGCTCGGCGAGTAAGTACTGAATGGCTGAAACATGTGTAACATAACACAGCTTGGCGAGTAAGTACTGAATGGCTGAAACATGTGTAACATAACACAGCTCGGCGAGTAAGTACTGAATGGCTCAAACATGTATAACATAACACAGCTTGGCGAGTAAGTACTGAATGGCTAAACATGTATAACATAACACAGCTCGGCGAGTAAGTACTGAATGGCTAAACATGTATAACATAACACAGCACGGCGAGTAAGTACTGAATGGCTCAAACATGTATAACATAACACAGCTTGGCGAGTAAGTACTGAATGGCTAAACATGTATAACATAACACAGCTCGGCGAGTAAGTACTGGATGGCTAAAACATGTATAACATAACACAGCTCGGCGAGTAAATACTGAATGGCTAAACATGTATAACATAACACAGCACTGCGAGTAAGTACTGAATGGCTCAAACATGTATAACATAACACAGCTTGGCGAGTAAGTACTGAATGGCTAAACATGTATAACATAACACAGCTCGGCGAGTAAGTACTGAATGGCTAAACATGTATAACACAACACAGCTCGGCGAGTAAGTACTGAATGGCTAAACATGTATAACATAACACAGCTTGGCGAGTAAGTACTGAATGGCCCAAACATGTATAACATAACACAGCTCGGCAAGTAAGTACTGAATGGCTAAACATGTATAACATAACACAGCTCGGCGAGTAAGTACTGAATGGCTAAACATGTATAACATAACACAGCTCGGCGAGTAAGTACTGAATGGCTAAACATGTATAACATAACACAGCTCGGCGAGTAAGTACTGAATGGCTATAACATGTATAACATAACACAGCTAGGTGAGTAAGTACTGGATGGCTATAACATGTATAACATAACACAGCTTGGTGAGTAAGTACTGGATGGCTATAACATGTATAACATAACACAGCTCGGCGAGTAAGTACTGAATGGCTGAAACATGTATATCATAACACAGCTCGGCGAGTAAGTACTGAATGGCTGAAACATGTATAACATAACACAGCTAGGCGAGTAAGTATTGAATGGCTGAAACATGTATAACATAACACAGCTAAGCGAGTAATTACTGAATAGCTAAATATGTATAACATAACACAGCTCAGCGAGTAAGTACTCAATGGCTAAACATGTATAACATAACACAGCTTGGCGAGTAAGTACTGAATGGTTCAACATGTATAACATAACATAGCTAGGCGAGTAAGTACTGAATGGCTTAACACGTATAACATAACACAGCTCGGAGAGTAAGTTAATGGCTAAACTTGTATAACATAACACAGCTCAGCGAGTAAGTACTGAATGGCTGAAACATGTATAACATAACACAGCTCGGCGAGTAAGTACTGAATGGCTGAAACATGTATAACATAACACAGCTTGCCGAGTAAGTACTGAATGGCTGAAACATGTATAACATAACACAGCTTTCCGAATAAGTACTGAATGGCTGAAACATGTATAACATAACACAGCTCGGCGAGTAAGTACTGGATGGCTAAACTTGTATAACATAACACAGCTAGGCGAGTAAGTACTGAATGGCTGAAACATGTATAACATAACACAGCTTGCCGAGTAAGTACTGAATGGCTGAAACATGTATAACATAACACAGCTCGGCGAGTAAGTACTGAATGGCTAAACTTGTATAACATAACACAGCTAGGCGAGTAAGTATTGAATGGCTGAAACATGTATAACATAACACAGCTTGCCGAGTAAGTACTGAATGGCTCAAACATGTATAACATAACACAACTCGGCGAGTAAGTACTGAATGGCTGAAACATGTATAACATAACACAGCTCGGCGAGTAAGTACTGAATGGCTGAAACATGTATAACATAACACAGCTCGGCGAGTAAGTACTGAATGGCTAAAACATGTATAACATAACACAGCTCTGCGAGTAAATACTGAATGGCTAAACATGTATAACATAACACAGCACTGCGAGTAAGTACTGAATGGCTCAAACATGTATAACATAACACAGCTTGGCGAGTAAGTACTGAATGGCTAAACATGTATAACATAACACAGCTCGGCGAGTAAGTACTGAATGGCTAAACATGTATAACATAACACAGCTCGGCGAGTAAGTACTGAATGGCTAAACATGTATAACATAACACAGCTTGGCGAGTAAGTACTGAATGGCCCAAACATGTATAACATAACACAGCTCGGCGAGTAAGTACTGAATGGCTAAACATGTATAACATAACACAGCTCGGCGAGTAAGTACTGAATGGCTAAACATGTATAACATAACACAGCTCGGCGAGTAAGTACTGAATGGCTAAACATGTATAACATAACACAGCTCGGCGAGTAAGTACTGAATGGCTATAACATGTATAACATAACACAGCTTGGCGAGTAAGTACTGAATGGCTAAACATGTATTACATAACACAGCTAGGTGAGTAAGTACTGGATGGCTATAACATGTATAACATAACACAGCTTGGTGAGTAAGTACTGGATGGCTATAACATGTATAACATAACACAGCTCGGCGAGTAAGTACTGAATGGCTGAAACATGTATATCATAACACAGCTCGGCGAGTAAGTACTGAATGGCTGAAACATGTATAACATAACACAGCTAGGCGAGTAAGTATTGAATGGCTGAAACATGTATAACATAACACAGCTAAGCGAGTAATTACTGAACAGCTAAATATGTATAACATAACACAGCTCAGCGAGTAAGTACTCAATGGCTAAACATGTATAACATAACACAGCTTGGCGAGTAAGTACTGAATGGTTCAACATGTATAACATAACATAGCTAGGCGAGTAAGTACTGAATGGCTTAACACGTATAACATAACACAGCTCGGAGAGTAAGTTAATGGCTAAACTTGTATAACATAACACAGCTCAGCGAGTAAGTACTGAATGGCTGAAACATGTATAACATAACACAGCTCGGCGAGTAAGTACTGAATGGCTGAAACATGTATAACATAACACAGCTTGCCGAGTAAGTACTGAATGGCTGAAACATGTATAACATAACACAGCTTGCCGAGTAAGTACTGAATGGCTGAAACATGTATAACATAACACAGCTCGGCGAGTAAGTACTGGATGGCTAAACTTGTATAACATAACACAGCTAGGCGAGTAAGTACTGAATGGCTGAAACATGTATAACATAACACAGCTTGCCGAGTAAGTACTGAATGGCTGAAACATGTATAACATAACACAGCTCGGCGAGTAAGTACTGAATGGCTAAACTTGTATAACATAACACAGCTAGGCGAGTAAGTATTGAATGGCTGAAACATGTATAACATAACACAGCTTGCCGAGTAAGTACTGAATGGCTCAAACATGTATAACATAACACAGCTCGGCGAGTAAGTACTGAATGGCTGAAACATGTATAACATAACACAGCTCGGCGAGTAAGTACTGAATGGCTGAAACATGTATAACATAACACAGCTCGGCGAGTAAGTACTGAATGGCTGAAACATGTATAACATAACACAGCTCGGCGAGTAAGTACTGAATGGCTAAAACATGTATAACATAACACAGCTCGGCGAGTAAGTACTGAATGGCTCAAACATGTATAACATAACACAGCTCGGCGAGTAAGTACTGAATGGCTAAAACATGTATAACATAACACAGCTCGGCGAGTAAGTACTGAATGGCTCAAACATGTATAACATAACACAGCTCGGCGAGTAAGTACTGAATGGCTGAAACATGTATAACATAACACAGCTTGGCGAGTAAGTACTGAATGGCTGAAACATGTATAACATAACACAGCTCGGCGAGTAAGTACTGAATGGCTAAACATGTATAACATAACACAGCTAGGCGAGTAAGTACTCAATGGTTAATGGTGTAACTGATTCAGAACTTATGTGTGGCGGAGTGGTTAAGGTAGTTCGTCTGCTATTGATCACGTGGTCTAGCTGTCAACACTGAGATTGCGGGTTCGAGCCTCACTGCGGGCAGGGTGCGTTCGTCTCCAATCTTAATTGACAAGGATTGCCAGTTTTCCCACCGTTAAAAGTGGCGTTAAACAACATTCAGACAAAAAAAACAGAACTTATGTAGTAATATTTATTGTTTGATGTTTCTGTTCGTTACTTTTGATAATATTTTTGTATTACATACCAGAAAAAAACTTGATAGTTACACAGTTTAGATGCATGCTACTATAAATAGTTGACAAAGGAATTATAGGATAATAATTTGCACAGAGTGAATTTTGAAAATTTGATCACGAGTGCCGTAGAACGTATCTGATTAAACAAGTGTTCTGCGCATTCATTTCGGCACGAGTGTTAATATTTTCAACAATCACGATTATCCATTTTATTACATTGACGAATATTTCATATAACGGCGAAAATTTAGAGGAACTGTTTTGAATGTCCATGGAGGTCAGTGTTTGCTATCGACGTCGTTAACACATACATTGTAACGTCACTTCCAGGGAGTAAAGATCTAAATTTATTTCACATGTGATTTCACTGGGAATCTCTGTATTTCATCCGTGTGAATACAATCAAATGTGTGCTCAACTGTATGTTACCAAGGATTGACTATTTTTCTACCGAGCTGGGTTCTTTTCAGGTAATTCGGGTTTCTCTAGCTTCCTCTGCAAATAAAACTGAACACAATTCTTAAAATCTTGACTGGGGGCCTCGGTGGCCGAGTGGTAAGAGTAGTTCGTCTACCATTGATCACGTGGTCCGTCAACACTGAGATTGCGGGTTCCACTCTCACTGCAAGCAGGGTGTACTCGACTCCAATCTTAATTGACAAGGATTGCCAGTTTTCCTACCGCAGGTCGGGGGTTCTCTCCGGGTACTCCGGCTCCCCCCCCCCAATAAAAACTGGACGCCATGAAATAGCTAAGAAAATGCTCAAAATAGCGGTAGAACACCATTCAAACCAACAAAAACAAACAAAATCTTGACGCAAACAATCAACACGCATTTTTAATAAACAGTTTATATAACGAAAGTCATAAGAGAACCAGCGCAGTCGGAGCATATATTTCGAAAAAATAAAAAAATAATAATATATGTTGTTATAGAGATCCAAAACCATTGATCTTTCACAAGAAATCGAAATTGATTCATCAAAAAGGAATAAAAGTTAACTATAATCAACTTTTTAGGACGCCAACGAAGATTTAGAGTTGATTGCACAACTTCAGTTCAGCTCCGACATACTTGCAAAGTTTTGTATCGATCAGACATCGCGTCTTTACGAAAACGAACGTACAAGATTGAACCGATATAAAAAAAAATGTCTCACAAAAACGAATCCTAAAACCGCTGGGGGGGGGGGGGGGCAAAAATAAAGAATCTGTTACAAATGTTCAACCAACTTTGTTCAGCGCTCGGCGATTGTTTGGAACTAACTAGTCATTGTTTTTGTTTTGGTTTTTAGAACAATGGACTTTGTAACAGTAATGACCTACGATTACCATCTGTTCATTCAGGACGTAGATATGAGGACTGGATATAATAGTCCTCTATATACTGCTAAAGGGGAACCTTCGTACTGGTCAGTGGTAAGTCACCGTATACTGTACGATGTTAGGCATCGTACTGGTCAGTAGAACGTCACTTTATACTCTAAGACTGGGTCATCGTACTTGTCCGTGGTAAGTCAGAGTATACTGTAAGAGGTAACCACCGTACTGATAAGTGGTAAGTCACTGTATACTGTAAGAGGCAACCATCGTACTGGTCAGCGGTAAGTCACTGTATACTGTACGATGTAAACCATCGTACTGGTCAGTGGTAGGTCGCAGTATACTGTAAGAGGTGAACAATCGTACTTGTCAGTAGTAAGTCACTTAGTTTATACTCTAAGACTGAGCCATCGTACTGGTCAGTGGTAAGTCAGAGTATACTGTAAGAGCTTAACCATCGTACTTGTCAGTGGTAAGTCACTTTATACTCTAAGACTGGGCCATCGTACTGGCCAGTGGTTAGTCGCAGTATACTGTACGGTGTGGGCCATCGTACTGGTCAGTGGAAATGCACTTTATACTCTAAGACTGGACCATCGTACTGGTCAGTGGTAAGTCCCTTTATACTCTAAAACTGGGCCTTAGTGCTGTTCAGAGGTAAGTCACTGTGAGTTCAGCCATGGTACTGGTCTGTGGGAACAGTGGAAAGTTACTTTATACTCTTAAACTGTTCCATCGTACGTGTCAGTGGTAAGTCGCAGTATACTGTAAGAAGGAACCATCGTACTGGTCAGTGGTAAGTCGCAGTATACTGTAAGAAGGAACCATCGTACTGGTCAGTGGTAAATCATTGTATACTGTAAGAGGGAACCATCGTACTGGTCAGTGGTAAGTCACTGTATACTGTAAGAGGGAACCATCGCACTGGTCAGTGGTAAGTCGAAGTATACTGTACAATGTGAGCCATCGTACTGGTCAGTGGTAAGTCACAGTATACTGTAAGAGGGAACCATAGTACTGGTCAGTGGTAAGTGACAGTATACTGTAAGAGGGAACCATCGTACTGGTCAGTGGTAAGTTAATTTTTACTATAAGGGGGTGGTCAGTAGTAAATCACTTTATACTCTAAGACTGGGCCTTAGTGATGGTCAGAGGTATGTCACTGTAAACTATACGAGTTGAACCATCATACTGGTCGTTGATGAGTCACTTTATACTCTGAGACTGGGCCTACGTGATGGTCAGTGGTAAGTCACAATATACAGTAAGAGGGAACCATCGCACTGGTCATTGTTAAGTCATTACATAATATACAGTGTGAGCCATTGCAATGGTCAGTGCCAATACACTGTATATTGTAACAAGGGGCTATCGTGTTGGTCAATAGTACGTCACTTAGAAAAGTCGTAGTGGTCATCGCTAAGTCATAATATACTGAACGAAGTGAGCCATTTTAATAGTCAGAGGCAGTCGCTTTCTGTTTTAAGATTGGGCGCTCGTATTGGTCAGTGGTAAGTTACTATATAATGTAATAAGGGGTCATCGCACTGGTCAGCGGCAAGTCACTGTATACAGTAAGATAGAGTGCCAAGCTGTTGGGAGTCGTTGGGGCTGAAAGTTGTGTTACTTTTTTCATGCAGTTTTTATATTTGATACATTTGTAGTTGTATTTATATCCTTTTTGTGGCAGTTTATAAAACAAAAGCAGAAAAAAGTAAAGAAACAAATGAATTAGTTTTTTATATATACATTTCTAAGAAGTGATAGCATTTAAATAAATGCATTATTTTTTTTAAACTGATAATTATTGTATGTGACATTTTCCTAATAATATGAACGTATTTTCAGTTGTTGATATTAATTATAACATATTTGTTAGTTTGCTTTATTATTCGCTAAATTAAGATCATACTTTCTAGGAAGGAACAATAGACTTCTTCTTGCAAAACAAAATGCCGGCCTCAAAAATGATGATGGGATTTCCTACTTACGGAAGGACATTTAAACTGGCCGATCCAGCACAGAACGCGTTACATGCTCCCGCCATAGGGCGTGGTGATCCTGGACCAGTAAGAAAATTAAGGGGCGTCTATACGTATCAAGATGTAAGTATACAGACCATAATGTTCTATCATGGGATAGGAAAACATTACAAACTAGCTAAACTATATTTTGATTGGTTTACTAATTGTAATTAGCGTTGACATCCCAAGATATTGTACTTTATTGATTTTGATTTATGGGTTGTCGTTTTGACAGTTTCCTTCGT